>JAGXJF010005811.1:0-40537 GCA_019208055.1 Stipa capillata | reverse complement strand
TTTCTGCAGTAGTGACCTTTGGAGAAGGCGGTGATGACATCGCCTTATCGAACCTCTAGCAGAAAGTTCTTCTTTTTGGAGAAGCGTTAGATGTACTCTCTGAGAGTTTCGCCCTCCTCTTGGGTACAACTGTGGAGATCCCACGCGTTCCCGGGCCTGTTATAGGTGCCCTGGAAGTTGTTCACAAAGAGGGTCTCAAGGTCGGTCCATGATTGGATACAACCTTGAGGCAGACTGGTGAGCCAGGCTTGAGCCGAGTCGGCCAGGAACAGAGACAAGTAGTGGATTGCGACATAGTCGTTGCCACCATTGGTCCTGCAGGCCGTGTGATAATCAGCTAGCCAGATGTCTGGCCGAGTCTCGCCCGTGTACTTGTCGATTCCGGTGACCTGGAATCGCGGCGGGAAGACGATGTCGTGGATGCGAGATCCGAATGCCTTCGGGCCTACGTAGGCCAAGCCGGAAGGAGCTGGAGAGCTGCGCCGGCTTGTAGCGCTGCGGTCACTACTGTCACCATAGTGATTGTTGCAGTTGTTCATCCCTTCGTCTTGACGGGCCTCGTGTCTAGCATCGAGGGTGTCCCGCGCTTCGGGGTTCGGCCCGAGTCGGTTATGTGCCGACCCGGCAGGATGGGCATTGTCATTCGCACTTTGATGGGTGCAGTTTCTTGCGACAATGGTTCCCCGTGCATCACGATTTGGTCCGAGTCAGTTGCGTACCGACCCGGCGGGGTGATGACGGTCGGGGTTGGCATGGCAACGCTCTTGCGCTTGTGGGTTTCCCGGAGGGGAAACACGCCGGCTCCTAGCGCTCGCCGAGGAACCTGCACGGTTCTCAGATATCTCAGCCTGCTGGAGGGCTGCTTCCTCCACTAGGATCTGGAGCCACCGAAGTTCGTCGTGGCCTGGGGTGCCTTCAGGGATGTTGATGGCACGTGCCATCACCGAGGCAGCGACGATGTTGTGACTGGGAAGCGGGAAAATCAGGATGCCGTCCCTCTCACGCATGCGGAGCGCATTGTGAACCTGGCGCCCGCAATCCCGCATGTCGTCGTAGAGTTCTCTTTCTTCGCGTTGGCGGGCCAGCGTGGTTTGCTGCTCGGCCAAAGCCGCCTCCTGCGCATGAAGGAGGAGCCGAGTGGCTGATAGTTGCTCAAGAGTCTGGTCCTCAATGGAAATGGGTTGGTCGTTGTTGTTGATCAACGCTCCCGGGTTTGCCATGAAGACCTCCCGGGAAGGGTGATGGCTTCCCGAGCTCTCGAAATCATCCGAGTCATACTCAAGGACAGGCAATAGAGACTGGAGTACACCAACCAGTTGGGATCCCTGCTCGACGGGCGGGAACCCGTGTTCGAACAGGAGATCCGACTCCGGCGTGGCCTCGTCCCTGGGGAGAGGAGCCGAAGGCATGGACTCGGGTTTGAGTCCGAGTGGAGATTTTGATGAAGCCTCCGTGGATTGGCGGAAAGCCGAGTCGCAGAGGTGAAGCTTGCCGATCTTGTCGGCGATGAAGTCCAGCTTTCTGAATCGAAAAAACTGTCCTCGATCAGGGACAACATCGAGGGAGGCAAAACTCATCACACTGCCCGGAACGAAGCCGCCGTTGTTGTTGAAGAGACCCATCTAGATCTGGCAGATGAATCTATGTGCACTCCCCTACCTGGCGCACCAACTGTTGGTGTTATAATCCGGCAATAATGAATGTGGGACGGTGCACGCATAGTAGATCTAGATGGGTGCACACGGGAGACAAAGTTTAGACAGGTTCAGGCCCTCAAGGAGAGGTAACACCCTGCGTCCTGTGTTTGGTGGATGGTATTGCTTGTATCCCGAGTGCCGCAGGACCTCGAGAACAGATCTCTAGGTTGTTTAGGCTATATGTGTAAAGAGTATGGGAATTTTTGAGAACCTCTCAGAACTTACCGATCAGGGGATCTCTACCTGGCCTTATATAGACAACCAGGGTAGGGTTACAAGAGTCCTGATCGGCTTACAGATTGGTTTCCTAATTAGGTACAACAGAATCCGGAATTGCCGGGTAAGTGTTTATCCCTATCTTGTACTCCAAGTCGATGAGGCGCCCCTGTGTAGAAGTCGGACTCCGAGTTGTCGGCCCGGCCTACCCTATGTCCAGAGGGCCGGCTTTATCCTCCTTGACGATACCCGGGTGCCATGCCATCGTCGCTCGGTCCTTAACTGATTCGAGCAAGGCTGCACATCATCACCTTATAGCCCTGTCTCTACATGCTACAACCATTCCTCCAATCTCCCCTTATAGTTCTCACCCGAATCAAAATCATTCTCCATTTTATTTTAGGTTGTTGGCAAACATCACTTTCAAATATTCTCCTCGGGAGGTACATGCCTTCCCGAGGGTTTTAATTCCCATAACCAAAGGGTGGTTCACGTGAATCGAACAAAACTTTATTTTCTCTATAGTAGGTGTAAGCATGGCTATCTCCTATATCCCTAATATTTTGCTAGTCATACGATGACCAGCTAGTATTGCTGGGGTTACAAGGATTGATTTACCGGATCTAAGTCATATGAAACTATAGGGTGTAGCTAGGTCTAGCATAAAATATCGTTGATACTCACATAGCATGCAGAGTTGCAAACAAAGTAATTTAGTTTTCACACATATGGGATTCAACATGATCAAAGTGGAAATGTTTGCCTGGCAGCGTTGGCCTTTATCTTGGGCTCGAACTTGATATGACGGCTCTTCGGTTTCCCTTCGCGCACGTTGGAAAGACAACGAATAAACAACAATGTGAGGAAGATCCAAATAAGAATCAAATATACACTCATGAACTCCTAAACATAGGCTCTAGGCTTAGAGCCATAATATAATTTTTTTTGAAGTGGGGAAAGAATTTTTGTCACATGAAATAAGGGCTTTGGCAAGACTAGAAACCAATTCTCTTGGCTAATATTGTATCCATATCTTAGGTGCTCCCGGTTTCCGTAGTTAAGTTGGGTTTGGAGGGTAATAACACGCTTCAAAAACTTTTGCAAAACAGACAAAAGTCTTGTAGAGCAAAATTTAGGATGATACAACAGTTACCCATAAAAAGGACATGGAGATTCTAGGGTTTTATAAATTTTGTGTTTTAAATCATAAAACATTTAAACTTTTAATACTCTCCTGGAGCTAAGGGGTTAGTTTTTTCTTAGAAAATTGTAGGAAATAGAATCGACCGACTAGGAGCTATTTTGAAGTAGTAACATTCACCATATATATATGAAGTATTCTCAAACTTGAATTTCAAAATTTCAAATTTAGGAAACTTGCTGTGATGGCTAGGTTTTCATTTTAGATGATCAGCGGAAAAGGAATTGGATCAATCGGGGTCATATCGAGGGAGAATAGGCTTCCGACAATCTTTCGAAGGAGGGAATAGGAAGGGGAAAGGCTGTTGTTAGAGGAATAGGGTGATGTCGTTGGCACCTTTGAATTGTATGCCATTGGCACACTAGAGATGGCTGTAGGGCCGAAGGTAGAAGGGAATACACCTTCGGGTAGCACAATAAGGTTTCTGGGAGAGGGAGGGAAGAAAATACGCTTTCCAAGTAACAACATGTATTCTAGTATCACTGATGGATGAAAGACGCTTTGCACCAGGGGAGGCGTAATTAGAAGTCTACGCTTTTCTTATACCGATGCACGGGCCTGGCCGTTGATGGGCTAGCGGTTGCGGCCCATTCCTTTAGGTGCACCGGACTTGGCTAAACACCAGAGCTTAGCAAGTATTAGAAAGGAGGGGGAGGGATTAGCTGGGCAGACGCCGCCAGCGACAGCTTACCGGCGGAAGAAGGATATGTGGGAAACAGCAAGGGGGGGGGACGAAGGTGAAGTCATGGCGGCGCGGCAAGGTAGCTGGTGGAGGGAGAAATTAAGTCCACGGCAGTGGCGCTCACTGTTAGGGAGAGCGGTGAAGGAGGTCGGCGGCGACCGAATTGAGCAAGTGACGTCGAGGCAGCCTACACCAGCAGCGGCTGCAGAGCTCGGGGAGGGCCCACGGCAGTGAGGCGAGCCATCTGGTGGCGTGCTCGTGGTCGGAGACTGACCCGGGGCGCTTGACGACGGGCTTTGAGCTTGGCGGCTGATGGGGTGCCCATTGGCAGAGGAGAAAAAGTGGTGGCGCCAGTTGGGGAAATGCCAAGGCGACTTAGGGAACTTCACGATGGCATGGTGGGGCACTAGTGGAGACGGAAGGGTGGCAAGGAGGAACGTTGGTGCTGGCAGTGCTCGAAAATTTGGGCGGCGGCGGCGGCTGTGCCCAGAGCCGAGGGGGCATGGAAGCACGGCGAAGAAAGGAAGAATAGAAGAGAGCTCAACTCAAGGGAAGAGGAAGGGGCGAGAGAGCTCTGGTGAGAGGAGGACCAGCTCGTGTTTGGCGGGGAGATGGGAGCTAGCAAAGCCTGTCGGACTGCTTGGGGAAAACTCTGGGAGAGGAGGAGCTGGGGGAAAGAGTAGAAAAGGAGTGGAGAGCTCAGCTTTGGGAGGAGCTGTGGAATGGAATGAGGAGTAGAGGAGGGATGGGCTCAGGGAGGAAGAAGCTGCTCGGGAGGGCAGTGAGCTCGGGTACTAGAGAAGTGAATGGAAGAAGGTAGGTTGAGAAGAATGGCATGGTGAGCTTGAGATTTTAGGAAGCTGCTCGGAGAGTGAAGAAGAAGCTCGGCCTGCTCAGGTGAAGCAATGGGGAGCTCGGCTGGTTTGGAACTAGAGGGGAGAGAAAGCAGCTTGGGAGGTGAGCAGCTCGGGAAGAAGAACTATTGGGGAGGAGTATTGAAGCTCGGCTGCCTGATGGAAGGAGAAGAAATGGGAAATGGGGAGCTCGGGTTGTAGAAGGAGTAATGGAGAATGGGTAAGCTTGAGGATGGTGGAACTCTGAGGTACGAGGAGATGGAGGGGAGAAGAAGCTTAGAGAAAGGAATGGGCAGCTTGGTTTGGAAAATCTAAAGTAACTTAGCTAATAAGGAGAATGATGTTGAGAGGCACATGGCTGGCTACATTGGTGCTGTTGAGATGATGAAGAGTTAGGCACCCTGGCTGTGGCAAGGGTGGAGGTGGCAGGGTGCACAGGTTTCAGTAATAGGAAGAGAGAGAGAAAAGAGAGTGAGCGCGGAGAAGTAAATGGGGGCAGCTCAAGCTGGCTTTAAAGAGGAGCAGGGGCTGACATTGGCAGCTGTAGCTGCACATGAGGATAGAGAAAAATTGGGCACTGATTAGTGTGTTGGCAATAAAAGTAGTGTAGTGTTTGGTAGAATAGGGAGATCAATAGGGACCTGGTAATGCTGAAATTTATTTCAACTTGAGCTTGGTTCGGTTGGAAGGAATCAGGGCCTTTATATATGCACCTACACATGTAGTATATATACATGTGGATGTATATATGCTTCCTAATAGGTTGAAGAGCTGATCACGTGGAAGACATGGCAGGTGCAATGGATTAATGCCACATATATGCTTATATACCTATACATATGTGACTTTGTCGATTTTACTATACGAGAAGATTTGTTTCAAAATACATGCTGTTAAGGTAAGTTGCAAAAGAACTAAATCTCAAGTGTAGAGTTATTATGCTACAAATTTCTCACATTTGAAAAACAGCGTCGGGACCCAAAATCCATAACAGAGAATCTTAAGTGAAATCACCCGCTAAGTCGAAACGTCAACCCCGACCTCAACCCTTGGATGTCAATTCAAAGAGGAGTGGAGTGATATGATTTCGAATAGCCCGAGACGTCAACCCCGAACTTGCTTCGGCAAACTAATGCACAGATTAAGTAGGGTGATATGGTCTCCTCACTCTTTTCAAACTGAGTCGGAACATCAATCCCAAACTCGTCCCGGCAAATTAATGCTCGGCTGGCGTATGATGATATAGTTCCCAAACTCCCAGTGGTAGAGTCACTTCATAGGGGTGATTAAACCTAACGGTTCTATGATATAGACTCTGAAACCCTACCCGCACCATGTGCTTCAATAACATACACGCAAGGTACGTGAGGCATGTGAGAACAAACAAGTATCACAACAGTAACTCTGTGACTGAAACTGCAATAATACTAGTTGTTCTTTTAAACTTAACAACATAATTCACACAAAGAGTCTATTACACAGCGGAAGGTTTAATATGGCTAAGATGCCGAAAAGTAGGACTAAAAGATGGTAGCAAAACAAACCAAGCTGCCGAACCCTGGGCAGAACCACTGCCTGGGATTTCCAGCGACTAGTTGTTGTGTGCGTCTGTAGCGGCCAAATCTTAGGACACGGGATCCGTGAAGATCGTCGTAAATAAATTGGAGTTCTGCTTTTACCTGCATGCATATAGGTAGTTCAAGAGCATGACCTCGATTAAAAACCCTAACGCAAGCGCGAGGATCAAGTTGAAATTGAGTTGTGAAACCAATGTCATGGCTCATGTAATAAGGTCGTAGCTATCCAAAATCGTTACCAGCCGATTAGAACTCAATTTTATACCTAAACCCAATTATTCTTCCAAGCCAGCCTCCTCAAACTAAATAGAGATAAGTTAATCAACTGACCCTACTCTACTCCAATTATAATAAAATTTTACATCTACAAGCTAATTATTACATTGACCTCAAGTCTAATGTTTGGAAAATATTTGAAGAAACGATTTAAAAACCTAGGATTCAAATTTCATTTTAGGGTCTATGTACCAAAGTATTAAAATATGAGGTCAAAATAGGGTGTTACCTTTAACCTGTAAAATTTTTAAAACTAGGTTTACAGAAATTTTATTAGCCAACTCACAAGGTAATAAAGAAAACCCAAATAAAATAAAAAGAAAATCTCTTACCTACCTTACCTGTCACGTGAGACCTGCCCGCAGTCCATTTTCTCCACCTTGCCACAGCTGCAGTCCTTCTCTTCCACGTAGCACGCATGCACCCTCCCCTTTTCTTTTCTTTTCTTCCCCATCTTTCTTCAACCCGTGACAGGCTCCTCCACATCTTCCCCCAAATCCCGCCACCCGGGGTGCTCTGCCGCCTGCACTCCCGCCACGGCCTCTGCCCCTACGCCCCTCTTCTCCCTTGGCTGGCCACCGCGCCGTTCTTCCTCGCCGCGCGGCTCCGCCCCATGCCACCAACGCCGTGCGCCACCCGTGCTCCTCCGTTGCCGTGCCTCCACTCCTCTCCCTCCGTTCGCTCGTCGCCGCCCGGATGCGCCGCCTCTGGCGGGATTGCCGCCGGCCTCCCCACGAGCAGCTCCCCTCCGCCTCCTCCTGCGCCGCACCCGCCGCGCCCCACATCCTCCCCTGTCCAGCTCCCACGCCACCTCGCTCCTCGCCGCCCCTCGGGAGCTCCTCCCCCGCAGCTCCCCACCGCGCCACATCCCCGCGCGCCGCCGCGCCCCCAACCCCGCCGCAGGGCCTCCCTCGCCACCCGCCCTGGCTGCGCCGCCGGCCAGCGCCTCCCGTCGCCTCCCTCCTCTCCAGCTCGGCACCACCACGCCACCGCCCTAGGCTCGCCCTCCCCGCCGCCCACATCTGCGGCCTTTCCCCACTCCCCCACCGCATGCCGCCACCGGCCCCTTGCCGGCCTCCCTCCGGCAGGTGCCGCCTCTCCAGGCCTCGCCGCCCTCGCCTGCGCCACGCTCACCGTCGAGCACTGCCAAGCCGCCGGGTCCCCTTCACCAACTCCAACCCCGGCGCCTCACCGCTGCTCGCCACGGTCGCCTCGCCATCTCCAGCAGCGCCAAGCTCAGAGGCCGCGCTGCAAGCTCGCGTCGTCCCCGTCGCCGGTGATCCCTCTCTACCACTGCCGCAGCCAATCCGGTGACCTCCCTTCAATTCCTTAGTTCCACCTCGCACGACTCCTTCTCGTGGGCTCAATTGTGCTAGTGATTTCCTTTTCATGCAGCTTGGACGGAGATCACCATCCTGTTCCCCGTGTCCAGTGACCTGCCATCTCCTGCCGCCTTGTGTCCTGCTCTGGCGACTCTGAAGTTGTGTGCCACCCCCTGCTATGAGTGTTACAACCCCGACATACAGACCCCGGCCGTGGAGATCCTCCCCAAGCTGAGCTGCTAGCTATTAACCGTCCATCCAGGGGTGAGCACCCGACCGATTCCAATATTTGTTACTTCATGTGGTGTAAGCCGATACATTCAACAGTCCAGTAGCTAACTAATTTTACTAACCAACTGCTAACCCGTGATGAAACTAACCACAGTTTAATTACTTCCGCAATTGGTAAACCTGGTTAGGTCAGCTGTGAACTACTTGAACTAGCTAAGGTCTCCTTGAGAATGCAATCAATGAACTAGTTCACGACCGAATGATCCTTTGTGCTCTGAGATCTGCAATTTTAAATTCAGATGTTAATTGTATTTGATGCATCCCTGACCGTGGTGGTTGAATTATTAAAAGATCAAGTTAGTGGTAGCTAAAAGCAAAGCAGTGGCGAGGGAAGGCAATTAGAAGTTAGTCCATGGTTAGTAAACTTAAAACGCTAGTAATCTTTGGCAGCTGATCCTACCCAAGCTAAATGGCAATTAAACTGATATTCAAGACATGCTCATATGCTTATGCTTAACGCTATGGTGGCATTATTTAGATGAGAACAAATATTACATTTGGTTTTAGTTAGCTTGCGATGATGCTAAGCATCTAAGGTTTAAATGCATATGTGTGCATGCTCAAGGAGGTGAAGAACCGATGTTAAATTTGATTTTAGTTGTTCTCTGTTTTCTACAGGAATGCAAAAATCAGTGATTAAATTGAAAAGATAGATGCTTACTTGCTCTCCACATACATATCAGTTGGTTAAACTAAAAGAACAGACATTGCCTTGATTCCTCGCTAGCTTACGACAATGTTTAACATTTGGAGCAATTGCCAAAAGAGCTGCTAAGAGTACGCTATAGATGCCTTACCAAACCATATAATGAGCTTTAATCTGAGGGCCTAGTACTTAATTCACCAAGCCTCTATGTGAAAAGACACTTTGCATGGACCCTTACCTTGGTTATATAGGAGCAGTGCTTGGTCTTCCAAGCTTTGTTGTCTTGCTGATCCTCTAAGAGCTTGTGGAAAAATACCTATATGCCCCAGCCAATGCAATAGTTGCACTGATGTTAAGCAGCCGTAGCTAGTATACCTAAGCACCCAGGCTAATAATGCTAAGATGAGTTTGATGAATCATGGCTACACTTGATCCATTGACTGATCTAGGTTAACCAGCCAACCTAGGCCGAAAGTGGATCCACTTGTCACCTGCTAACCCCAACCACCCAGCTAATTAAAAGACTATCGAGATTCTTTTCTTTACTGAGAAAAATACAAAAAGAGTCCTAGAGAATCTAGCTTAACAGCCAAACTTAAAATGCTAGTATCACAATTCGCCTAACGGCCAGAAAACAATCACGACCCCGTGTTCTCACCTTCGACAACGAATCGATCAACTGAGCCCTAACCCTAATTATAGATTAAAAACCTTTCTCCTTTGTTGCATATCGTATCCCATGCATGTCTCCATATTCTAGGTTTATCCATGATCAAAGTTATACCGCAACTAAAACTAAACCAACATATGGAACGAACACTAACCTGCTTACGCAATTGTATACTTCTTTTAAATCCGTCGTAGTTGCATCCATATCACTGGCATTCATGCATCTTCGTCATTTTCGAATTAGTTTCTTAGGGTGGTTTTTTTCCCTTTTTGGAGGTCACTCGCTTCTTACCGGTGTTTCGAGTATTCTGGAGTTCTCCCGCATGCTCCCCCGTACTTCCCCGAACAACAAGGCAAGCTCCATTGCTTGTTGATTAATCATTACATTGTGTATTAATCCCTGTTTGACTTGATTAATTAATCGACTTGATGCTTGAGTGAATGTTTGCTTGATTGGTACTTGGTACCGCACTAGTATGTGTAGGTCGTGTTGTATGCAGCAGCTATGGCTGAGAATAAACTTGGTTGCCCTATCAACTTGAACTTGTTAAGGTGAGATGTGAGAGCCGAAGGGAAAGTGTCAGATGGATAAAGTTGGTATCATTGGAGGAGCCTGTTGCGACCCAGGAGTAAGGAGAGTTTTGTCGCGATACCAACCCTGAGGTGACTCCATCGTGATAACTCCCCTTGTCACGCGTGGACGTTAGCGGAATCGAGGCTGGGGTGTAGTTGAGGTAAGACTGAGACCCTGTGGAGCCTTGCAACCTCCAAGGGTTAAGGCACTCTTTGCACTCAGGGTGATCGATGGCCGGTAACGGTCCGAGAGATTAAATGAATGTGTGGTCGTGATGGTACACTGTCAATGTGAAGATATGTTCTGTCCCTAGTAGTTGGGAGATGGCAAGTGAGAGCCATCATGATTATATTTTGAGGAGCACATGTGACTAGTGGGTACCATCACGTTCCTCCATTAAGTTGTTTGGAATCTGATATGGTTGTGGTTTTCCCGGATATGTCTTCCCCTGTCGGTGAATTGTTCATATGATTATGCCTTGCTAACTAGAATTGCACCACGTTTACTTTTGGTTATACTAGTATGTGTAGGACATTATGCAACTGGAACTTGATAAGAGTAGTGAATCTTCACCACTTGTCCTACAGAATTAATACCATGTTTTAATTAATTGATAAGCAATGTCTTGCGAGTACGGTGGTTGTACTCACCTAGGTTTATCCTAGGCAGGTTCTTGGAGCATTTGAAGTTGACGTTCGCTGCTCTGGTTTACCTCTTTCGGCTTCGACCTTCTTGGGAATCTTGTAGGCTGGTTAAGATGGGTTCCTCACCATCTCGGTCATTTCCATTTTTCTTCCGCTGCTGTTGGTAATAATGTATATTGTGATCGACTTCCGAGTCGCTATGTATACATATATGTATTCTATAAGTGTTTCTCTAGTAGAGTTTGTGCTATGATAGTCCAAGTTGTTACTTGCGGTTGTCCATGTACAATGTGTGTATGTGATGAAGTATGTGGACGACTGTGCAGCGGTATTATTGCGTGCTAGGATTGCGTTTCGTGATGGCAGAGGTGAGTGAACCACTAGTCCTGTGTGGTTTTGGTTGAGTCGATCCAGGGGATTCGTCCCGTACTCGCTAAGCCTCCTACGACCGTCACGCCTCGCGCTGACGGCAGAGCAGAGCTGGATCCTCCCAGAGTCGCACCTCATGGCTAGGTTAGGTTGAGGGGATGCATATCCCGGGCTCTAGTCCTCCTATGACTATCGCGGAGCGCAGACTTAACACGCGGTCTTACCCCTTCACCGGTATCTGGGAACTATATGTGGTTTGGGGAAGATTGGTCGCTTCCGGCCGGCTCGCACGGGTCGGGTGTCGGATCGTTCCGCCCTAGGTGCGTACGGCGCAGGTACCGTGCCACCAGGCTGACGAGTCCTTCGATCCTTGGCGACTTCGCGTTCCCCTAATCACATGTGGATTCCGGGTCCGTGACAGCTTGGTATCAGAGCCGAGCTGACTGTAGGTAAACCTTGCAGGTGGTCGTTAGTTAAGGATCTGATGTTGTCAAAATTATTTATAAAACTAAAAATGAGTTTCAACAAGAATAAGTACGGTTCATTTTACTTCTTATCCCCTTCAAATCTTAGATCTGAATTTCCTTCTTCCCTAATTCATTTGGTTGCAAAATGTTTATAAAATCTCTTCTCATCTTGCCTTCCTATGCAAGATGTCTCCCGGATGATTTAACCCTTGCTCTTGTGCCTTCTTAGTAAGTGGTATAGCTGAATTCATTCCCTTGCAATTATATCTCTTCAATCTTGCCCAAGTACCCTAACCCTTGTCACCATCTATTCCTCGACATGTTAAGTTCTATGATCATTCGCGACATCTACTTTCGCAGCTAAAGATTATCCTTGTTCTATAGGATTATCGTGTGCACAATTGCCTTCTTAAGTCAGAATTGCTGCTCAATTTTCTTGCATATTGTGTTGAAATATCTCACTCGAAGGTGTTGGCAATTTCAGCCATATGCAAGGACATTGTGTGCTATTCATATGGGAGATGTTAATTCCTAGTTCTTGCGCAAATTGTGAACGTGTATTCTAGTTCCATATGCATGTTTGAATGTGTTAAAGTATCATTGAAATTGTCTAATTCGATGCGGATTCTTACCAAGTTGTCCATAACCGTGGACACGGCTATTCGAATAGTTCAAACCCTGCAAGGATGTACATCTTTACCTACACGTATCGATCGACTCTTAATGCTAGGCCAAAGACACACTTCACGAGGTGTGTTCGCAGAGTGTGATCGAACATGACCGTTACAATGTTTTTGACTTAAGTATGAGCCACCCTAATGGGCTAATCCATGTACACCAGTCTGGCCGGTACCCCGACACAGTCCCAAAAGTTGTAGCAGGTGATACATCCCCGGTCCCGGACTGTGTGTAACCCTTACACCTATATTGAGGCACCACATCATATCATTTTTCACTCACCCAGCAAATGGAAACGGCAAACTATGCAGCTCATAACTCAAGTCTAGACAAATTATTCAGTCGTGGGTGGCCCATTATACCACCCGTGTGGAAGTATGCAAATCTTGGTTCAAAAGGACACCGGGAACTGGTCCTTGTGGGAAAAAACGAGACAACCCACCATGCTCCCAGCCATGGCCTCTTGTCTAAGCCCGATAATTATTAATCAAGTTTATTAATTACTTCCCGGTGAACACCCACCTACCACTTAACCCACAGAGTGCTGTGGTTTGTCTACCATCCAAGGAATTATGACTTCTACATATCTAAGCATAATTAACAATATAAATAATTTAGAAGCAACAACTATACTACTCTAAATAGATTAGTGTGTGATGATGTTAATTGGACGACAAAGTAAGTCATGCGAGGAATAAAGCTGGTACTTAACAGAAAGTATAAGTTGAACGCATGCGATAAAGGTTTAAAAACAAATAATACTTTTTAAGTAATAGGGTGGTTGCAATATGTTCAAAGGGGTTGCTTGCCTTGAGGCTCAGTAATTAAGTCTTGCTCTTGCTCGGGGTTATACGCTTCGGAATCTTCCGGCTCTATCGTGAAGAATGAAAATACCGGAAAAAGGAGGTGCGATAATAAACATCAAAATGATGAACATCAGCATGGTATGGAATGTATTTCATGGCATAGAGGATTCAAAATAAAGACTAATGCAAGTGGAATCAATTTAATTGGAATTCGAACGCTCGAGATAGCGCGATTCGACGACCTCTGGCTAATCGGGAAACCCTAATATGAGTTTTTAGCCATTTATATTTTCCATAGAATACAAACATGTATGAAAATGACATATTTAGGTAGATCTCATTTTTCTGAACATTTTGATATATTATTTACTATGATTAAAAATGGATTTACTATGATTTTTCTAAGATTTAATCATTTATACCCTTTTTTACATTTTTCTCAGTAAATAAAGTAATATTATATAATTCAAAATAGCAACAGAGGCTGACATGTGGGCCCTATAGTCAACTCAAGTCAAAGTGACCAAGTCTATGACAGGTAGGGCCCATAGTCATTGATTTTCATTTTCTTTATTTTTTTATTTAGAATCTGTCAGGTGGGGCCCTTGTGTCATAGAGACATATTTAGTTTGAGTCAAACAGTGCATTAAATGCAGTAATTAATGTGTCAAAAATGTATTTAATTAGGCCTTAATTATGTCCAGATATTAATAACATTGATTAGCATTAATTAGGGCATTAAATATGTCTTAATGACATATTAAGGGCAATTAATGCCTTCATTAAGGGATCAGAATCGGGCCGTGCGGCTCGGTCCGACCGATGTGAGGCCGCCGGCGGCGACGAGGTCTGGTGGGGCGATGGCGACGAGGCTATCGGCGGCCCGGGCTTACCGGGCGCGGCGTGAGGTAGGGAGGCAAGGCGGCCGGCTTGGTTCGATTTAAGGCGGGCTAAGGGAAGCGGTGGCGCGACGCATCGGTGGAGCTCTGGCGGGCGACGCTACGGGCGGTGAGGGGCTTCGGGTGGAGGCGCTTCGGGCGGGGAGCACGGCGGTGAGGCGAGGCAGGGCGAGCTGGCTACGCGAAGAGGCGGTGCGAGGAGCGGGTGGTGTTGGTGGTGAGGATCCCGGAGCGACGGGGTCTTCGGGATGGCGGCGAAGGCGAGGTGGCGGTGGTCGCCGGTGTCGGGGCGCACAAGAGAGAGATGAGGAGGAGGGGGGCTTCAGCCGGGGGGAAAATAAGAAGAGGCGGCGGCGCTAGAACCAGAGCAGGAGGTGGCGATCTGGGCCCCGGCTGCTTGCCACGGCAAGCAGCTCGGTGGCGAGCTGCTGGCAGCAGGGAGATGAAGTTAGGGCGACGGTGGCGCGCGGATAAGGAGAAGGGGCTGCGGGATAAGGGAGAAGGGAGGCAGGCCAGGCCAGGGTGGGGGGAATGGGCCACCGGCCCAGTCGGGAGAGAAGGGGACGCGGGAGGCCGAGCGGGCTGAGAGGAGGGGAGAAAGCTGGGCCGCCGGCCCAGTCAGGGGGGGGAAGGAAATAGGCCCCGAGAGGGCCCATCTGGGGGGAGGGTTTTTAGATTAGTTTTTTTCTTTTTATTTTTATTTCAATTTCTTTTTTCTGTTTTCATTTCTATTTTACTCTTTTTAGACAATTACAAACCAAATTTTTATAGTTTGAAAATTTGTCTATAATTTCATCACACACATTGAGATATTTGAAATACTATCCAATATACTTTATTTACGAATTTTGAAGCCCAAATTGAATTTTGGAAATTGAATCCTTCTCCTCATTAGGGTTTTTCTCCTATTCTTAAAGGTTTTTCCTCGACATTTTAAAAGTTTAAAATTCTTCTCAATTTTGACTTATGCGTGAATGCCATGATGCACACGATAAACATGTTTAAAGGTTTAGGGATGTTACAAATGGCATGTGATGATAATTTTCGTAGATTGCTCTTGTCTCCAATTTAATAAATCAAAATTTGGAATAGAGACAATTGGAACACGTGATATTTTTAATAGGCTCTTAAATAGTCAAGGGTCAGACGGTATTTCCTATTTAAACATAAAAGAGCTTCCCCAAATATCTGGTTTTTTGGAGATATATATATATATATATATATATATATATATATGGTTGAATAGACGGAAAAAAAGAAATAGAAAAATGTCAAGGTAGGGTTTCGACATTTTATTGATTTTGGAGATAAGGAGGTGATACGGATGGGATGCATGATTTCTTGCGCAAAGGATCCCATGGGTGATGAGGAAGAAGGATGCCGGAGGCGGCGGAGGGACGGACTAGGGTTAAACACCTAGGAGAGAGAAAAGACGGCAGAGGCGCCGAGGAAAACATTTGTGCACACAGGTGGCATATGCACATACATAGTGGTATCTGTGTGCTACAAGAACATACACATGTACAGATATAGGTACATGCATATAGGGATTTGCAAGTACGCGCGCGAGCAACCCAATAGGCAAAAAAAAGGTGAAGAGGGATTGCCTCTCGTCAATGGACGCTAGTTTGGGCTGGCAGAGAGATAGATGTGGTATAGATTTAGAACACACGTGTTGAGAGGAGGAAGAGATCACATGACGAGGTTACGAAAGAGACGACAGGGTTTTAATCATGTTTGCTTAAGATGACGTTATTGGCGCAAAAAGTTTTTGTAAGCCCCAAATTTGGGTTTTGGAAAAATGGGATGTGACAGTGGGGCAACTCGATAGTGGTTGGCGAGGCTTCAGATGTTGCTTTTTTTCGGATAGCATAGAGGGAGAGGAGAGACGAGACTTACATGAGATGGTAGAGGAGGGAGAGAATTTTCCATCCACATGGCTAAATCATGGGATGGATAACCATGGCGACTGCGACGGTGATGGTGAAAGGGTAAAGGGGTGAGATTGGTTCCAAGGATGATTTCATTGTTCTCGGGCACCAATCATGGCCACGAACCTGCTAGTACACTAGCATGGTTAGAGGTGGTGTATCGTGCTTTCGAGCAGGTGGTGGCGCGGCGGTTGTCACACACTCGCCATGCAGTTGCTCACAGCGTACAGGAAGACGACAGACTTGACATGCGGGTCTCACCTGTTAGCGTCTCATCACGTTGGTGGGGATGCGTGGGGTGCAAGTGGCATCTACGCCTAGCGGGGCCAGATGCCTCGGCTGGATGTGCCCAGTACGAAGTTGTCGACGATTGGTAAACCGCCGATCTTACGGTAGTCGTGAGAGCAATACTTGTTGTTGGGTAGGGACCCCTAGGGCACAAGGCCAAGAGATCTGACAACAAGGAAACACCCTTTTTATACAGGTTCGGGCCTCCCTCAGGATAACAACCCTACGTCCTATTCGTATATATTGATCAAAGAGTGTCTTACAAGGGATGTGTATGTTAGTGGCTATCCTAGACCTAATCGGAGGCTATTTCAACTAGTTCCACGGGGCTCGACTCCTTCGAGGCGGCGGATCTTCTCGTGGGAATCGTTGGGGCTTTCTGGATGGCTTCAGGCTTCTCCTCCCCTATAGGCTTCTGGACTTGTTGGACCTTCTTCGACTGGAAAGACCTCTCAGACTTCTCCTCCCCTATAGGATTGCTGATCTTTTTATAGGGGGCTCCCTGAGTCGTACCGGACACGGACTTATGCCTGAGTAGGACTCTGGCTTCCTTAAACATCGGGATTGACTTCCTAGTTTAAGGTGTGTCCTTCCTCCTTACAGTGGGTTACCTTATCTCCTGGGGATCCTTACCGGATACATATTCTTATTCCGATAATCCAAAGAATTGTATACGGATACTATACTATACATCGTCAAGCCCCCCATCAGTACGTGAAGTGAGGTCATGACTGTTCTTTAGGAAATCTGCCCTTTTTAGGAAGCAACTCCGAGCAGGCAAAATCAAGTACTTGATCGACAACATTCTCGAGTAGGTACTATCTCTACCGGGTAGTCACGATATCCTTGTCGGGATAAACCTCCGAGTAGTCCAAGACATTTTTTCTGGGCTAGCTTACCCGAGAAGCATCTTTTGATTTAATCTGATCCATCGATCATGGACACACTTTCGTCCCGGTAGATTTCTGGTAAACCGAACCATCATGGCAGAAATTTCGCGTGGTGATGAAGAATCTTTCCTTTTTCTGCGCTATTGTTCAGCTGATGTTAGCCAAACATAACGCGCTCGTCGGGGTCGTGAGTTTGTCAGACCCTCCTTTTCCTGCGCACGTCGTTTCGCATGTGGGAAAAGTGACTATCCGCATTTAATGCGATGGAATAGATCGTGCCATTAAGCGCGCTCACGGTCAGGCGAAAATTGAATCTCTTAAGAAACCGAAAGTTGGGGTTTTTGCCCGCATTGCTCTCTATTTTCTAGCATTCCCCATCTTCTTCCTTACGCCCCTATCTCCAATCTTCACTTCATCGTGGCCGATCACCGTCAACTATCATGGGAAAGAAGAGCGCAGCGAAGAAGTCCCCCGAGACCAAGAGGTCAGCGGAGGTTCCTTCAGGAGAACTGATCGTCGTCATCCCCGAGTTCGAGCCCTCGGTGATGGACTTCGCCGCCCTCAAGAAGCTCGTGGTGGAGGAGGTCATCCTCCTGGAGGTATTCGTACCTCATCGGGAGGCCCTGAAGGAGACGGTCCTGAGTCCAGACACGACTTGGACCGTCGTCTTCGCAATCTTCTTCAGGTGTGGATTCCAATTCTCACCTTCTCATTTCTTCCTCCTAGTGTTCTAGTTCTACGGGCTCGAGTTGATTCACCTCAACCCGAACTCGGTCCTGATGCTGGCAGTCTTCGCACATCTGTGCGAAGCGTACCCTCGGCATTAGGCCGAGCCTGGAGCTCTGGAGGTATTACTACAACCTCCGCCGGATGAAGGCCGGCGGTGGAGGCATTGTCGGCGGCGCCGGATTTTGACTTCGGGAGGGGAGGAAGGACGCTTACATTTCCTCCTCCCGGAAGTCGTCGTGGTCGGGCTGGCACTCAAGGTGGTTCTATTGTCAGCCCCCACCCTCCTCCGAGATCCACTACTGCGGCTTGGCGCGCCTCCCGAACAAGAGCTGGTTGGAAGCCCCAAAGGAAACCAGGTGGCTCAAGGCCCTTGTTGGAGACATCACCGCCCTTGTTGGAGACATCACCGCCCTTGCCGGCAAAGGCTTGTTGGCATGGGATGTCACCGAGGACTTCCTTTGGCGTCGGATCAGCCCTCTCCGGTCGAGGGTTACGCCTGCTTGGGCGATCCCAGAGGGAGAAGACCAGACAAGGGACTTCGACACAGGTGATCGTCTGAACCCTCCCATGTTGTCTAGTCAGAGAACTCTTGTCTTTCTCACTCATTAGGTTTCCATTGATTGTGTAGATCTTTCCCTCGAGGAGCTTCGAAATAGGTTGAACAACCTATTCAAGCAATCTCCTCAAGGCGGGCGGACTGACGTGCCCTTGCCAATCCTGAAGCTCAGCTCCGATAATCAAAAGGAGATCCTTTCAGTGAGTTAACTATCTCTTCATTGTCTAGTCATGGTTTATCCGAATAGCACAACTAATGCTATTCGGGGCTTTCTTTGCAGCGAGTAGGCCGCGGGGCTCCCGACTCGGAGGCTGAGCGGGCCGGTGCCCCTATTCAGGACGAGGACGTCGAAGTCCTCGGTGAGACCCGCTCCGACCCTAGAGACAAGGGCCGAGGGCTCATCTGAGGTTGAGGCGACAACGGAGACTACCCAAGCGAAATCTCCTACTCGGGCTCCTTCTCCTCCACCGAGCCCCCCGGCCTTAGGTACGAACTAGCGCTCGACTAGTTTTCTTCCCTGCGACCTTTCCACGTTTTGGGATGACGGGAGTGGGTTGTCGAAACACAGGACACGACCGATCCCTGCCTGGAGGAGCCGGTGCCAACTCACCTGGAGGAGGACACGCCGATTCTGAGCACTCCAGGGGACAAGGGAAAGTTGCCGCTGGTCCCTGCCGAGAAGCGGAGCTCGGAGGTGCCAACGAATGGAATCTCACCCCCGGCGAAGCGCCAACAGTAAGTCTTCTTCTCGGTCCTCTTCACCATTCTCCTTTCTCTTTCTCGCAAAGGCTGATAGGCTATCTTCTTCGACTAGGTTGACCATCCGACTGATCAGGGCTACGACTAGGGCTGTTGCAGAGAAACAGCCCCCGGCAGTGAGGCCGACGCAACCCCCGGTCGAACATGCTGCGCCCCCAACGTTGGAGGCGTTGGTGCCGGAGAACGTCGACTTGTATTTCCTGCTACAGGTAATCTAGGGAGTTAGTAATAAAAAAAGATAATGTACTCGGTACTGACCTCATTGTTTTCAGGTTGCTGTCTCTTGGGTTCCTCCGCTTCAGAAGGCGTAGACCGAGCTGGAGGCACACCGGGCGGAGAACAAGGAGCTGAAGAAGCGACTCGAAGAGTCTGAGAGGCGGCGAATGGAGAGCGAGGCCGAGCTCCAGGTCGTGAAGGCCTGCCTCGCAGAGGCTGAGTCTTCACTGAACCGGAGCCAAGCCTATGCGGGGAAGCTGGAGGAGGACCTTGACCACGCCATTTGCACGCTCGAGATGGCGCTTGTAGAGGTCGGAGTCACCGTCTTCCCTAGCCCTCCACGTGTTATTAGGTTGGTGGAGCTCGTGGCGCTGGTTTCTCGCCTGAAGCCTGTCATCGAGAAGTTCCTTGACGACGAGCTCAAGCAAGGTGTACAAGATGCCTTGGCCTTCGCCCTGGCTCTTCTTAAACGCCAGCACCCGGAGTTATTTTTGGACGCCCTCAGAGCCGACTTGTCGGAAGAGGAAGAAGAACTTCTCAATGCTATGCAGGGTGTAGTAGACGCCTTTGCGGACCGGGTTCAGGCACCTGAGCTGCCTAAATAACTATGTAATATACTGTGATTAGTAACTGTGCATTAATCAGTGTGTTTTTGTTTTTTGAAAACCTGAACTCTTTGCACTCTATCCATGATACCTTCTATTCAAAGTAGTCGAGGATGCGGATAAGCAAGTGGGTTTTGTTGGCCTAGTCATGTTCGCACCTTCTCGTCTTCCTTTACTTATGGTCGAGGGACTTTACTACGGAACCGGGGAGCTTAGTCGACCAGGCCTTAGGTCTGGTCAGGTGGGGGGCTCAGTGGCTTCCCCTGTCACCTGCAGACACGTTAAGGGGTCTTCCTCGCATCCCTGGCGGTTGCAGCGCGGAACCCTTTCCCTTTGTGCAGGTTGAGTTGTTGGTTACGTCTATGCGTGGCTTGATCATGCTTGTACCTTCTCCCCTTCCCTGGCTTGGAGTCGGGGAACTTCGTTGCGGGAACCGGGGAGTTCGGTCGGCTAGGCCTTAGGTCTAGTCAGGTGGGGGGCTCAATGGCTTCCCCTGTCACCTGTAGACGCGATAAGGGGCTTTCCTCATTTCCCTGATGGTTGCAGCGCAGAATCCCTTTTCCCTTTGCTTAGGTCAGGTCGTCGGTATGCGCATGTGTACGCCAGTTTTTTGCCCGATGCCACATACTTATCTAGCCCCCAACTGTCTTATTGGAGAAGTTTCTCGGATATGCAGTCTGAAAGAAATAAATACCAAACTAAAAACTTGATATTAAGAAACTGTGAACTGACTGAAGTATCATTTACAAGCTATTGTAAGAAAAAAATTCTAGAAAAAAAATGAAAAACATCATCCCCTCCTCTCGAGTCGTCGTTGGTTGCTCCGGAGACTCCACTGCTCTTGTCGTGACCCGCTGACGAAGCTTGTCGAGTGCGCGTGCTAGGCGACGGCGCCCGGAGCGTCTTATGATCGGCTTGTTCGTAGCTTGATGACTTGAGGCTGGAGCTGGTGCAACTTAAGATGGACTGGCGGTTGGAGGGGTGATGACTATGTGATCTTACCGAAGGTGTTTGGACTAGGGACTCTCTAAGGGGACTCGACTATCTCTTTACTGCTAACTCGAGCGACCTGGATCAAGCGACTTCTCCTGTGGAGTAGTTGTCCAGCTGAGAAGGAAGCCCTTTTGCCTCGGCTCCGAACTAGTCGTGGAACCTATTCTTTGGCTTGGAGGGGTGTTTTCCAAAGTCGTCGCTCGTAATTGCGGTGGAGGTCTTGCTGGCACGGGGGTGCACGCAGCAGCGTCGGAGTCTGTCTCCTGCTTGAGAGTTGATGCTTTTCTGCGAGGTCGAGGCTACGCTTGTCGCAGAGTAGTGCTTCCTGGGGATAACTCTTTATCGCGAGGACACCCTTCGGGCCGGGCATCTTCATGCACTGGTAAGCGTAGTGCGTTGCTGCCATAAACATGGCTAGAGTTGGGCACCTCAAGATGGCGTTGTATGCCGTCTCGAAGTCAACTACATCGAACATGATCTTCTCTGTTCAAAAGCTCTCCAGTGTTCCGAAGGTAACCGGTAGCGTAACTTGCCCGATTGGCGTCACCGATGAGCCTGGGATGATACCGTGGAATGCTTGTGTCACCGTCTGAACTGACAATCGTGGCATTTGCATGGCATCGAGGGCGTTAGCGAATAGGATGTTGAGGGAGCTCCCTCCGTCTATTAGCACCCTGGCAACGCGGCAGTTATTGATCGCTGGTTCGACAACGATCGGGTATCGTCCTGGTCGAGCACAGTTCTTGAGGCAATCTGTTTGATCGAACGTGATGGTGACCTCCGACCACTTGACTGCCTGAGGAACTCGCGGTATATTCGCGAGTACTTCTCGGACAATCGCCTTGTATTGCCTTTTCGACTCGTAGGACGCCGAGCCCCGAATATATGCTCGATTGCTCTAATATGCCCCTGGAATGGCTCAAGGGCGGAGTCATCGTCAGAAGTCATATCCCGGCTGTTGTTTGCAACCTGCGGGTTCTTCCCGCTAGATTTCTCTCTTTCTTCCCTGAGGTACTTCTTGAAGATGCGGCACTGACGGAGATCATGTGAATCGGTCTGGTGGAAATCGCACCAGAGTTTTCCTGTCTTGTCAGAGGAGGTCGTCTGCTTATCCTTGGTGCGCGGTCGCCAGGTCTGCTTCTCGGGGAGTTCGGCCAGCACCTCATCGGTTTTAGCTCTTTTCTCCCTGTTCCCTCCGGAGGATTTCTTCTTGCATTTCGCCTTCCTTGAGTTGTCTCTGGTCCAGAGGGGAGACCTAGGCGGCCTGTTCTGCTGGTGCTTGATGTAATGTAGGGTTTTCTCTACACAGGCAGCCTTTTCGGCTAGGTCCATCAGTTGTGTCATTATCTTTGGAGGATGCATGATCAGGTAGTGCGTGCACATCTTGTTTCTGCTGCCTCGAATGAAGGCGTGGATGACGTCCGAGTCGGTTATCTCAGGGATAGTGTTGCGAACAGCACTAAACCATTTGGTGAATTCTCGGAGGGTCTCGTCTGGGCATTGGATGACTAGGAATAAGTCGTCGACCCGGCCGGGACGTGTGAAGGTACCTTGGAAATTTCCGAGAAACATGTCGCAAAGCTGTCCCCAGGAGCGGATCATTCCTGGGGTAGGTTCGTCAACCAGGTCCTGGCTGCTCCTCTGAGAGCAGTCGGGAGATGTTGGCCATGACCTTCTCGTTCCCGCTGGCAGCCTCGATTGTCGTAGTGTAGATCTGCAAGAACTCTGCAGGGTTCGTGGTGCCATCGTATGACTCTAGAGCCCCAGGCTTGAAGCAAGATGGCCAGCGCACATGTCGGAGCTCTTGGGACAGCGCTTGGCATCCATTGATGGTTCTCCGATAAGGCGCGTTCTCACCGTTGTTCGGGGTCGGAGACCGTCCTCGACCATTAGTGCGGTGTCTGTGATCTCCCCGGGGAGGAGATTGCTCTAGCTGGCACCTTTGGGATCGGTGCTCATTGAGAGCATTGCGGAGATCGACGTACTGTTCCACCCGGTGAGACTGATGCTTGGGGTGTCGTCCTTCTCCGCCTGATTCCTCTGGTCGGAAAGGGGTCTTCCCTCGGTTGGAGCTGTGTGATGATGGCATGGCACCCGGGTATCATCAAGGAGGACAAAGCCGGCCCTCTGGACGTAGGGTATGCCGGGCCGACTATTCGGAGTCCGACTTCTACACGGGGGCGCCTCATCGACTTGGAGTGCAAGATAAGGATAGTCACTTACCTGGCAATCCCGGATTCAGTTGTAACTAATTAGGAAACCAATCTGTAAGCCGATCTGGACTCTTGTAACCCTACCCTGGTCGCCTATATAAGGCCTGGTAGGGATTCTCCGATCGGCAGAGAGAGAGAGAGAGATGGACACGCATTGATAAGTTCCCTTACTTTCCTATGCATATAGCCTGAGCAACCTAGAGATCTATTCTCGAGGCCTTGCGGCACTCGGGATACAAGCAAAATCATCCACCAAACACAGGACGTAGGGTATTACCTCTCCCGTGTGCACCCATCTAGATCTGCTGTGCGTACGCTGCCCCGTATTCATTATTGCCAGATTACAACACTGACATTGTGTGTTGCCGACTGGAGTCGAGAAGACTCGGCTTGGGCTTGGGCCTGCTATAGTTCAGCCCCCAGCCGTCGTAGCCACTGTATTCCATCAGGTGTCGTCAAATCTATCGCCGGTGGTCGTGACAGCAGATTGTGCACCTCGGCGAGTCTTCGAGCAGTTCGGGACACGTATTCCCCCGTCCCTTGAGGGGTTCTGTCTGCGGCCGTGGGCATATTCCCGTTCCAACAGGGAGTAGCCGTCGGGCTTTGATGTTGTGAGCCCCCATCGTGATCCTGATCCTCGAGATCTTCCCGATCATCCTGGATCGCGAGAACCACTCGAGGGTCTAGATTAGATGAGGTGTAGTTCCACTCCATCGTGTCTTTCTCATGGGAAGGGGTACTGTGATTGAGATCTTGATTGATTGGTCGATCAGAAGTTGCAGGCGACTGAAAGAGCATCTAGGCCCCAAGTTGGTTTTGATGGTTAATGGCAACTCGAACTAGAATCTAACGTTTACAGTGAGTGTAAGCAGGTTTTTAGGTTCCAGAAAGAAGGGTCATCAAGGAAAGGATGACCACCAAAAAGGTACAAGGTGGTTTCCAGGACTAAGGAATGGGGTGCTAGGCAGCTGTGCCACAGCTGTGAAGAAGCCGGTGCTGTGCAAGGAGTTGCAAGCAAGGTGATGGTGGCTTGATGCGTCAAGGGCCATGACTACAGTTGGTGAGCAGGTAAAGCCTAGATTTGCTAGTTCTTTTGAGTCCCATAGGAAAAACCCGTACTATCAAGAGGGATGTAATCAGTATCAGTTGTCTAAGGGACTTTTGCTCAATGCACAGAGGGTCAGTGTGTAAGCAGTAGAAAACCCCAGGGGCTAGAGTCACCGGTGTGACACAGTGTCACGGACCCGGAATAGCATATGGTTAGGGGAACACGAGGTCGCCAAGGACCGAAGGATTCGTCCGCCCGGTGGCACGGTACCTGCGCCGTACGCACCAAGGTAGAACGATCCGACACCCGCCACGTGCGAGCCGGCGGAAGCGACCAAGTTTCCCAAAACCACATACGATTCCGTAATCCGGTGAAGAGTCGGAGTCGTTCCCGAATCCTACCACGCCTAGCAAGGTCGGAGGAGCCCGGCGGTTCTACCCACACCCTAACCTAGCTCGGAAGCTAGTGGGTCACTCGAAAGCCCGGTAGAACGCCCACACCCTGCCTGGCCGGCACTGCATCTCAGCCAGCGGGTCACTCAACCAACACCTGCTCGACTTAGTAGAAAATGGTACGGCCTCGATCCTTCACGGCATACCCATACACTTCATATCATTCACGCATTGTGCAGGGGCAGCCTGGAATAACAACTCGGATATCGTCACAAAGCCCTACAGTACGATATTACTAATAACAGTCCACGAGGGGACAACATATTACATCAGTCGGTATATTCGAACACATATCCGAGTACGGAGAAGTTTAGCAACAGCGGAAACAAAAGGAGTAAGACCCACAGCGGCAACATGTCTGCTGACCAAAAGCTACACCTATCCCACAGATCGAACACTACCGAGGAAACCCAAGTTCAAGCATCGTCAAAGTAATCTTCGACCACCGGCTCACCTGCAAGCTCTAGGATTAACCTAGGTGAGTACAAAGTACTCGCAAGACTTATTCGTGCTTGATTAAATGTCCTACACATACTAGTTTAGCAACAAGTAAACATGATGCTTCTCAGAGTAACAATATACAATGAATAACATAGCATCATCAGATAAATAAGAACAAGGTATTTAACAGGTTTAAAACAGAGAACAAATATGACACGAGCAAATCCCGCGAGATCCGATTCATCAAGTTCAACTCCAAAGGGGCAGCCCACACATCCAATTCAATCCGATCCACTTAACAAATCCAATCCAAGGGGCACCCATATATCCAATTCCGAATTGGTCCAACAACGACACATTATCAAAATCCAAAGTAATCCATCAAAGACATAATATCAATTCCTAATTAATCCATCAATCACATCATGATTTAATCTCTCGGACCACTACCGACGAACTCAAACCCCTGACGATATAATGAGTGCATAACCGCAAGGAGGTAGCGAACCTCCAAGGGGCGTGGAGGCTTGTCCCACTATACCTCAGTGTTGGCTCTCGATAGCGCTCCCGTGTGATAAGGGATTGTGACACGCTGAAGATAAGGTTGCTGCGGTGACAAAACTCTACTTACACCTGGGTCACCTTCCCGCCGCAATTAGCAACAACCGTACCCATTGTGCACGCCCTCGGCTCTCACAACTCACTTAAAGGTTTGGTTGAAGAGCCACAGATGTTCTCAACGTGAGACCCATCCTGCTCATGTTAATGTGCTTAACATCTCCTAATGACATCCAAACTAACAACATACCCTTATGACGTATAACGGAGACATACACACATAAGCACACATAAAAGAGGGCATACACAAGAGTACGGAAAGTAAAATGCAACAAGCTCTGCTTGCCTTGTTCGGGTTGTTCCTGATCTTGCGGGGAGCATGCGGGAGAACTCCAGAATACTTGAAACACCGGTAAGAAGCAAGCGACCTCTAAAAAGGGAAAAAGCAACCCTAAGAACTAATTCGAAAAGGACGAAGATGCATGAATGCCAGCGATATGGATGCAATACGGTGGATCTAAGAAGTACACAATTGCGTAAGCGGTTTTGGTGTTCGTTCCATATGTTGGTTTAGTTTTAGTTGCGGTATAACTTTACTCATGGGTAAACCTAGAATATGGATGCATGCATAGGATACGATATACAACTAAGGAGGAAGGCTTTAATTCTATAATTAGGGTTAGGGGCTCATTCGATTGATGCGTAGTTGTGGTAGATGAAAACATGGGGTCGTGATTATATTCCGGCCGTTCGGCGAATTGTGACACTAAACATCTCAAGTTTGGCTGTTAAGCTAGATTCTCTAGAATACGTATATTGTCGAGGTCGTTTACATTTACTACAATTTCTACGAGTTTACTCAGATTTAACATTTCCTGTTTCTTCTCGGTAAGGAGCAATATATTAAATATGTTATTCCTAGTATTCACGTATTATCTAGAGGTGACAAGAGGGTCCTTCATGCCATCCTTAAGCATATAAGGTCCCTATTGAGTAACACCCTGCTCAACGTGTCCTTAAGCAACTAAGGCATTACTAGATCATTGGTCGAGTATAATGGCTGTGGCTGGATGTCATATTTAAGCTTGAATGTATATCTACCAGCTACATGTTACTTAACTGGACACTAGTGTAAAAGAGATTTCAACCAAGGGATTTATGCACTACCTCAGAGCTCACTGAGTTGCTTAGTAGAGGTCTGCCCTGGCAGTGATGGAATACTTAGGTCGCTGACTAGATGGTATATGTATTTTCACACTGTTCACTTTAATGAGATGGTTGGATGAGTTAATATGGGTTGAAAAAGGGATCTAGAAAATAATCACAATAATTAGGCCTTAAACCTGATTAACAGCTAATGGTCACAGAAGTTTGATATCAGCTGTTTGGGGTTATCCGACAATTGAGCAATCTTACTAGCACCCTAACGAGGATTACCCTTTTGAACCTTCCGTTCAGACGTGGGAGCACGAGTTATGGCAGCTCGTAAATCAGTCCATTGATTGAAAAAGGGGAGAATGTCTAAACCGTGTGCATTGGTTCGCAGTTCATTGACTGAGGTGTTAAATATATCTTAACCGAATTCACTAGCTTACTATTACTGTGTTCGTGATTAGCTCTTAATCCAGCGGTCGTTGAGGAATTAGACAGTGATCCGCGGCAGTATTTGTTAGCATTTTTAATCACTCAACTACAGATATCAGTGACATGCCCAAAAACACTTAGTATTGGAACTTCGAGTTTAAGATTGCTAAACACACGGCTTTGCCAGTTCACGGATTAGTTTGCTAATTCACCTTTTAAATGTTTCTTGTCCGAAAGCAAGTCCACACTTAATTGAGCTAATTGTTAGCTTGTTAGTTAAGTAGTTACTGGAGTAACTAAACCGCGGGTTGCCCTAATCGGTTAACGCTTATGGAGTACAGATAAATTAGCCGGTTGTTAGGGCAATTAAGTGCAACTGTTAAAAATATCTTAACCGGATGCGTCACAGGAATTAACAAGAAAATGGAGTGGAGCTGTGTTCACCCCCGGCGGCGACGGACGAAAACGTTGATGGCGACCACGCCGGAGTTGAGGAGGCGGCCGCTCCGGTGAAGACCTCTGCAGGCACCGTCGGGATCATCGTCGGAGTTGAGGGCGGTGGTTGCTGGCGGAGGAAAGAGCGGAGCGCGGCCACGGGGAAAAAGGAAGCGGCGCCGGTGGTGAGCTGCGGTGGAGGAGCGCCGGCGGGGCGGGCGGCGCTGATGGAGAGATGCGGCGCAGCAGATCCGGCGGCCGGCCGGAGTGGCAAAGGGGGCGGCGGCGCGCCATGGTGGACGGCGGCGAGCCTAAAGGGGAGCCGGCCTTGGGAGGCCGGCATGGGGAAGTGTTGGCCGGCGGCGACCTGGCCGAGGGCGGCGCATGGAGGAGGTCGGCCGGCGGCGGCTTGGAGCTGCGGGGAGCTCCAAAGGGAGGAGGGGAGGGCGGCGCGGCCATGGGGGCAGTCGGGGCAAGCTGGGGGGGCCGGCGGCACAGCAGAGGACTGGCGGTGGCGGCTTGCCGCGCCGATGGAGCAAAGGCCGACGGGAAGAGGGGCGAGCTGGGGCGGCGTGGACCCCGACGGCAGGGGGTTTCTTGGGAGCGGAGGACGGCGGGGACGGCCACGGTGGTCGGCGACCGGGGCGGAGCGGCAGAGACCCGGCGAGGGGAAGGGCGGCGCGGCGGCAAGGGCTGGCCGGCGGCGCAGCTAGGGATTTGGGGGCTTTGGAAAAAAACGGTGGAGAAGAAAAGCAAATCGCAGGGGGCTCAATTCCTCATGCATGTGGATGATTCTTAGCTGGATAGAATGTTCAGGAGGTGGGGAATTTAGGGGTATGACATGCAGGGATTGGATCTTCACCTTTAGGCAGGATTTGGAGAAGAGAAGGGAATGGAGTGGGGAAAGCTTGAAGAACTCGGTGGAGCAAAGGAAGAAGATGAGTTATGGCTTACTGTTGAGCTGCGTGGAGAAGAAAAGGGCCAGTGCGGTGGGGGAGTTGCTGGCCAGGTGGGAAAAAGAAGCTGCCGTCGGGTCCCACTGCAGGTAAGGGAGGTAAGGGAATTTCTTGTTTATTTTGTCTCTCTCTTATTTGCTGATCTAATTTATCTATATTTTGTATAGGGCCAATTTTGGACAAAAGAGGTTTAAGTTTTTGGCTGTTCTAAAGCTAAATTAATTAGGGTTCTAGCAATGAAATTGGAATTCTAGATGCTAGACTTATTTCTCCAACTATTTTTCAAAATGTTAGGCTTGAGATCAATGTAATAATTAACTTGTAAGTATAACATTTCATTTACAGAGGGAGTTAACTGAATTTGCATCTTCCCGATTTACTCAAGGTGAGCCACTACAGAAGATCATTTGGTCTTGATGTACAAATGAGCTTCAATGGACTTGTTAAAGTTCTTGGGATAGCTGGGAGGTTAGGAACATGTACGAATTTTAGAATCATAAGTTTTAGGGGCATTAGTTTTGCTGTCCGATCTCACGTTAACCTTAAGGGCGCATGTTAGGGTTTTTAATCGAAATCATTTTAAAGTATCTACATGCATGCATGCGAACGAAAGAAATCGTTTTCGTTCGTGAACATTTCACTGACCTCGTATTGAGAATAGGGTCACTACAAAACCTACCCCCCTTAAAAGGATCTCGTCCCGAGATTCCTACGGTAAAGAAGAGGAGAAGAGAGGTGTTCAACTTGCAGCAAGGCGTTGACGTGACCAGGCGGTCGATAGGGAGAAAGCAAAATCACTTATCGACTTTTACATTAGTTCTGGAAAGAGAAAACCAGATCAGATTATCATTTCTTGGAAATGATTTCTTCTACGGCGTTTCAGCTTTAATAGGCTCTACACTCCATTAAGAGGAGAGGCGAAGGTGGAAAGAGCAGTAGCCACTGAGAGGTGTTGCGACGATTACTGGTCTTGCAAATTCAGAATTCAAGATTGTTGGTTTGAGTGAAAGGAACTGGTATGGACAAATGATCTTAGCCCAAATGTGGAAATGAGGGAAGGATAGAAATATGATTCCGAAGTAAAAGAAATGCATGGTCATGCTTACCTCAGATTGGAAGAAAGAATAACGAAGGTGGGAATTGGTCACAGATCATGGTAATTGCCTTGATTATCTTAAGAATGACTCCTTCTAGGAGATCAATTGAGATGTCCTTTGCTTGAGGACGGAGGAGTTTTAGATGTCCTTGACTTGCGGACGGATTAGGAGCTATTCTTGGATAGCTATGCTCCTATTGGATAAAGAAGAAACAAGGTGGTATGACTTAAATAGTTGAAGATGCTGCTTAGAGAGGGATTAATCCAGGAACTGTCGGGGCCGAAGAATAGTCTCGTACTACACATAGTGTTGATATTTAGCATTTTCAGAAGCTACAATCTATTAAGCTGAAAAGAAATTTTGAGTAGATATCGATAGAGTACTTGAATTGGGTAAGTGAAACTAAAGATACCTAATTAACAGCAGAGAATCTGAAAAGGGGTGATATCCAGCTTTTCGTATGCAGCCTGAACATCAGACTCGCTTAAGGCATAAAGAGAAGGGTTTCCATTATTGTTTGAGTGTGATTGCACTTCAGCGATAAGAAAGATCTTAGAGTACAACTCTCAATTAGGGGTTACTGAAGGGTTAGAATCCTTGGTCCCACAAGAGGAACAAGGGGGAGGGAAGTTGTCAATAAGGCATGAGCGGAGTGGCTTATTCTAGAGAATGTCGATGGAACTTTTGTCGTAGTGAAGGTTATTCTATTTGAGAGAATCTAGGGTCTCGATGAAGAGAATCCAAGGCCATAAGTGGCTAACCCGTGTTCAGGAAGATACTGAGACGTAGGGATCACAAGGAACATGAGCATGGTAGAACAGTGAAGCTGAGAGGGTATACCGCTGTTCAAGAACTTCCACCGCACTACAGGAAGATGAGGGCTAATGAAAATGTTAGTCACGTAGACTTTAAAACATGGATTGGAGATAGGAATATTCTCAACATCCAAAGATGGGAACCAGAAACCTTAGTTCTTAAAGATAGAGATTCGGTCTGGCTTGCTCATTTGGACTGTGGGGTACGTATACAACCACAGGGATGACCAGTCCCGGTAGCGGTACTCATACCACTCCAAGTATTCAGACCGACCGATGTTAGTCTCACCAGGGCTAAGGACAAGGCATACAGGGATACACCACTCGAGCGCACTAGAAGCAAATAGCAGGGTCGACGGTATGGGGGCCAATCCATCCCGTACTCAAACTATTGACTCCGCACGCCGATGGTCGAATCGTGTTGCCTAGTATTCCACCAAAAGATTCAACGTGGACGAGAATCTATAGAAAAGGGGTGCATCACCACCAGGAGGAGGGGTTGTTACTCATCACTTAACCTCACACATTAACATCCAATCGAGATGATGGGTAAAGGCATCGCTCAAGAAGTGGGTTGGGCATTAGTCCAATCACCTCAATAGGGATGGAAAACAAGGGTAAGATTATCAGTCGAGTCATCAGAAATTCAGGAGATTAACTTAAGCTTAAAGGTTGGTTCCTCATTATAAACATGGGAGAAGAGCAATTACAGGTTTCTCCAAGTGAGCTATGGGACAACTAAAGAAGGTCTCCAAAAGGTTTCCTAGGAGAAGGAAGGAGGATAACCACGACTGGGAGTAGGAATAAGTTAGGATTTAAACAATTGATAGGCTGATTTTGCCGTCCACTTGCACTGAAATGGACCAAAGAAAGGTTGTATCCTCAAGATGTTGTATAAGCATGGGAGGTGAGAACCTTGGGTTAACACCCCATTGGCATGATTTATGGAAGTCAGGTTAACCAAATACTACAAGGCGTAAAATTGGAAGATTTTTGGGCGTCTTTTTCACATTTTTGAGATCGAGATTCGTGGAGCAGATGGTTAAGGGGGCATACAATATGGGTGGCTTGTTTGGACAGCCATGATGTTCATATGGAAATGTTTTAATTCATTAGCCAACTGTTAGTAGGAGGAGCTTGATCCAAGACGCCGAGAAGCAAGTTTGGCTTGCTGAAATGTTGGGACAGCACTCCACTACTGGTGCTAGAGTCAACGGAAGGGTAAAGCATGGAGGAAAACCCTACACCAGGAGGCATAGAACTCAAGGAGTGAAGTAATGGAATTAGTTCACCAATAGAAGGAGAAAATGGTTCATCAGCTGATCCAAGAAATATAGCAAGGAACGAAAGAGATGACAAGCAATTCAGCGTCCTCCAATAGATAGGATTTTGAGGTTAGACAGGAAGAGAGTGGACAAGATAGAACTGTTGTTTATTTGAGGTTCTACCTAAGTATGGGAGGAGGGAACTGTTGGTTATCACTCACTTGACTCGGGTATGATAGTCAAGCTATCAAAATGCCTTAGACGCAAGATTGGATTAAGAGGGATATACTCGTAGTCGCAGGGAGGAATGCCATGGTGCTCAAATCAATCCTTTAGCATGTAGAATTCAACTATTTCACCAAGACATCTTTCTAAAGACAGATCACTACCTTAGCAATTTCCTATAGGAAAAATCGAATTCCACAGATCATCTACCTAACCTATATGTATTATCTTAATGGTAATCCAACATTTATCCTTGCCCATAATCATTTTCTATTAATCCTCCATCTATAGACTTCATTTTTGTCTCATCCACTAATATTCAAAATCTTCATTATTAATCATATTCCACCGATCCAACAATTTATCTAAGTCCCTTCATCTATTACTCCTGATTCTTTCCAAATCCAATAGTAGGGTTGCCATCTACACCTGCCAACTCATAATTATCCAAGCCCAACGGCAATACTTCTAATTTCACCAATATCCAATGACTAAACCAATCTTCGGATCTATCATAATTATTGGCACCAACAGCAACCTAAGGTCCTTATCACTAACGATCTATGAATACATTAGATCCTCCGATAATGCTTATCTCATGAACCGCCAAAGATCCGTTCGTCTTTGATGCTAAGTCATAATCATAATCAATTGGTCTGGTAATCAATCTCTACTTCTGTCCATCACTTTTCCATTTAGAATCAATGTCCAGGAAATTATCTACTAGCAATAATTAATTACTTTGCTAAATCAATTAATTCTTCGCACTCCATCGCATCTCTATTAATCCAACTCATTTAGGTAATACTATGACTTTTGACCTAGGAATTAGTCCAACAATTTCCTATAATCCAATCAAAATCCAAGATTTACATGGCCCTGTAATCCAAATAAACTTATTAATCATCTACTCCTTTCTCAAATTTTTATTTTCAGCATGACTCTGACCTCGAAAACATCATCCACCGACAATAGAGTCATTTTCCTAAGAGGAATCCAATAAAACTTTATATTTCTTGAGATTTCTAGAACTCTATAGTCTAATCACTGTAATTAATCTCCTTAAACAAATCTTAGTATCTTGATTACTAGCCAAGGCATCATACCATCTTCCATCTCCGATCATAGCATCAAGGGCTCATATAGGCATTCAGGTTCCTATTTTTATTTCTGAATTCTTACTCAATTCCATCCACTCCAATTTTGCTTTGACCAAAGATCATCTACTTTCTAATAATCCACCGAAATTTGTCATAACCCATCAGTCCTATACAATTTTAGGGTTAGAGAGAATAGGGTTAGCCACACAAACAAAAACAAATGCAATGGAGGAGAATTTCAGAACTAAGAGCGATGAGGTTAAGGAATAAAGAGCAATCTACTTATTAATTTTAAACATAGGGTTAATTTCAAATAGTTTTGCTGGCCTATCAGCGAGGCGCAGCGGAAACCCTATCTAACGACCACCTGCAATTGGCTTCCTACGGTCAGCTCAGCTCTGATACCAAGCTGTCACGGACCCGGAATAGCATATGGTTAGGGGAACACGAGGTCGCCAAGGACCGAAGGATTCGTCCGCCCGGTGGCACGGTACCTGCGCCGTACGCACCAAGGTAGAACGATCCGACACCCGCCACGTGCGAGCCGGCCGGAAGCGACCAAGTTTCCCAAAACCACATACGATTCCGTAATCCGGTGAAGAGTCGGAGTCGTTCCCGAATCCTACCACGCCTAGCAAGGTCGGAGGAGCCCGGCGGTTCTACCCACACCCTAACCTAGCTCGGAAGCTAGTGGGTCACTCGAAAGCCCGGTAGAACGCCCACACCCTGCCTGGCCGGCACTGCATCTCAGCCAGCGGGTCACTCAACCAACACCTGCTCGACTTAGTAGAAAATGGTACGGCCTCGATCCTTCACGGCATACCCATACACTTCATATCATTCACGCATTGTGCAGGGGCAGCCTGGAATAACAACTCGGATATCGTCACAAAGCCCTACAGTACGATATTACTAATAACAGTCCACGAGGGGACAACATATTACATCAGTCGGTATATTCGAACACATATCCGAGTACGGAGAAGTTTAGCAACAGCGGAAACAAAAGGAGTAAGACCCACAGCGGCAACATGTCTGCTGACCAAAAGCTACACCTATCCCACAGATCGAACACTACCGAGGAAACCCAAGTTCAAGCATCGTCAAAGTAATCTTCGACCACCGGCTCACCTGCAAGCTCTAGGATTAACCTAGGTGAGTACAAAGTACTCGCAAGACTTATTCGTGCTTGATTAAATGTCCTACACATACTAGTTTAGCAACAAGTAAACATGATGCTTCTCAGAGTAACAATATACAATTGAATAACATAGCATCATCAGATAAATAAGAACAAGGTATTTAACAGGTTAAAACAGAGAACAAATATGACACGAGCAAATCCCGCGAGATCCGATTCATCAAGTTCAACTCCAAAGGGGCAGCCCACACATCCAATTCAATCCGATCCACTTAACAAATCCAATCCAAGGGGGCACCCATATATCCAATTCCGAATTGGTCCAACAACGACACATTATCAAAATCCAAAGTAATCCATCAAAGACATAATATCAATTCCTAATTAATCCATCAATCACATCATGATTTAATCTCTCGGACCACTACCGACGAACTCAAACCCCTGACGATATAATGAGTGCATAACCGCAAGGAGGTAGCGAACCTCCAAGGGGCGTGGAGGCTTGTCCCACTATACCTCAGTGTTGGCTCTCGATAGCGCTCCCGTGTGATAAGGGATTGTGACACGCTGAAGATAAGGTTGCTGCGGTGACAAAACTCTACTTACACCTGGGTCACCTTCCCGCCGCAATTAGCAACAACCGTACCCATTGTGCACGCCCTCGGCTCTCACAACTCACTTAAAGGTTTGGTTGAAGAGCCACAGATGTTCTCAACGTGAGACCCATCCTGCTCATGTTAATGTGCTTAACATCTCCTAATGACATCCAAACTAACAACATACCCTTATGACGTACAACGGAGACATACACACATAAGCACACATAAAAGAGGGCATACACAAGAGTACGGAAAGTAAAATGCAACAAGCTCTGCTTGCCTTGTTCGGGTTGTTCCTGATCTTGCGGGGAGCATGCGGGAGAACTCCAGAATACTTGAAACACCGGTAAGAAGCAAGCGACCTCTAAAAAGGGAAAAAGCAACCCTAAGAACTAATTCGAAAAGGACGAAGATGCATGAATGCCAGCGATATGGATGCAATTACGGTGGATCTAAGAAGTACACAATTGCGTAAGCGGTTTTGGTGTTCGTTCCATATGTTGGTTTAGTTTTAGTTGCGGTATAACTTTACTCATGGGTAAACCTAGAATATGGATGCATGCATAGGATACGATATACAACTAAGGAGGAAGGCTTTAATTCTATAATTAGGGTTAGGGGCTCATTCGATTGATGCGTAGTTGTGGTAGATGAAAACATGGGGTCATGATTATATTCCGGCCGTTCGGTGAATTGTGACACTAAACATCTCAAGTTTGGCTGTTAAGCTAGATTCTCTAGAATACGTATATTGTCGAGGTCGTTTACATTTACTACAATTTCTACGAGTTTACTCAGATTTAACATTTCCTGTTTTCTTCTCGGTAAGGAGCAATATATTAAATATGTTATTCCTAGTATTCACGTATTATCTAGAGGTGACAAGAGGGTCCTTCATGCCATCCTTAAGCATATAAGGTCCCTATTGAGTAACACCCTGCTCAACGTGTCCTTAAGCAACTAAGGCATTACTAGATCATTGGTCGAGTATAATGGCTGTGGCTGGATGTCATATTTAAGCTTGAATGTATATCTACCAGCTACATGTTACTTAACTGGACACTAGTGTAAAAGAGATTTCAACCAAGGGATTTATGCACTACCTCAGAGCTCACTGAGTTGCTTAGTAGAGGTCTGCCCTGGCAGTGATGGAATACTTAGGTCGCTGACTAGATGGTATATGTATTTTCACACTGTTCACTTTAATGAGATGGTTGGACGAGTTAATATGGGTTGAAAAAGGGATCTAGAAAATAATCACAATAATTAGGCCTTAAACCTGATTAACAGCTAATGGTCACAGAAGTTTGATATCAGCTGTTTGGGGTTATTCGACAATTGAGCAATCTTACTAGCACCCTAACGAGGATTACCCTTTTGAACCTTCCGTTCAGACGTGGGAGCACGAGTTATGGCAGCTCGTAAATCAGTCCATTGATTGAAAAAGGGGAGAATGTCTAAACCGTGTGCATTGGTTCGCAGTTCATTGACTGAGGTGTTAAATATATCTTAACCGAATTCACTAGCTTACTATTACTGTGTTCGTGATTAGCTCTTAATCCAGCGGTCGTTGAGGAATTAGACAGTGATCCGCGGCAGTATTTGTTAGCATTTTTAATCACTCAACTACAGATATCAGTGACATGCCCAAAAACACTTAGTATTGGAACTTCGAGTTTAAGATTGCTAAACACACGGCTTTGCCAGTTCACGGATTAGTTTGCTAATTCACCTTTTAAATGTTTCTTGTCCGAAAGCAAGTCCACACTTAATTGAGCTAATTGTTAGCTTGTTAGTTAAGTAGTTACTGGAGTAACTAAACCGCGGGTTGCCCTAATCGGTTAACGCTTATGGAGTACAGATAAATTAGCCGGTTGTTAGGGCAATTAAGTGCAACTGTTAAAAATATCTTAACCGGATGCGTCACAGGAATTAACAAGAAAATGGAGTGGAGCTGTGTTCACCCCCGGCGGCGACGGACGAAAACGTTGATGGCGACCACGCCGGAGTTGAGGAGGCGGCCGCTCCGGTGAAGACCTCTGCAGGCACCGTCGGGATCGTCGTCGGAGTTGAGGGCGGTGGTTGCTGGCGGAGGAAAGAGCGGAGCGCGGCCACGGGGAAAAAGGAAGCGGCGCCGGTGGTGAGCTGCGGTGGAGGAGCGCCGGCGGGGCGGGCGGCGCTGATGGAGAGATGCGGCGCAGCAGATCCGGCGGCCGGCCGGAGTGGCAAAGGGGCGGCGGCGCGCCATGGTGGACGGCGGCGAGCCTAAAGGGGAGCCGGCCTTGGGAGGCCGGCATGGGGAAGTGTTGGCCGGCGGCGACCTGGCCGAGGGCGGCGCATGGAGGAGGTCGGCCGGCGGCGGCTTGGAGCTGCGGGGAGCTCCAAAGGGAGGAGGGGAGGGCGGCGCGGCCATGGGGGCAGTCGGGGCAAGCTGGGGGGGCCGGCGGCACAGCAGAGGACTGGCGGTGGCGGCTTGCCGCGCCGATGGAGCAAAGGCCGACGGGAAGAGGGGCCGAGCTGGGGGCGGCGTGGACCCCGGCGGCAGGGGGTTTCTTGGGAGCGGAGGACGGCGGGGACGGCCACGGTGGTCGGCGACCGGGGCGGAGCGGCAGAGACCCGGCGAGGGGAAGGGCGGCGCGGCGGCAAGGGCTGGCCGGCGGCGCAGCTAGGGGATTTGGGGGCTTTGGAAAAAACGGTGGAGAAGAAAAGCAAATGGCAGGGGGCTCAATTCCTCATGCATGTGGATGATTCTTAGCTGGATAGAATGCTCAGGAGGTGGGGAATTTAGGGGTATGACATGCAGGGATTGGATCTTCACCTTTAGGCAGGATTTGGAGAAGAGAAGGGAATGGAGTGGGGAAAGCTTGAAGAACTCGGTGGAGCAAAGGAAGAAGATGAGTTATGGCTTACTATTGAGCTGCGTGGAGAAGAAAAGGGCCAGTGCGGTGGGGGAGTTTGCTGGCCAGGTGGGAAAAAGAAGCTGCCGTCGGGTCCCACTGCAGGTAAGGGAGGTAAGGGAATTTCTTGTTTATTTTGTCTCTCTCTTATTTGCTGATCTAATTTATCTATATTTTGTATAGGGCCAATTTTGGACAAAAGAGGTTTAAGTTTTTGGCTGTTCTAAAGCTAAATTAATTAGGGTTCTAGCAATGAAATTGGAATTCTAGATGCTAGACTTATTTCTCCAACTATTTTTCAAAATGTTAGGCTTGAGATCAATGTAATAATTAACTTGTAAGTATAACATTTCATTTACAGAGGGAGTTAACTGAATTTGCATCTTCCCGATTTACTCAAGGTGAGCCACTACAGAAGATCATTTGGTCTTGATGTACAAATGAGCTTCAATGGACTTGTTAAAGTTCTTGGGATAGCTGGGAGGTTAGGAACATGTACGAATTTTAGAATCATAAGTTTTAGGGGCATTAGTTTTGCTGTCCGATCTCACGTTAACCTTAAGGGCGCATGTTAGGGTTTTTAATCGAAATCATTTTAAAGTATCTACATGCATGCATGCGAACGAAAGAAATCGTTTTCGTTCGTGAACATTTTCACTGACCTCGTATTTGAGAATAGGGTCACTACACACAGCGTGTCACAGGTGGTCTAGTGCTCTAAGACTCAGGTACTTCTCTGGACCAGGGGAGAGCTTGTAAATGCTAAGGGAACTGCACTGCGACAGCTGGTCTGGTGAGTCAGAGGGCTGTCGGAGGTTCTCTCCTTATAGGTTTCAGAGAGTGTTGTATGCTGAGGGCATGTCATGTACCAAGACCGGACTGAGTAGCTAGGCTGCGTCAGTTAAGGGTTCACCTGTGTGTGCCGCCGGTGACACAGGTGTCGGTCTGCCCGAGCCGTTATAGTTGGGCGGAGTGGTTGGCTGTGTCACCGGTGGCTGACACCGGTGGCTCACTAATCGTACGTGGCAACAGTGTAACGGTCGGGTGCCTGTGAACCCTATATATAGGGGACCAGGGGAGGACTTCATCCTCAACCTTGCTAAAACCTGTGAATCACATACGACCGTTGCAAAGCCTCCAACCACCGAACAAAAACCAAAAGCATAAGTGATAGTTCGAGTGAGTGTGTGAGCTTTGAGCAAAGAGCAAAGGTTCCTTCAAGAGATTGCTGCTGGTTCATCTGTTACTCTTGGAGTGTCTGCTCCTAGACGTGGTGTAGGAGTTGCTGGTACCACCCAAGCTTGTGTGGGCTGGACCAGTAAGTTTGTGAGGGTGATTGAAGTCTACCTGCTGCAAGCAAAAGGACTTCCACAAGCTAAGGAAGAGGCCTGAACGTCAGGTACTCGGAGAAACAAGCATGCTGGCAATCTCTTCGGAGTAGCCTCTCCAACGGAGACGTACCTTCTCTGCAAAGAGTAGGGAACTTCGGTGAAAAACCTCCTTGTCTCTGAGTGCTTTACCTGTTTACTTCTTACAGTGCTATATGTTGTTGTATACTCGTGTGATTCTTGCTATCTTTGTTTATCTGTGATAGATCACCTTTATACCTGCTTAGCTTAGCTGTGTCTCAGTTGCTAGAGATCTTATCTGTTACCTGTCATAGCTACCTGTGACACAGGCAATAGCTATCTTCATCTGTGCTAGGTTTTGATCTTACCTGTGTCAGACACCTGTGTGATAGCTGCATGCTATTTTTCATATCATATCATACCTGTGTCTATTGCTTATCACACAGCCTGTTAACACTTGCTTCTACTCAAGTCTTAATCTGTTAATCTAAGCTAAAAGAAGTAACTTTTGTTAGCCTCCTTTTCACCCCCTCTAGTCGGCACTCCTGGTCCTTTCAATTGGTATCAGAGCAGGTTGCTCTTTGATTTGGCCTAACAGCCAGAGTTAAAGGATGTCGGGCTATGAGGGTAAAATACCTGTCTTTAATGTGACTAACTATGCTTTCTGGAAGAGAGAGATGCAAATGCATCTTATCGCTATCGATCCAGATGTGTGGGATGTTGTTTATACAGGTTACGACTTGGAGAATCCCACAACACCTAGCATCGCTGATAAGAAGAACATTCAGAACAACGTTCGAGCTGCAACAACCATCTTCATGGGCTTACAAGAGCATGACTTCAACAGAGCTAGCACAATGGATTCTGCCAAGGAAATCTGGGATACTTTAGAGTAGATTTATGAGGGCAGTGATACTCTGAAGAAGTCCAAAAGAGGTCTGCTGGAATCAACCTTGGAGAGATTTGAGTATGAGCATGGTGAGGACATCAACTCATTATTCTCAAGACTCACCATCATCACCAACCAGCTGAAGGCCTTAGGCTCCACCAGAGTTGAAGATGAGGATGTGATTAAGAAGTTCCTCTCAGTGCTTCCAAAGGCCTACAAAACCCTTGTTCTCATGATGAAAGAAAAGGATGGGTTTGACAAGATGAAGCCTATTGAGGTGTTAGGAAGAATTCTAACACATGAGATGGAACTCAGGCAAGAGGGCAAGCAAAGCTCTTCTTCAGCACCTAAGAAGAATATTGCCCTGAAGACCACTGCTCCAACATCACTTCCTGAGAGTGATAGCAGTGAAGATCTTGATGAGGAGATGTCCAGTGGAGAAGAGAGTGAACTCATCCTCCTCACAAGGAACTTCAGAAAGTTTTACAAGAAGAAGAAGCAACTTGGATCAGGTGACAGATTCAGAGGGAAGAAGCTGTCCAAAGACAACAAGTCACTACTGCAGAACGGGTCACTACTGACGGTCGCCAAACCCCCTCTACTGACGGACAGGGGGCCCGTCACCCTGGAAATGT
>JAGXJF010005810.1:0-13459 GCA_019208055.1 Stipa capillata | reverse complement strand
GTCGGGTTTCGGCTAACCGTGTTCGATGAGGGGTCTTAAAAGACTTGTTCTGTACTAGTGTTAGAAATGCATTTCATATATTGCAGCATATTCTAAAGACTTCTGCTAGGATAATTTGTATCTAACCTATTAATTAATGGATTAAAGGATGCGTGCATTGTTTACAGGAAAAGTGTGTAGATCAAAAAAGTTGACTGTGGTTCAGAGCAGCGCTAAATACACTAATGGAGACTGCAACAACAATGAGCAATCTCTGCTACCGGGTGAGCCAATGCCATAGGCACAAGCATTGGGAGATAAAGATGATTGTTGTATTGAGCATCAAGATAACAACGTCCTGTCAGGTATAACTATAAATTCCATACCAAGTAGTTTAGATTTTTAGGCTTTTGATAAGGAGAATGATGTTAGTATGCCATATGAAACTGCTACTAGCATTACTTCTTATTCCGTTAAATAAAATAAATACAGATGAACATGAAAATAATCTCATGGTAGGCAAACCAAGGTGGGCTAGCAATGATCTATAGCTGATTGGAATATGCCAGAAGAGAACATTAATTACTACTTTTGTAAACTAACTTGACAAGTGATGGTAAGGTGGTCGATAAGCGTGGAAGAACAACATTACCAGTTGTTTGGAACATCCCAGAAGGAGAAAATATAGTTGTAAAATGCAATACTCTTGGCCAGCCTATCGGGGAAGAAGGTGGAATCTTAGGGAAGTTTTTGGGCACAATAGCTAGACTTGGGGGCTATTGTCCACTTGACAAGAAAGATTAGCGTGATGTCAAGAAGCATGGTGGTGCAGAAACAATACTACAGTGCATACATGTATTTCAAATGTAACAAAAAATAAAATTGAATGCTATTAGCTAACCATATTCATTTACCTCTTGTACATCAGTGCATCTACTTTAAATAAATGCTATCCTAGTCATTTACCTTCATTCTTTATTTCTTACTTAATTTCAGACAAAGTTCTTATACCCTGCTCAATGTGACAATTGGATACTAAAAATGACCGGAAGAGATTGGAGAAGATTTAAGGCTAGTTTGAAAAAAAGAAAAGCTTTGTATAAGCTTTGTCCACAAAGATGTGGAGAAAGACCAATGGCGTGAACTTGTCAAATTTTGGAAGTCTAAAGAAGGAAGAGTAAGCTTTTCTTCATTCAAATTAGACTACTTGTGCTGATGTTAAATGATGCACTGACATTATGATTTTATTACTACAGGCTATAAGTGAGAAGAACAAAACAAGTCGTTCAATGGTGAAGGCAACCCATACAGTAGGGACAAAGAGTTATGCTCGCTGGGCTGAGGACCTGGTGAGTAATCTTGTTTTTCTAAATGCTCATGTTCATGTTTTTTTATCATATCACTTCAATCTTGTTTTGCAGCGACAAGAGGACCCTCAAAAGAAGCAACCACATAGAGTGAAAGTTTACTTAGCAACTCATAGGAAAAAGACTAAAGATAAAAATGAGCACGTGGTAGGCTGTATACATTTGATGTTTTAAAATTATTGAGTTACTCTTCAATGTAACAAGTAGAATATGCTTGATTCTTCTCTTATAGGTTGAGTTGGAAAAGCTAATTGATGAGCAACCGGAGTTGGCACAAAATGAGCGGGGAAAAATTGCATGGAAAGGTGATGCCTTGCATCAAGTTTTGGGGAAAGAAAAACCGAGGCAAGTGCATGGCATGAGTATGCTTCCAATTCCTAAGCAAGTCCATGGTCGGACACCACGTTATCTCAAGAACATCAATATGACAACAAGAAGTGGTTCATCATCTGAAGGAGAGATTGAGTTTAGAGATGAAATATCAAAGCTTAAGCAACATATAGAAGAGCAAGCCCAAATTATTCAAGCATTGAAAAACAAGGATGAAGGCCATGGCAACAACGAAATGGACGGGGTAAAGATTATTTTTTTGTGACATTTATATGAATATTTTACTAAATACTATTTGTAGGAAAATTTTCAAATAGTAGATAATGGTAGATCACAGCCACTAGTACATGCTAAAAGAAAGGTCAATACTTCAATTTGCAGAGAGTTCATTGCAACGAACCTGATCCAGTACGCTCATTGATTGGACAAAGTGATATAACATCGGTAAATCTATTTATTTGTATACTTGAACAACTTATGTGCTTCATACGTCATAATAACTAATGATAGTGCATTTAAACTATAGAATAAAGAAACTATCTTACACGAACATGAAATGTGCAAGGATAATCATGTGGTCCTTCTAGGAGAAAAGGTTAGGGCCTTGTAGTTATTCATGATGTAATGACACACTACAATTTATTACTTAGTTGATTTATATTGTTATATGATGAAAGCAGCATCTTGAGTATGAGGGTGATAATTAGTTACTACATCAAGTTGGATCATCATCATCGCCACACCCAAATTTTGATTTTCGGCAAGAGGTAATTTCTATGTGTTGAGAAATCTATTAGTTAGCTAGTGTACTGTATCCGTGTGACTATGTCACCATCGTGAAGCATTAACATTTGCCACATCAATTATTTATTATATAGGAGCAGCTTAACAACTCCATTACAATACTGTCCTTTTTCTCTCTTAAACTTCTCATACTATTTGAAGTAATTGGGCATAGTACAGCAAATAATTAGTGTCATCCAAGTTTTAATATATGATGTTCCAAGGCACACTCAGTTTAGGTACAAGCCACGATACAAAAGGCTTTTTTTTAATGCTAAAAGAAGACTTTAAGTGCATCACAATATAAGCACACAATATGTGTGATGAGATGGAACAGTAAGCTCTTGTTTATCTTTGACTTGCCTCCTGGTTCTCTCATATAAATATGTACTGTGATCTTGTGATCCAAGGAGTTGGTTATGGTTATTGCTAATATATAAGGGTGCAATCAGTTCGGATAGTATCCAGACCGAAAGGTTCGGATAGCTTTTCGGATAGTTTTTTTCGGATATCCGTCAAATACAGTATCGGATACGAATAGTATATACTAGATACGGATATGAATATGGTTTGGACAGTATCCGACCGTATCTGATACTATCTGTATATATCCGGTTATTAGTATCCGGTTGCACCCGGCCCAACAGCAACAGCACACGGGCCAACGTTAGCCTGCAGAATAAAAGAAAATATTGTGCTTGTGTAGGATTTGAACCCACCACCTCTTGATAGAGGTCCAAGCTCACATACCACTAGGCTAGTATGCCCCTTATGATTTAACATGTATGCAACTCTTTATTTATAAGTGTTAATAAGAAAAGTCCAACTCAAAGCCCAAGAATGAGGTGATGAGTCAGTCCAAGGAGGGGAGCGATTGAGTGGCTTGCAAAGTAGAGGTCATGTGAAGAACTACAACTATTTTTATCGTGTTGTTGCCACTCATGATCTCATGGAATTGCCTTTCTTGTCATTTTGGGTGAAATAGTTATATATCGTACTTCGTACTATCATATATTGTCAATGCACTTTTTGAACTTATCTTTTGTTATTTTCTAATATATCAGCCCGTATGGTTGTTTGTGCCATATTTTATATACGTGTTATATGAATTCTATCTTTTATGCGATATCCGATAAAATATTTGCTACCGTACCGAATTTGATAGGTATTCGTATCGTATTTGTTACCGATGTTATTCATATCCGTATTCGTATCCGACACTATCCGCTCTGATATCGTATTTGGGCAAAAATATGAAAACAAATATGGTTTACGAAGTATCCGATCGTATTTGATCCGACTGCACCCTTACTAATACATATCATTGTCTTTTGCTCATATGTATGACATGAATATTTTGTAGTTTATCTATCAACTCAGTACTGATCACCTAATTCAAAGCCATCACTTCATAATGTTACATCCTGATTAATCATGCATTCAAATGGGACAAATAAAACTGTTTTTGATACATTGGCATTGAAAAGGTTCCAACAGAACATCACTATTCAAAGCATGATGGGCTGACGTGTGAGTCATAGAGACTAAACAACTGAAAATTTTGGTCCTCCTCCTATGCATCTCTTACTTTGTGGTTGCGCTCAAGTGCAATTTAATCGTCATACTTACATTATTTGTTCTAGTTTGTTGAATAGTGCTTAATGAATATCTTTTTCACATTTTAAGTTCGAGGTGCATAGAATAAACCTCTTGAGGGTAGAAAAATGATGTTACCCCATGCAAGATTGTGTGTCCAATATTTCTGTTTGTAAAAGAATTGCATTGTGAATTTTAGATGCTGAAATCACAAGGATGTAACAACCATTGTTGTCATGTCTTTCCATAGATGAGAAAGAACAAGGAGATAGAAGACAATTTGAGAAGATCGCAGGAACATGATACTCAAAACAAGACTTTGGGCTACATGCCCTCAAAGCAGAGGCATACTCCTTCAATGAAGGTAAAATAACATATTGTGTTCATATTGGATCTTAGCTTGTTCATAATTTATTTATGTTTGTGAATTAATGGTAATGCTGATCCCAATATAGGTTGGCACTGTAGTAATACTAAAGTCTTCAACACATCGAAAAAAATGGCGTGTGGCATATGCTACTATTTTTGGTTATAGATCAGATATATTGGTTGGTGGTGTTGAGTTAGGTGGAGAATTTATGCATGTGAGAGTAAATCAACCTATTGCGGAAGATGAGGCCTTGGTAAGGGAACGGGAGAACTGCAAGACAATTGGCGATGCTTTTGCCTCAAGATTAACAATAGCTTGGTCTTCAGCATTCGTACGTTCATAATTACTTTCTTGCCTTTTGAGTAGTTACATATATATGATATATTTGATTGCAACTCTAAAGATAAATGTTTTTTTCAGACTGAGAAGATCAATGGTCGAGTTTGGATGCTCTGATTTGTGACGAGATCATGGAGCAAATTATTGCACGAGGAATTGACATACTAATTATTGTAGTTGTCGAACCCCAGAATCCATAACAGAGAGTCTTAAGTGAAACCACCCGCTAAGTCGGAACGTCAACCCCGACCACGGCCTTAGAGTTGGCAAGTTTTAGAGTTGGTTATAGTTGTCTAATTCGATGCAAAATCTTACCAAGCTGTCCATAACCGCGGACACGGCTGTTCAACAGTTCAAACCCTGTAGGGGGGTACATCTTTACCTACACGTATCGATCGTCTCCTAGTGCCATCGTGATTGACACACTTTCACGAGGTGTGCTGGCGGAGGGTGATCGAACACGACCGTTACAATGCTTTCGACCTAGGTATGAGCCACCCTTACGGGCCAGTCCATGTACATCAGTCCGGCCGTGACTATGACACGGTCCCATAAGTTGTAGCAGGTGATACATCCTCGGCCTCGAACCGTGTGTACCCCTTATACCTATATTGAAGCACCACACCACATCTTTTTTTCACGCACACGACAAATGGAAACGGCAAACTATGCAGCTCATACTCTAAGTCTAGGCAAATTATTTAGTCGTGGGTGGTCCATTATCCCACCCGTGTAGAAGTACGCAAATCTTGGTTCGAAAGGACACCGGGAACCGATCCTTGCGGGAAAACGAGACAACCCACCATGCTCCCAGCCATGGCCTCTCCTCTGGCCCAATGATTATTAGTCAAGTTCATTAAACACTCCCGGTGAACACCCACCTACCACGTAACCCATCCCATGGTGTTGATTCATCTGCCATCCCAGGAATTACGACTGTTACCTGTCTAAGCATGTCTAAGCATAAGCAACATCGTAAGTAGCATAAAGGTGCACACTATACTACTCTAGATAGGTTAGGATGGTAGTGGAGTTGATTGAGCGACAAAGTAAGTTCTATTCACCGGAATAGGGTTTTGCTTAGCGGAAAAATAGAATTTGAATGCATGTGATAATGAATTTGAAAACAACTAATACTTTGCAAATAGTAGGAATTTGCAACGTGACCAAAGGGGCTGCTTGCCTGGTTGCTTTGCAACTAAACCCTGCTCGTGATCGGGACTATCGTCTTCTGGACTTTCCAGCTCTATCGGAGAAGAACGAAAACACCAGAAACAAGGGTATAACAGTAAATATCTAAATGCTGAACATCGGCATGAGATGCAATGCATGCCATGGCATAGAGGACATAAAATAATGACTAATGCAAGTGGAATCAATTTAATCGGAGTTCGGACGCATAAAATATCGCGACCCGAAAATCCTCCGGCTAATCGGAAACCCTAATTTGAGTTTTTAGCCAATTATGTTTTTCCTAGCATGAAAACATGGATGAAAATGACATTTTTGAATAGATCTTCTTTTTCTGAACATTTTGATATATTATTTGCATTTTTCTGATTAAAGATGAATTTTCTATGAATTTTCCAAGATTTAATCCATTGTTAATCCTTTGTTGTATTTTTCTCAGTAAAATAATGTTTAAATTAATTCAAATGATACCAGAGGCTGACATGTGGGTCCTACTGGTCAATTTTGACCAAGTTTGACTGGGTCAATGACAGGTGGGGCCCACTGTCATTGATTTTCCTTTTTATTAATCTTTATTTTAATTTCTTACATGTGGGGTCCATCTGTCATTGAGGCATATTTATTAAGTGCATTAATTGTACTATTAATCATTTATTAGCATCATCAATATGTCTGTTAGCATTAATCGTTGATGATTAACATTAAATATGTCCTGACAGCAGAGATTAGCATTAATTGAAGTAATTAACGTGTCCGAACAGCACTTATGGTTATTAGTTACAGTTGTAATTACGGTTAATGATTAATACACAATTATTGGTATTAATTGTGTCTGAGCAGCACTTTAATTAAGCCATTAGTAGCTTAATTGAGCTCGGTCGGGAGCCCAACCCGGCGCTTGGCCGTGCGCTCGGTCGGGACCCGGGGTGAGGCCGGCGGCGAGTAGAGCGGCGGCGAGCAGCGGCTTACCGGAGGACGGCGAACTCCGGTGAGGTGGCAACTGGGAGGGAGGTGGAGAGCTAGTGGCTACTCGGTGGCGGCAGAAATCCGAGGAAGAGCGCGACCGGACCGGCGGTGACTTCGGGCGGAGAACCGAGGCGAGCGGGGGAGAAAGGAGGCCGGCGACGGGAGCTTCGGACTTGGGTCCCGAGCGGCGAGGATAGGAAGCGGCCGGCGAGGAAGGAGCCCCGGCGGAGCGGCGAGATGAGCTCGGGCGGGTGGCTTGGCGAGCGGAGGTGGGAGCAGCGGAGAAGACGAGCTCCGGCTCGGGGGAGAGGCGGCTCTAACAGAGGCGGCGGACCGAGGAATGGGGAGCTCCGGTGGCAGCTACCCGGTGGTGGCGTGGTGAGGAAACGCGGCGAGGGGGCCGGAGCTTGGCTCGGGATCCGGCGGGATGGGGTAGCCCGGGGCGGCAAGGGGCGGAGCCGCGGTGGCTTGAGTGGAGCGGGGCGGGAACAGCCGGGCGACGAGGGAAGGCGGGACACCGGGAGTGGCCGAGCTCGGTGGCGAGGTGAGCGGCTCGGTGTCTTAGGGAAGAAGCAAGGGAAGGGTGGCGGCGGGGTGAAGAGATAAGGCAGCCGAGTAGGGGGAGATGAGGATGGGGAGTTGGCTTAGAGAAGAAGGAAGGGAGGCGGGCTGGGCCAATGGGCCGGTGCGGGAAAGAAGGAAAACGGGCCAGGAAGGCCCGTTCGGCTGAGGGGGGGGGATTTTTTAGGTTTTAGGGTTTCTCTTTTTCAAATGCCTTTTCTGTTTTCATGTTTAATTCGAATTCCATTTCAAATTTGATTTCCTTTTTCCGGTTTGGATTTGCATCTAGTTCCCAAAATCAAAGTCAAATCTATATTAACACGAGAATATCTTGCCGCATTACTTTAAATGTATAGCACGTACAAATCATTCCCGTGCCCTCAGGATGAGATTAGGGTTTTTAGCAAGGGTTTTCAAAAAGTTCAAAATTCTTCTCATTTTCGAGTTCATGAATGGATGTCATGATGCACAAACACGGGTTAAGATTTAGGGATGTTACAGTAGTTTATATCAATTGATTGAAAAATGTAATGTTTTCTTGAAGACGTGTATTCTCTCTGGTCAAATTGTTATAGATGTTATCAAATTATGTGGAAAATATTACTCTTCATATCCTTAATGCAATGTCTATGTATGATATGCTCGTTATAGTCATGATGCTTTCTGTTATTATGCAATGTGTCACGCTTATCATTCTCTCTATATTACTAGAATTATGAAGCAATACTCTCTTAATTGACACTGCAAGAAAACTGGGATTCCATGATGAAAACCCTCATGACACTGGTTGAAAACGCCACAGAAATAGCCAATCTGTGACATTTTGCACCAAGCGTCAAGCATTTTCATAAGCCCCCACGAGTCCGTGACGGTTATAGAATTACCGTCACGCATTAGTCCGAGTAGAACGTCACAGAATCGTCTCTGCTGTGGCGCGTCACCAACTACCAATTTCTGTGACGGTTTGGTAATTTCCATGATAAATGTACTAACGTTACAGAAGAGTACAATTGAATGATGCCCGTATTTTCATCCTGGCATATCAAGCAGTGGGACCCACCATACTTTCGTCATGAATTATCGAGTAGTGGGACCCATGTGTAAGTGTTACAAATAAATCTGAAAAAATAGGGGCTCGCTGGAGGTCGAACCCGTACCTCTCGCATCTGTGCGTGAGTCTTTACCGCTTGGTTAGTGTTCATGAACTGATTAACTTCGCGCCGAAATGCTTTTGTTATAGAACTATCCACACCTTCGTCTGTACTAGTGGCGAGGCGAGGAGAGGCGCGGCATGGCGAGGCGAGTCAAGGCGTAGCGTGTGGGAGGCCCTGAAACCGCCTACTGCCTTCACCGGAACCACCGATCACCATAGGCGGAGGGAAAAGCAATTAAGGAGGAGAGCCGCCAGAGCAAGTGGCCAAGATCAAGCATCCAGGGTTCTTCTCTAGGCTCGGTACGTACGTCCATAACCCTAATTTTATCAGGCTCGGTTCTTCTCCTAGCTTTTGTATTAGTGTTAGAATTGGTGTCAGCTATCAGCTATCCTGAATCTTTTTATTTTCTTCTTGAATCTTGTTCAGAATTGATGTCAGAAGTCATCAAGGGATAAGAATCTACATGAATTGGTGTCAGCTATCTTGTATGATATGCTCGAATGGCATGTGTGCCTTGCTGTACAAAGCCTGTCACTTTTGTTTTTTGTTTGCAATAGCTAGCTAATTTGCACTTCTGAGTGAGTTCACTAGTTGTGTTAGTAGTAGAGTTTGGTGCAATATGGATATGGTATAAGCTTAATTTGCTCACAAGTCAATTCATTTATTGTAGGGGAATTGATCGAAGTTGGATAAATGGAACACATTTCACACCACCATACTTGAAAGGTGTTGATGAGTTGATGGGCTTTGTTCGACAACATTTTAGTGAAAATGAAGACATATTATGCCCATGCAGGGACTCCCTTAATTTGCAACGCCACAGCCAATCAGATGTGATGGAGCACATACTCTATAGCAGTATGTCCATTACATATACAAGGTGGATCTTTCGTGTTGAAGCGTTGAGTGATGATGAAGGTGATAATACGAAGGATGCTGCATATCTATCTGATGACGATGACTTTGATCAAGACAATGGAGGTGATTTTCCATATTTGGTAGATGATCTGGTCAGGTCTGGAAGGCAAGGTGATGGTCATCCTAACCTCTTTTCCAAGCTAATGGATGAAGCCAAGAAAGATCTTTATGAAGGATGCAACACATTTACACGGTTGTCGTTCATTATTAAGATCCTCCATATCAAATCATACAACCGGATTAAAAAAATAGAGCATTTAATGCATTTGCTGAGCTGATCAGTATGGTGTTTCCAATGCCAATATACCAAAATCATAAAAGGAAGCTAAGAATGCTCTTCGTGAAGTTGGGCTTGGTTATGAGACAATTCATGTATGCAAGTTTGATTGTGCATTGTTTTGGGGGAACATGCCAACAACACCCATTGTCCTGAGTGCAGGACATCAAGATGGAAAGATGCGGAGGGAAGGAAAAAGATACCTAACAAGGTACTTAGGTACTTTCCTATAATCCCAAGGCTTCAAAGATTTTTTGTGTCAAAGGAATAATCTGCAGATGCAAGGTGGCATAAGGAGAAGAGGGTTACTGAGGCAATTGTTATGAGACACCCTACTGATGGTGAAGCATGGAAGCACTTTAATTGTGAGTTTGATTGGTTTGCTAGTGATGCCCGTAACATAAAGCTAGGTATTGCCACAGATGGATTCAACCCCTTTGGGAACATAGTAGTTCATATAGTATGTGGCCTGTTTTTGTCATCCCATAGAACTTCCCACCCTGGATGTGCATGGACCAATCCAATTTCATGATGGCTTTGCTTATTCCTGGAAGAAAAGCACCTGGAAAGGAGTTTCATGTATTTATGCAACCGCTGATTGCAGATATGATAAAGCTTTGGGGACCTGGTGTGTATACATATGATGCATTCACAGGGAAAACATTTACTTTGCATGCTGCATTTTTGTGGTTGATTCATGATTACCCTGGATTGGCCACTTTCTTAGGGCGTAGCACAAGAGGTTATTATGCATGTGTGCATTGTGATGAGAACCCTTACTCTGAGCCTTTGAAAAACAAAATTGGGTATGTTGGGCATCGCAGATTCCTGCCTACTAATCATCCTTTTAGAAGAAGCAAAGATTTCAATAGAAAGACTGAGAACCGAGGGAAACCTAGGAAGTTCACAATGACGAAGTGATGGAGAAGTTAGAAAAAGTTAAAGGTTTCAAACCAGGGAAGCATCCAGCAAATAAGAAGAGAAAGCGCCCTCAGAAAGATCAACCAAACTGGAGTCAAAAGGTGAGCTTATATGATCTGCCATACTGGTCAAAACTAAAATTAGCATACAACCTTGATGTAATGCACATTGAGAAGAACATCTGTGAGAATATACTTGGGACTCTACTAGAAATTGGGGGAAAGAATAAGGATACGGTAAGTGCTAGAGTGGATTTGAAAAGGTTAGAAATCAGGAAAGACCTGCACATGCAACCTGATGAAAAGAATGGATTTTGGAAGCCAAAAGCAGTGTATACTCTTAATAAGGTACAAAAGAAAAAATTCTATGAGTTTTTGGCTAATGTGAAATTCGTATATGGTTATGCTAGTAATCTAGCAAGATGTGTGGATCTTGAAACATGTAAAGTGCATGGGTTGAAGACCCATGACTGCCACATACTTCTGCACAGGTCATACCAGCTGCGCTGAGAGGACTGGTGAGAAAGGATATATATGAGGCCATTGCTGAATTGGGTAATTTTTTCAGGCAGTTGTGCCCAAAAACTCTTCGACTTGATGTACTGCATCGGATGAAGGATGAAATTCCTGTAACTCTTTGCAAGCTTGAGAGGATTTTTCCACCTGCCTTCTTTGATGTAATGGTTCATTTTGCTGTTCACCTACCTGAAGAGGCAATTCTGAGGGGGCCCGTGCATTATGGCTGGATGTATCCAGTAGAAAGAAGGCTTGGGTACCTAAAGGGAACTGTTCATAACAGAGCAAAACCAGAAGGGTCAATTGCAGAGGCCTATGTCGTGGATGAATGCTTGACCTTTTGCTCTAGATATTTGAATAATATTGAGACAAGATTTAACAAACAAGATAGGAACAAGGATGGGAAGCGGAGTGCTTCTCCTAATGAATTGGAAATCTTTTCAGTTGCTGCCAAAGGTTTTGGGTCATCCACACTCAATTATTATAATAATGAGTATGACCAAATGGTTTGGTATGTGCTTAACAATTGTCCTCAAGTAGAGGAGTATATGGAGTAAGTTCCTTGTCATCATTATGAATAGTATGTAATTGGTTGTTAGAGAAAATAAATGTTGATGTGATAATTTTTCTTGTGTTGTTGTACGGTTTGCCGAGAAGAATTACAAAGGAAAGGTGTGATTAACATTGATCAGATGCTTGAGAAGGAATTCCCTAAATGGTTTGAGAAGCATGTAAGTTATTTGTTTCTATTTTTGTTATGTCCCCATTTCTGATGTCATTAACTTGATGTAATTAATGTGTGCACATCTTATGACAGATACATAATTTAGGAGAGCATAATGTTTCAGAGGATTTGTACTCACTAGCATCTGGCCCAGACAAGCGTTTACTGGTTTAGTCTGCCTGCAATGTGAATGGTGTTCGGTATCACACTTTGGATCGTGAGAAGAACAGAAGAACTCAAAATTTAGGCATCATGTCCAAGGCAAATCTCAATGGTGTAGAGATTAAGTACTATGGTGTTCTGAGAGAAGTTATTGAGTTGCAGTACCCAAAAAACAAGCATGGAGATAGGTCGGTCTTTATGTTTCGTTGTGATTGGTTTGATGTTCATGGCAAGACGACCGGTATGAGAAATGATGGGTACTTCAAAAGTCTTAATATTAAGGTGCTTCGGTACAAGAAGGATCACTTCATCTTGCCTTCTCAAGCAGAACAAGTGTTTTACATGGAGGACACAAGGTTTGGAAATGACTGGAAAGTGATGCAGACTTTTAGTCATAGACATTTGTATGATGTTCCAGAATCAAAGACAGGTGAACCCAATGATGCTAATGCATACCAGGAAGAAATCTCGTCGGCAGCTTTCACTATGAACGATGTTGATCCGTTGTTGGACACTTTTAGCTGTGATGATGAAGAAGGCACGGCGGTTGATGCTAGCATTGTTCACAATCTTGAGAAAAATGACAACAACTATGATGAAAATAGTGGTACTAACGAAGAGGAACACGAAGATGACACATTGAGTGAGAATGCAAGTGAGCATTCAAGTGATGATGAATAGATTTAAAATAGCATATGTAGTGGACAAGGGTGGTTTAATAAACTGAACACATGGTGCATGTAATTCATCAAGACTAATATTAATGGCATTTGGAGTGTGGGAATTGATACCTTTATTATTACCTTGTAGGCTCAACTCATGTGTGGTAGGTACTGGCGGTGAAGACTAATCACAAACTTCAAGTGGTGTGACATTTGCAGCAATGGTGGAAGCATCGGAAGCAACTTGTGATGTGCGGGGACTTGTACCGGGCTCTTGCTTGCCTCATGTATCTGTCTCTTTATTTCCTGTTCAGCTTTGCAAGCAAGTGGAAGGTACTAAAGCGGCAAAAAGATGAGTGGCAAGTAGAAATCCACTCAATCAGACAAGCAGTCGTGGCCGTGTCATGGCAGCAGACACAACACAAGTATGGCCGCAGCAGAGGTGAAGCAAAAGAAAGAAGGCCTACTTGGGTTGCTGTCGTGGTAGTAGAAACTGCTGTTTTGCTTGCCACGGTAGAAAAGTGTCACATTCAGGTGGGAGTTTGGCAACTCCGATTGACGAACGGTTTTCACGGCTGTGAGCAGGAGGCCGAACTCTACGTCTCCAGAAGTTTTGAGCCAATTCCGAGAAGGTCGACGAAACG
>JAGXJF010005809.1:642500-699114 GCA_019208055.1 Stipa capillata | reverse complement strand
TTCGATTCGATTGCCTTACTAGTTCTGGGGATTTTGGCAGGCGGAGGCGGACAACCGACGAGGTCTACGCGCAGGTCATGCTCATGCCGGAGCCTGATGTAAGCTCTTTCGTGATTTTTTTGGGTGAAAAGTTTGGGGAAATTTTTTTTTGGGTGTGAAGGAGGTGTTCATTTCTTCTCGATTTGTTTTTGCAGGAAAATGAGAGGGCAGTGGAGAAGTCGAGCTCGACATCTGGCACCACGCCGGCGATGGCCGGGAGTGCGGTCCTTCTGCAAGACGCTGACGGCGTCCGACACCAGCACACATGGTGGCTTTTCTGTTCTGCGCCGCCACGCTGATGAATGCCTCCCTCCGCTGGTATGTGGATTTTACAAACCTACCCTGTTTTTCCAATTGATATGTATTGCTAGGGTCATCGGTTTGTGGGATTGGCTGACCTGATTTACTTGGCAGGATATGACCCAGTCGCCTCCCACCCAGGAGCTCGAGGCAAAGGATCTGCATGGCATGGAATGGCGCTTCCGCCACATCTTTCGAGGTAACTTTGTGTTCCTTTCCTTACCGTGATCCATGCCAGTAGTACATCAACATTTATGCCTGTGTGATTTGAAGCTGATCGATTCAGCAGACCATTAGTTGTAGTTGCCTTTCGTTTTTTGGAAGTGTAGATTGATAGTCAGGATTGGCAATATTAGCGTAGCCATCGGTGACAACGCAATACATCAAATCTGTCAATAAGTCGAAAAAGTTTTTTCCTGTACTTGATGTTGATGGCAACGATGATAATTGTGTTATGTGTGCAAATCACCAGGACAACCTAGGAGGCATCTCTTGCAGAGCGGTTGGAGTGTGTTTGTCAGTTCCAAAGGCTTGTTGCTGGGGACGCCTTCATTTTTCTCAGGTTTGTTGTTGTTTTTTTCCTCCCCAGCATAACAATTCTCAATCCAGTGCTAAGTTTTGTTTGATCCATGCAGAGGAGAGAATGGTGAGCTTCGTGTTGGTGTTAGGCGGGCTATGAGGCAGCTGTCGAACGTGCCTTCTTCAGTCATATCTAGCCATAGTATGCACCTTGGAGTCCTTGCAACTGCATGCATGCTATCAACACGAAAAGCATGTTCACTGTCTACTACAAACCTAGGTATATTGACATGTCTGCAAAAATTCTATTAGTTTATCCCTAGCCATCGATTTGTTACCACTATGTGTCTTTCTGAGTGCTTAAACTTGTCTAATCTTTGTGTTGATGTTAGGACGAGTCCTTCAGAGTTCATTATACCGTATGATCAATACATGGAATCTGTAAAAAACAATTATTCTATTGGGATGAGATTCAGGATGAGGTTTTGAAGGGGAAGAGGCACCGGAGCAGAGGTAATTGTTGTATCTGCGTTCCCTACAATGTGGTTTTGTGTGGATTGTCCCCCATAGTACCAAAGTCATTATTCGTAATCTATTGTTTCCATTGTCATGCAGGTTTACTGGTACTATAGTTGGCAGTGAAAATCTTGACCCATTATGGCCTGAATCATGCTGGAGATCCCTGAAGGTAACTGTTTGATCACTGTTGTCATTTCTATGCCTGGAGAAGTCACGTACTTATGGAGAATTGCTTCTGCACTTCTGCAACTTAGGTGCGTTGGGATGAGCCATCAACTATTCCACGTCCGGATAGAGTCTCTCCTTGGAAAATAGAGCCTGCTTCATCACCTCCTGTTAACCCGCTACCTCTTTCTAGGATCAAAAGACCTAGAACAAATGTTCCTCCAGCTTCTCCTGAATCATGTGCTCTTACAAAAGAAGGTAAGTTTTAGAAGCTCATTAGTCTTAGTGGGAGCTTGATGAAAAATATACGTTGCACATCTAACGCTTTGAAATTGTCACTTCCATTTGCAGGTGCAACTAAGGTTGATATGGATTCTGCTCAAGCGCAACGAAATCAAAATAACATGGTCTTGCAAGGTCAAGAACAGATGACCTTGCGGAACAACAACCTAAATGACAGCAATGACTCTGATGCCACTGTTCAGAAGCCTATGATGTGGTCACTATCCCCCAATGTTGGAAAAAGCCATCCAATAACGTTTCAGCAGAGGTCTTCTATGGATAATTGGATGCAGTTGGGAAGGCGTGAAACTGACTTTAAGGATGCTCGTTCTGGTGCTCAATCTTTTGGTGATTCCTCAGGCTTCTTCATTCAAACTTTTGACGAGGCTCCGAATCGTCTTAGTTCTTTCAAGAACCAGTTTCAGGATCAAAGTTCTGGTCGTCAGTTCTCAGACCCATACTTTATGCATCAACAGCCTTCCTTGACTGTTGAGTCAAGCACAAAGATGCACACAGAGACCAATGAGATGCATTTCTGGAATGGTCAGAACAACCGTGTATGGTAATTCAAGAGATCAACAACAAGGTTTCAGGTTTGAACAAAACCCATCAAATTGGTTAAATCAGCAGTATGCCTGGGCTGAACATCCGCGAGTCATCAGACCTCACGCATCAATAGCTCCTGTTGAGTTGGAAAAAACTAGAGAAGGCAATGGTTTCAAGATTTTTGGGTTTAAAGTTGATACTACCAGTGCCCCTTCTAATCCATTGAGCTCCCCAATGGCTACAACACACGAGCCTGTGCTACAGACTCAACCATCGGCATCATTAAGTCAATTGCAACATGCACAAACTGATTGTTTTCCTGAGGTGTCCGTAAGCACTGCTGGGACAATCGAGAATGAGAAAAGCATTCAGCAAGCTCCACAAAGTTCGAAAGATGTTCAAAGCAAGTCCCATGGTGCTTCAACAAGGAGTTGCACAAAGGTATTATCTTGTTCTCTCTGATGTTTCCGTGTGCAGGTCTGTACCTGGCATTAATATATTTCTCTGTCATAGTTTTTTTTGCTTGAGTATTATTATCTATTCAATTTAGATTATTCGTTAGCTGAAAACATTTCCATTTCTAGTTGACGCTGAACAATTTTTCAAATTAGACGTTTTCACTCCTATATCCTATAAATCATATTTCCAGTCCCTTCGTGGTAACACTGGCATTACTTCTGCTGTTGTTCAAAAAGACATGATACTTGGTTTGCTTGATGAAATGTAGAGAGCATTTTTGTGATAAATATTTTCCTTTCACGCAAGGATTGCTTTGTTCATTTATATTATCATGAGCAAGATTACTTTGTCCATGCATGAGGACGGTATGTATGCATACTTTCTTTAATGTGGTGTACACATTGTAGTATTGCATTGTCTACTAATCATGTATTCATGTGTTCTTTTGGTGGTCTATACTCTATAATTTACATTATATCGTCTATGGTTTTGCAGGTTCATAAGCAAGGTGTTGCACTTGGTAGATCAGTGGATCTCTCAAAGTTTAGTGACTATTACGAGCTCAAAGCTGAGCTAGACAAGATATTTGAATTTAGTGGTGAATTAATGTCTTCAAACAAAAATTGGCAGATTGTTTATACTGATAATGAGGGTGACATGATGCTTGTCGGAGATGATCCATGGAGTAAGGCTCTATCTTGGTTCTTGCTTGATATGTATGCAGTATAACTTCCCGTCCTAGTACTGATACTAGTTCATTATTTTGTGAGCAGAGAATTTTTGCAGCATAGTGCGCAAGATCTGTATTTACACTAAGGAGGAGGTCCAGAAGATGAACTCGAAATCATCTACCCCAGGGAAGGAGGTAGGTTCAGCGGCTGGCGATGGTACAAGCGAGAAAGCTCATCATCCCACGTCAAGAAATTCTTCTGAACTGACTGAATCGGACAAAACTTGAAAACAAAATGAGAGTGAGAAAGGAAGTATATTACGGTAGAGATATATCTTGGATAATAAAATCCCTGTTGGAACTTTATAGTATGCTTGGATATTTACTGCAACCCACATGACCTAGTTCTAGTTACAAAACTAGAGTTGATATTGTTGTCAGTGGATCGGATTTGTTTAGGTGCAATCTGTTCTGTATTCAATTTCCCTTTGTATTCAATTTCCCTTTACCTTCACCGACCCACCAATTCTTGATCTGCAAGCATGGCCACATGATATTGTTGTCTACTATGAGAAGCAGCACCGATAGCAATTAACCTTTCAGTTCTCTTTGGCGTTTGTGTAGGTTGTGTGAAGCCGATTGAGGCGTGAGTTATCGCAAAGGGAGCTGTCCTGCCTGCAGGTCCCAGTCAAGAAAGTAACTCCTGATTTCTGTTGGTGATCGCCCCATCCCCCCCTCTTGATTAGTTACTAGGAAATGTAGAGAGACTGCGTAATTGTTTATCCTTGGTTTGCTCTAGGCAGAAAGATTTAGGGCCAAGATTATTATGATTATTGCCCTTGCTGGAATGCTCTTTAGTTTGCCACCCCTCCCGTCCCAACTTTCTGATGTAAATATTATCTATTTAGTCAACCCAATAGTGGTAGCAGCATTAGCACTTGTATTAACTGCACCTATTCCCTGAGTCCATGAGCTTTCAATTTCTGTAATTTCTGTAGCGGGAGGTAAAACATGGGGAACAATGGTATATGTACGTCTGATCCTGGTTAATGTATTATAGATTATAGAGCTAGTGGTGCTGTTGTGCCGTGTCGCTCTCTGTAGCGACGCCGGGATGCATGATGGGTACTCCACACCGTATATTTCAGTCGCTCTCTGGTACCAGCATTATTGATTGATTCGGATACAGGAGTGGAAGGCAAGCGTGTCTGTTTCAGTGGCTCTGGTGGGGCCCTGCCTCTCCCTTATCACCTGGCTATTTGAGTGACCAGGGATGCGGGTGCAGATGAAGGCCATTGGTGTGGACATTTTGGTTGCCGCATTTGTGTGTGTGTGGTTAACGAAAGGCAGCAGGGTGTGTGTGTGTGCGCGCAAGGGTGGTGGTGCGAGGAAAAGGGAAAAGCAAAAGGAGGCAGAGAAAGTTGTGATGTGGTGTGGACTGGTGGTGGCTGGTGCTGGTTGCTCCCCTTGTCTGCGCCCTGTTTCCCTTCCCATGGAAAACACACACGAGTCACACACACGCACACAAAACACTGGGCGGCAGCCAACCCAGCCAGCCAGTCCCTCTCCCCGTGGAAAGCCAAGCCCGTTTTATTTTGCGTTGCCATTTGTGCTATGCTGGATAGATGCTCTGCTGCTATTCATTTTTGCCTCGTCTGTGTGGTGAAGTGAAAATCGAACACTAGAACCTTACCGGTAAAGTAACCGCAACGGCGGGCGCTTCTGTTATCTTCCATGCGCCGGCCGGGGATGAGATAGGGTCCGGTGGCGATAGGAACGAGCGAAAGATTCCTTCTCTGCCTCCATCATATGGACCATTCAAGCAACCGAACCAACGGAACATTTTTTCGCCCTACGACAAAAGAACCAGTTTTTTGTGAAATCTCTGCGAGATTTCCACGTTTTAAACCTACCTAACAGTAGAACTAATGGTGTGTCTGTGTTGTTGCTGCTACTACTAGCTGCCATCCGTCACTCCTCTTAATGCACGGTCTTCAGTTTTGTCCTCGTCAATCATCGTACCAGCGTCCCTCCATCCACCCATGTGAATGTGGGGTAAGTTCTATGCATCGTCTAGGATAGTACAGTCCTGGAAAGGTCGATATTGACATGGTTATTTAAGGTCGATATTGACATGGTTATTTTTCCGTTGTCACAATTAGCTGGAACGGAGACCATCACTCCATCAGCTAGGGAGTACCACTACTACCTGTAGCTAGCAACGGTTTGACCAAAACCCAATTAAGAAACACTGCCAATACTGTAAGTGGGCTCAGCAGGTTTGACTGGATTTGGCTCGTGACCATGCGGCGGTCCACCGACAGGTGGGCCCCACTCTCTTACAGTCACGTGACATGGCCCCGACTCCAAGGCAGCAGCATCCTCCGTCAGTTTCTGGCGCTCTCATGTGCCAAGGCTTGATCTCTCTGAAGGAGCAGCAGCAGCGGTAGCGGTTAGCAGGAGCTCGTGGTGGTGCTGACAACGGCGACGGGTGTGCTGCCCCCAAAGTGCAAAAGACTGCCACAAGGCCGTTGTTGCAGTCCCTAAGCCTAGCCTCGACCCTCGTCTACTCCTCCATCCATCCATTGCTAACTACTCACTGAGTCACGATTTACTTGTCACTGATGTCTCTGACTCAGCCAGTTTTGACCGTTAATTATTTATTAGTCGACACAGAGACAAATCTAATGACATAATTACTATGTTATGTAATCAAGAATCTTAATATTTATCATCGATCAAAGATTAACCAGTCAAAGTAGACCGTAACCAAGTACTAACACAAATAAAGGTAGCATGTGGTAGGGCTGCCTTAGAAGAAGAAAAAAGGTGGGTGGGGGCATATTTATCACCTCGTTTTTCTCGTGCCATATGAGAAGCCACTAGGTCGCCGTCGTCGACCTCGACGGGTTGGTCAGCTTCGTTGGACCTCCATCGATACATGCCGTAATGTAGGCCCAACGCTGCCCCCCTGGACTGGAGATGGGAACATCCTGCACCAAGACCAGCAGCAGCAAATCTTGGACGATTTTGTTTGCATGACCAGCAAGCAGCACATCACTTTCAATGGCGATCGACCGGCAAGCACACGACCACAGGGGAATTGATTACTGATGTACTCCCATGTGCCTATACTGTACGCATTACACAGTCACTATTCAGTATTCAACACGATCTACTACAAGTACATAATAACAGTTATTATGCAAGCTGCAATGGTTTTCATCCGAGCTGGTGACAAGAAAACCGAAGCCTTGAACCACCTCTGGTAACTGGGAAGAATCTCCTGCCTTTCTCCTCAAAAAAGTAGAAGGTAACTGGGAAGCTGAGACGCTATTCATGCAAAGAGAATCAAGCGGCTCAGCTCATGCTCACGAGCGGATTTATACTGATGATCTCATGTGCGAGTCCTCTGCATCGATTTCTGTCAGGGGATCATCTTCGAAGAACGCCTGGTGAAGGGCTTCCATGCACTGCTTTGCCTCGCTGTCGTGGACGATCAGTGACATGTTAACCTGGTGAAGATGAAGGCGTGCCGAATGTTTGAATCGAGACGCGCACAGGACCGTACATAATCAATCTTATGTAGTTTGCTGTAATGACTGCAGCAGGTGATTGATTACCTTTGATGCACCTTGGGAGATCATCTGGACGTTGACCCCGCTTTTCCTCAACACATGGAAGGCCTTAAGATGTAATGGTTATTGCGATGTTTGTGACTATCCTATGGAAAAGAAATGTTTACGTACAATGTACAGAATACTATAACCTTTTCTAATATAAGAGATGATCGTCGGACGTTTCCAATGAGCGAGATTATTGCTCTCTGCTGAAGTAGATGAACAACTGCAATTTTCTCGAGCTCTTCAACCACATGGTCAAGTTCCTAGAAATTTGGAGGCTAAAAGGGTTAAGAGAGCAATGGAGAGGAGAAGATAAAGTTTTTAACAGAGCTGCTTCATGCTACCATGCCATGAGAAAAACCTAACCTACTACATTTTTTGAAGCAATGGTCAAGAAACAAACCATCAACTCATTTTGCAGAGCCATGGTGCTAATTTTCCATATGAAGGAATACAGTTCAGTCAGAAGTACAGCTACTTGACATTTAGCATGTAGATGGATGCACCTGCCTGCTGAATAAGTTCCCTGCTCCAGATCTTTGATGGATCAAGGGACACAGAAATGCTAACTTCACTAGTAGCCACACAATCTACAGATATGCCTAGATCTTCAAATATAGAAAAGACCTGCTCAAGCGCATAAATAGCAGTCAGTATCATGAAATGAGAACCAAATAGAATGGCTCCATAGCTTGACATACCTTCGCCAGAAAACCAAACTGACCAAGCATCCGAGTGCTCACTATATCCAACATAGTGACATTTGACTCAGCACTATACTAGTTAGCACCACCTATGTAATGAACAAAAGAAAAACATCAGTGGCTTCAGAGCTAAATGATTCTGATGCGTGAACATACCTTAACTAATTTGTTACATACCTTATCCATCTCTCTTTGTTTAGTGATAAGGGTGCCTGGAGCTTTGGGGTTGTATGAATTCTTAACCCTAACTGGTATATCACCTTCTCTAGCAGGTCTCATTGATTGTGGATGTAATACCTGTTGTAGAGCACAACATTGAAAAAGCATGAGCCAAAAATCTCTCCAACAGTACAAGGATTAACTTCTTTTTCGAGAATATGCAAAAGCTTTGTGCATCTTTGCATTGAGATAAGAAAGGTTCATACAAGACAGATTTTGAATCCGCACACAAGGACAGAAAAAACACACACACACACACACACACAAAAAAGAACAGTGACTCAATAAGAGCCTGAACAACGATTCAGCAGGAGTAACTGAAACTGACATGATGAATATATGGACAGTTCACAATGACTAGTAAAGCAAGTGACAACCAAAACTTCATACATAGCATCAGTAGAAAAATGGAACATAAGACATTTCTTTTAGACCTCTAATGCTGAATAATGAATATTTCCTTTACACCTCTGATACTGAAGATCAAGAGAGGCTGTCCATTATCTTCTGATTTTGGGCTAACACACAAAAATGTGTTGGTACAAAAATGGTTTATGATAGTCTTCATTGATTGATGTTTGAAGGTAAGTAAAGTAAAACATATAGCCTTTTTTTTTCCAGACTTACACACCACATAATACGTCTTCTAAGTCTTAAGAAACTGAAATGAACATGATATCTATTTTGAGCTATCATTGCAGTTCAGTTTTATAACCTTCTTTGTGAACAGTTTTGTTCTTATATACTCCAAATGGCATACCTGGGCACCAAAATAAGCAAGTTCGGCAGCCTCTTCAAATGTTAAGTATGGGACAGTCTTTGCATTTGGATAGATATTTGGATCACAAGTCAGTACGCCATCGACATCCTTCCATACCTATCACAAGCAGTTGGTTAGCTTTCAGACAAAATAGTTAATAGCTGGGGATAAGCAACATGTACTAAACCAATTAGCATGATACATAAATTGGAATAGTTAACTGTAGGCTCTATTTTTTTTCTCAGAAAGCAGAAGTACGCTTGTTTAGTATCTATTCAGACTTCATATGGACCTGAATTTCTCTCAATCCCAAGGCTTTGCCAATGGTTGTAGCAGTCAAGTCACTGCCACCTCGGCCTAAAGTAGTAACAGCTCCTGATTTCCAGCCCTGAAAGTGATGGCGATTGCAATGAATTAATAAGTTGCTCCAGAAATAAAAAGCTTATTCTTTGGTGAGAATACCTTCCCAAGGAACCCGGTAACAATAGGTATTGCTGGATCCCGGATCCAATCACCATGTAGTCTTTTCGCAACAGCAGGATAAGTTGCTTCCAAGATATCCGCATTACCGAAATCGTCTGTTGTTATGAAACCAATATCAAATGCGTCGCACTGCAGAAGAGTTGGCAATACAATTTAAAACCAACATGGTTTCACATTATGATACAAATGCAGCGTAAAGTTGATTCATACGGAATCTAGAGACTAGCTAACTTTATGGGCCCTTGTGACAAATTGAGACCCTAGGAGTCGGAAGCACAGACATAATGAGGAAATTAATATCGAGATGTGCAATGACAACAAAATAGTATGATGCTACTAACAACACATGAATTGAGAACATGGAGTGAATCGCGATCGAAAATTCAGTGACCAGTTATTAAACTTTCGAGACTATCTCCCATAGTGGAGGGATACTTATATACTATTACAAATTCATTTAGGTTGATATAACTCATACACTGTGAAGCATACTGGTTCACTGTGAAAACTAAAAATATATCAAGAAATACCTGCCGTGCTTTGATGCCCATTTTGTTTAAATAAGCAGCAAAGATCCGTGTGGACATGCATTCTCCAAAAGACACAAGGTAGTCAGTGGTGCGAAGCGTTAGCTCTTTCATCATGGCAATACCTTTCAAGAGCTGCTCCAGTTCATCCAGCATAGCTACGAATGTCATTCACAGGGAACGGTAAGCTTATCATATCAAGGAAGAAAAATCAACAAGAGGTTAGTTAGTGGGGTTAGCGGTTACTATGTATTACAGATCTTGGCACTCCAAGTTCATCCACAGTCCTGGATTGACAGCAAACAAGTCACCATCCAGTGAAACTGTCAAAATCGTACAGCTAGTAAACTGCTGACATGTACACATACTTAATATGAAGATTTTTGAGCATGTTCCACTCTTTGATTTCAGAAACGTGGATCACTCCACATCCCACTGCCCTTCTCTCCAGCCTAAAAATAAGACCACACGTACCATGAATTCAGCAGAAACATCAACATTTAAAATGCCTTTTAAGTTCTCCAGTGCTCAAATATCTTAGCAATAATGCAACAGTGAACCCTAAATTAAGGTTTAGTCTTCAGTTAACTTCCCCTTTGCATTGTTTATAGCCATTGTTGATCCACTGAAACAGCAAATTATGGACAAAGGTGAAATTTCACCTAGCATCCGCTGATGCCCACAGACTTCTGGTGATTTTCAACTCAATTATGACAAAATGTGCAAAATTTACTTTAGCTAACACTGCCCCGTGAATGAAGATTCTTGATGCATTGAAACAGTTAATCATGAAAGAAAGGAACAACTTTTGTCAAAGCAAAGCAAGATCGCACGGAGTTGTAGCCTGAAGGGAATCAGAAACATAGAGCAGTCGTACGAGGAGGAGGAGATTGGTGGTCTTCCCCATGGCGGAGAGGACGACGACGGGGCGCTCCTCGGGGAAGGCGAGGATGAGGCCGGCCACCTCCTCCATCCTCGCCGCCGACGACACTGACGACCCCCCGAACTTCATCACCACGCTCAGCTGATCCCCACCCCCCGCTCCGACTCCTCCATCGACAGCGACTCCAAGAACGCCGTCCCCTTTCTTGGACCGACAGCGAGTGGAGTCGGCGACCACCATTGCCATTCTCCTGCCACGGCAGGTCCCGTAAAGGGCCCCGATGCGCGCCACTCCTCCTCCATGTACGGCGAAGGAACTCGTCGGAGTTACCGGCGTGGCGAGGCGGCGCGGGGTGGCGGTGAATCGGAGCGCGATCGCCATTTTCTTTCTTCTTTTCCTTGGCGAGGGAGACCGCAGCTACCCTCCTTCACTGTACTGGGCGTGAAAGCGGATTCACGATAATTTACGTAATAGTACTCTCAAGGCGGAAACAAAAAATTACGAGCATTGGAAGCATGAAAGCAGTAGGGCAGAGATTGAGGAAGAAGAGAACAAGCAGGATTTTCTTTTCTGAGAGAGTACAAGGGGGTAGCCGCAAGGCCAGAACCACAATGGGTAGTCGCAATCCTAGTGGTTGGACCATGAAGACGAAGGTAGAAGACAAGCTGCGACGAATGAAGAGAAGAAAATGAAGAACGCGCAGAGGAGAGGCTTGCGAAAGTAGTTTCTCTAATGCGGTTTCACGGGCCCCTTGCGTACTTAATTTACTTAGCTCGTAAAGAATCTTCCAATTATGCATCTTTATTATGGTACGCGACGAGTTTCCTCTCTAAAGATAACTAGCAGATGGCTCGGATACTTGTACAGCTAAATTATTATATATTATTGGTATTATTTCTTCTATCGATATGATATGCTGTCAATTTTATTAATTTTATACATCGTTACATTAGTTTTGATATCTCATTTAAAATATATAAAAACTACAACCAAAAATATTATTTAAGAAAATATTACTAGACTTCGGTACAAATCTTTTCATTAATTATTATATTATTAACCTTTATTTTACTCTTTAAATAGCAAATCTTATCCATATGTTATATTTTCTCTTTGTAATTCTCACTATTATGTAATGTCAATAGATAATTAGGCAGCAAGGTGAGGATATTGGTGTGTGACACTAAAACCGATAGTATCAAGATCCACAACCCACGATATAAAACAATAAACTTTCATACCAATCTTCAGCTTCCCTCTTCCACTCCTCCTCGTCTCTTAATGTCTATCCTTTTGCCAATATTTCTTTTAGAAAATTTTCACAAAAATTAGATTTAAACATTGATGGCTTGTACCAAAACCTTATATTTTGCAAGTCATATTGCACATCTCATGCCTCTAGATGCTTCAACTATACTCCTCTTTCTCTACTGTCTCTGTCGCCTGCCCATATCATTGCTGGACACAGCGATATACACGTCTTTGTCACCTCAAGCCCACTCTTGACTAAACCTGCCACGTCCTGACATCCAACATTGCGTTAAATCTGTTCTTGGACCCATGTGCATTAGAGTGATTGTCATCGTATCATGGCTCACGCATGACCTTGACGATACGTGGTCATTAGTGTATACTCATGAAAAATGCTAAAACACCCTCACTCTCGTCATAGTCTCGTGTATCATCATGCACATGTTGTTTTGCATCAACTTATATATTTTTAGCGCAACTGAAATGATTTATTACATACTTGATGTGATTTGTTACTTCTAATATTATTGCTGCCGACACCACCATTTCGCTTTGTTCATACCATACGCTCACTAGCACACATGGCACACTAGTATGTATAGTGTTGGTCTTATACATCGTATATCTTTGATTTTTTCAATATGTCTCTTCGCGGTCAGTTCTAGCCGTTGTGAACTCTGTCGGCAGCTATCATGATTTTCTTGTCTAGCGTCCTATGCTCATCTTCGTTCTACTCATGTCGACCTCTTTTCCTATACTATCAAACCTATGTATGTTGATACATGTAATGCATGCTTCCTTTTGTCTATCGGTAGAAGTAGTCTATGCATATTGATATATCTAATGCACGTTAGTTTAGATTTGTCATCCATCACTACATATTATGTGCTATCAAATGGAAACAAAATTATTGTGGCAAAAACAGGGTGTGACAATTACTAAGTCTACATGTTCGATTATATATAAACCTACCTGCTAATTTTTATTTAAATTTTTTCAATTTGATTTGTAAAAGTAGAGTTATATTATAAATCCATATGTTAATTTTTATTTCAAATTAATTCCAAATTTTAATATAGAAAAAATAGACTTTTATTCTTTACCTAATATGTAAATCCAACTGCTACCTTTTATTTAAATTTGATTCTGAATTTTAATTTACAGAAATAGAGTTGCACTCTTTATCCACCTAATATATAAATCCAACAACCATTTTTATTTAAAATTAATTTTAAAGTTTAATTTTAAAAAATAGAGTTGTATTCTTTATTCACCAAATAAGAGTTGCATATACTATTTATTTCTATAAACAATCAGATTTACTTAAACCGTTATAATTTGAACTCACCATGATCGGACGGTGTAAATAATTTAGTCTATGTGGACGAACGTGGTGGCTTATTTTTCTATCGTTTTAATAAATAATAGATAATCTTCCAATAAAAGCATCCAGAAAGATATGACATCAACTGACTCTTTGTCATGTCACGTGGGATAATTGTTGATGTGGAGGAAAGATGAGGAGAAGATAGAATAAAACCGACTCTTCAAAAGTCAGACTCTACAAAGAATGAAAGCTCTAAAGTCGATCTCATTGCTTTTGTAGGATGTTGTATTTAATGCTAACTCTTTGCTCAAAGTCAATCTAACAGGCAACTCATTGTATGTGTTATTTTATTATCAACTCTAGATGACATAGAGGGGCCAAAGAGTGAACAGATGACTCTACCTTTGTAGATGCTCTAAGAAATATCTTATTGAAACCGGGAGTATTTGATTTTCTATACCCATGTACTATTAATTTCATGACATTTAAATACTCCCTTCATTTTAGAATCTAAGGTGTCCACACATTTGAAGATTCAAGTTTGACTAATAGTTAGACCAATAAAATATAGATTATATGACAAAAAGTGATATTATTAGAAAATACTTTTGAATACGAATCTAATGTTATAACTTTTGTGTAACACAAATCTACATTGATCAAATTGTTATTCAACTTAAATCTTAGAATACGTAGATGCTTTACATGTTGAAACGGAGCGAAACGAGTACAACATAAAAAGAACAGCAATATTACTACTCCTATCAAGAATACGATTTTTACTGGCCTTTCATATAGCTTCGAACCCTTACGGCACCACTGCTGTATTTGCAAATCTTAGCTGTGGCCTGGGAGGGAGACGGCAGAAGGCAAGAACTGCCCCTGCCTGCATGTCTGCCTGCATCCTGCCAGGATTGGGGACAGGGATGACTGAACCAGTGCAGGGGTGCAGCCAATCCAATCTAATCCCCAACTAATCCTCCATTGAAGTACATGGATTGACCAATGCATCTATCACTTCAGAATTGCACATGGGGATTGTTGTCCAGGCTGAATCTTTGTGCACCATCATCGTATGTAGTACGGTGCATGACGGCATAGAATGCAAAAGGAAAGGCGCTGAGTTCATATTCTCGTCTCATCATCATCATGAAGATAGTTCAACGGAAGAAAAAAATACTATTACATCACAACACCGGAGAGGAAATCGACAAAAAATGGAAGAAATCCAGTTACATCATCATTATAATTGTCATTGTCATCGTCGCTCATGTCTCTAGATGGCGAGCCTCATCTCGTCAAATTGCCCCAGAAACTGATAAATAGCATCTGGATGACAGCAGTGAAACTCCCTAGAGAAAGGGTCATCCTGGTGGTCTTGTTCCGGGATTCACTTACATTGCATTCTGAAGACCAGCAGAGTGCAGGAGCACTGCCTTAATATCTTCAGGCAAAAGTCCAGGACCATCCCTGCATTGCTGGATGACAGAAGAACAGAACAGATCATAAAGAGGGTGAACAAGAACGGTAGGATTTGATCAAATACACATGAAAACGTATGTAGCCAAGAGGATTAGTAATCACTGAAAGTTCGAGAAAAATGATAAAAATGTGGGGATTACGAACCTCGGCACGGAAAACATCCATTGCAAACCCATTGAAACAGCTGATGACTGCCTGCTCAATGTCAAGACCAAGGCTGTCAAGGGCCCTCATCGTGGACAGTAGAATGCCCGGCCTGCGCGCGCAGAACATGTGGATATTCACTGCCTGCCCTTCTCTCATCCTGACCTCAACCTGAACACAAACAAGAGAGTTGAATTTCACTCGGTTCGATATGCATTGTTACCGCTACATGGATTGAGATGACCCCAAGGATTAAGTACTTGTGCATGCAGAGAATATGGACTGTAAAACACGCCCAATAACTGATGCTAATGTGCATGAATCTTGCTCATCAGAACATGTTTAGACATCGAAGAACTAAATGAAAAATGGACTAACCGTGGCTTGTTGACCACTGGGACTAGGAAATGAGGCTGGGCACCGTTCCTCCTTGACGCGGCCAGGAAATGGCTGCAGTGTGGGCGTTGAAGGGTGAAAGCTAGCTGATGATGGTCCAGCAAGTGCAGAGCTAGGAGCAGACTCAAGTTCATTGTGAAGATCGTTGATCCTCTGCAGGAGTTCCTTCAAGTAGTCAATTGCATCACCAAGGATAGAAGCTCTATCCATCTGCCACATGAGAAGAAAAACTGGCGATGAGCTGCTGACCAACTACAAATTAGCAGTATTAAAAAAAAACTTGGACATAATTAATATCCAATGGTGCTGAATTGTTCGTTTGCAACTTGTCAAATATCCCAAGAACACGTTCTCCAAAAAAAAATAGAAATCCCAAGAACTGTACTTCAAGTCTTTGTTTATTGTTCAAACCATCTTTGTGAAGGAGATCGTAAGTTTACTACATGGAAACAACTGTAGAAAACCGAATATGCACTTTACATGCCGAAACTTCCAAGAGCAGGACTTTTTCAAGGAAACCAACAAAAGTTCAAGACAAAAACCTCCAACACGAAGAACTATAAAAAACATAGCGAAAAAATAAATTGTGTGCTATCTGGTGACAAGTCGCTTTCTGTGACATCTTGTGCATGGCACTGTGTTAAACTTGCGCCAGTTATTTAAAAAAAACTTGCACCAGTGAATCTGGGAATGTCTTAGAATTCAAGGTTCCCAGAAGTGACCTCAAGCAACAACGAAAAGAAAATAACTAAGAAGAGACGTTCGAATATAGGTTCGGAACTTAAATTTACCATGAGAAGACGGTAAAACAATCATCCACCAGGCTGAAAATGGTCTCCTTTAATTTGGTACTAAAGTCCCATGATCGAATTTGGTAGTTTTGCTGAAGGAGTAATGAAAAGCATATGCTTGTGTGGATGTAATTTGTAACACGACAAAAGAGTATACAATTAATCAAATGTGCTGGAACACATGAATTTCACATGAACAAGTTCAATTCGCGCACGAAACAGGAAAAATTCCCGCGCTCCAAACATGAGCTGGAACAACTTGAGCGCCATAGATCTATTAAAAATGGGTGCTTCGGGATCTAAGTGGATCCCAATTCTAGAATCCATCACCAAAATTCACCATCAACTGCAGTAACAATATCATAATATACTCCTCTACTAATCACTCATGAACTGAAACTTGGTTAAACTGAATGGTATAGTAGAGATGGGAACAAGTAGGTGATTAGCTAACGAGCTTCTCTTAATTAACAGAGAAATGGCGGTAGCATTCGTCACCTTGCTGATCTTGGGCACCACGGAGCGCAGCATGTAGAGGCGGTCGTTGAGCTTCTTCCTGCGCCGCCGCTCCGCCATGAGGTTCTTGGCCGGCATCCCCTTCTTCTTGCCCCTCTCGCCGCCGCCGCCGCCGTTCCCGCCACCTCCCCCCGCCGCCACGGCCGCGGCATTCTCCAGCGAGGCCGAGACCCCCATGGAGGAGGCGTCCACGCTCTGCTCCATCTCGTCGTCGTCGTCCCACCCCATTCCGCCGCCGAACGACGCCGGCGGGGGTGCCCCCAAGAACCCGCCTTTCTGGCCCCCCGCGGGCGGCAGCGGCCCAAGAAGGAACGGCGGCGCGTCGACGTCGAACGGGTTGGCGGATGAGAAGTCGTGGAAGGCCGGTAGCGCGGGCGCGGCAGCGGAGGACGATGACGACGGGAACGCCGCGTGGAAGTCGAAGAGCGCGGCGTGGTCCATGGACAGGAGCAGCGAGGCGGACGTCGGCGTAGTGGAGAGCACGTCCCTGCAGGGGAACGGGAACGCCGGGAACGACGACGCCGTGGCCATCGCCTCCGACGCGAGGTACGCCCAGCTGTCGCCCCCGCCCCCTCCCACGAGCTCGTCCATCTTCTCCGCCGCCGAGCCCTCCATGGCCTGCTCCACTTCTTTGCAAGCTCTTGCTTCTTGTTCGCTCACTGACCTATCCTCTCTTGCACACCTGCTCTCCTCTGCAGCTCGAGGCTCGAGCCCTTCGGTAGCTTCCCTTCTTATAGGACAGTCACACGGGCTAGTGGTAGTGTGCAGCTAGCTGTGTTACTTACACCTTGCAAGCTTTACTCCCCTATATAATTCATGGCTTTTCTTTTTTGTCTCTGATTTTTGCAAGTAGAATGGAATGGATATGTTTTTGTCAGTGACTAGGCACACGTACGTGGGAAAGAAAACGAAAGAAAGAATCGGTGAACACGAAAAGCATGAGAATTCTGCGTGCCATGTCTGTTGCTTCCATGTAGTTTACTACATGGGATATATGTGTATCCTTGGGAATGGTAAAGTTTTGTTTGCATCTTTCTGCTCTTTTTATATAAAAAAGAATCGATTTTGTTTCTATGCAATGCTGTGCCGTCCTGTAACAAAAGATTGTTGCACCTAATGGAAAAAAATGAGTTGGCAAAGGTATCTCTTTGAGGCTAAGATGGATGGCAGGAAACATTGCGATTTACGAGAAAGGTTTGTTGAGAGGCTGACACGTGTACGGCTCCGCGGAGTATCCCACAGCCAAAAGGTTGGCTTTCTGTTGCTTGTCTTCGGAAGGTGTTGCACAAAATCTAGATGCTTTCTTCTTTTGCTTGCCCACAAGTAAGAGCTGGCTTTGCCACCACTTCGCCAACCTAATTTGTCTTGGCTTTGGCTAATTTCCTTTGTTTCAGAAAGAAGAAAAAATTCTGGAGCCTGAAAACTCGGTTAGCGAAACGTATTTATCTGGTGTTCTAGACACGTAAATAATCGCCAACCCACTCAATAAGTAGTCAGCCGCGATTAAGAAAGAATAATAGTCGGTGGATAAACTATGGCCTTTCGTCTGAAAAAAACAATTGAACTATAGCCATCATCTATAGATGCCACCATAGTTGGATCAGCCATTGTTTGGGTCGCTTGCCTTGCCTTATCTTGATTCACATTGTAATCCAAGGGATGTCTGTAAATTCACATGTTTCTCTAGAAAAATGTGGTAAAAATCGAAAAGGAGGTAGAAGAGAGAGATCATTCCATTCACGGTTTGAGAATGAGGGAAGGGTACATGATTGAATTCCTACTGAAGTCCTCGAGTGTGTACAATGCAACATCTCCAATTACAAGCTCTCTCATGCATCTTGTGACCTTGCCGGAGCTAAGCAAGAGAACATCATCGGATGCAACCCAAGGGAATGAATTGGAGGGAAAACTGAAAAGGTGTGCCCTGCTTACCAGGACTCACATGAGTTCCTGTAGAGAGAGAGAGAGAGAGAGAGAGATTATAACCTGCCAAGTTGACGCGCTAAAGAGTCTTGTTTTTATATGATAAGAGAAGTTATAACCTGCCAAGTTAAGGAGCTAAAGCAACTTCTTATTATAGGGTAACAGAGATTACAAGCCGACAAATTCACGTGCTAAAGCAAACTCATCGTTGTGAGAACAGGGAAATTGAAAGCCGACAACTTGTTGCATTATGATAACTTCTTGTTATACGATAACAGAATTACAAGTCCGATGTGGTAAAACAATTTGTTGTTATACGAGAAGTTGCAAGTTGATTGGATCCCTATCAAGCTTAAGTTTGGGTGTTTGGCTAAAGGATATTTTGGAGCCCACGCTAAAACAATAAGTCGCAAGTTAATTCATTATGCTTAGGTTTGGCTAAAGGAACTCCCAAAGTCCGCTCCACGAGAGGTCACAAGTTGATTGGATCCCTATTATGCTTAGGTCGTTTGGCTAAGGATCTCCCTAAGTTCGCGCGCTAAAGCAATTAATTTGTCAATTACACAAGTGGTCGCCAGTTGATTGGATTCCTATTATGCTTAGGTTTTTCTAAAGGATCTCCTACGTCCGCACACTAAGCAATTTGTTGTGCAATTCGTTGTTACTCGAGGAGGTGCAAGTTGATTGGATTCGTATTATACTTATTTAGAGTAGAGGGTCTTCCAAAGCCCGATACCCTAAAGCAATTTCTTGTCCTATGAGAAGCCGCAAGTCGATTGGATTGGGGGATCTTCCTAATAATCCGCGCCCTAAAACAATTGTCGTTGATTGGATTCGTATTATACTTCCGTTTGGCTAGAGGATTTTCCTAGGAATGGTAGACCCAATTGTGTCATTGTATGCAATGCAGCCATATTGAAGGAACACAAGTCTCATCACTGCTGTTTAAACTCCCTGTACCTCATGTACATGTCTTACCGACAGGTCAGTTGCAACTTATAGATCTTATTAGATTGAAACCATTGATTTGAGAGGCCACTTGTATCTGCAACTTGAAGGTGCTGCATACAGCAAGAAGTACAACTGTCCATTTGTGCCTTTATTATTATGTTCCAAAACTAAATCAAGATCAACACAAAATGCAATGCAATGCATGCATGCTGAGGCCATTGTGTCCAATAAAACCCTGGAGACAGCTCAGAAACTAAAATTTGCAATCCACGAAGTATTCATGAATCGCATGATGCAAAAAAGCTCACATTTCAATTTTGTTTTCGTGTCTCCTAACACGCCTAGCTAGATACGAGCTACCTAACTGTAGTTAAGCCACCGTAGAAAGCACTGCCATAGTACCAGTAGGCACTAGCAAATGCCAACCGTATGAGATGGCGATGGTACGACAACGAGGCCTGAGCTCGCGCCCTGCCTTTAACGTGTAGCCGAGGGAATGAGCGAGCGAGCAAACGCAAGAGCATCGATCCATGGGCATGCAAGGATCGATATGCACATTGGATGGACGAATGAATGCCCGAGGGCGGAAGATGTGAAAGGGAGTGGAGAATAAATCAAGAGCAAAGCAACGGAGAGCGGCACGCAACCCCCAGGCTTCCCGTGACAGCCCTAAACCGTTCTTGACCCTCTCACTCCAGCCAGAGAAAAAGTGAGAGACGAAGGGTGATCAATTCCTAACGCGCCCGCCCAGCCCGGCCCCCACCAGTCACCGCCGGCCAGCGATGCGATTGCCGCTGCGGGTGCCCTCCTCGCCAGGACACCCGGCCGATCCGTCCGACTTCACCGAGAAAACTTCGTTTCAGGGAAAGATGGACCCTGATGCGGCGTGCGGTCGCCGTACGTGCCGCCGTATGGTGTGCGCACGCAGCCGCAGCCGCAGCCGCACCAGGCGATCACCGCCGGCCAGCGATGCGTTGCCGCCGTGGGTGCCCCTCCTCCCCGTGCAACCCAACGATCCGGCCAAGATTGGAAGAGAAATTTCGTTTCAGGGAAAGATGGACCCTGACCGGCTGCGCACGGCCGTGCGGTACCCTGTGTACCAGTGCTGTACGGTACTCTCCTCGCCAGGACTGAAATACTAGTGCTGTACGGCACCCTGTGTGATACCGTCTGATCGAAATCCGGACCCAACCAGGAGTTGGTGATTCCTCGCCCGGAAAATTATACGTTCCCGCTGGGATTTGATCGAGCCCTTTCGAAGTTTCGAGTTTGAGATTTACCATGCAATACATAATACAGTGAGCAATGTTGTAATAATATTACCTTTTCTTTCTAGTAATTGATAATAATGGAGAAACACTTCCTTTTAGAGAGTTCCGAGCAAAACTGGAGGCGAGTGGTATGTTTCTGCATGTGGTATCCGTGCAGGACAAGTTCGAGTTGGGTTTCTGTCTGGTGGTCTGGAAATTGCACGGGATGTGACGAATGAAAAGGACCGACAAGGCCGGAGAGTTTTCTTTTGGAGTACCTGTCTTTGTAGCAGACTTGAAGAGTAGAAACCGGAGTCGCATTCCCATCTCGAGCCCGGCTTATGCCCTGCCCTTGCGTCAATCAGTGCAAAAGTCATAAGACGATGTACGAAACAAGATAACAGTTCTATGATTAAAAAAAAAGTTCAATACACAGATTACAACAGAGCAACATAAAACGCAGTAGGCCCTCAATCGCAAATTCGTGATTAATAGGTCTTACATATTTTACAGATGACGCACAAGTGAACCAAAATAGCTTAATGCTTTGTTCAATTGTTGCAGATTCACAATTACTGGATATGTGAAACTTGAAACTGGATAAAAGAGAGTAAGCAGGGCCTAATCACAAATTCACAATTACGAGGTGAAGTGAGGTCATCGTCACATTGCCAGGAGAAAACAATTACAAATTTCACAAAACTATTTTAGAAAGAGATAAATGACACGCGCACGCACTAGACAAACTCATCAGAATTTGGACAAGTCCATTGCCCACACCGGAGGATCAAAGCATCGCTCAGAGATTCGATGATAGCAAGGGCCTGAGACCTGCTGGGAACCAGAGTTCCCATTTCTCCAAAATTGGGATGGTACACGAAGCATAAACAATCATGACGCACGCCTATTGGTTCTCAATTGCTGAAGCAGCTTGTTCTATGTCTGCACGCGAGCTCTCCCACAATTGCTGTTCTATGCCCAATTTTCTGAGCTCTGTTAGACCTCGCTCCACTGCAGTGACAAAACTGACATTAGCCAGTAAAACAGAAAATGGGAATCATGGCATCTTGGACCAGAGAAGTTGGATGACGTGCATGAAACCAGGTATAGAATTAGAAAAAACAACAGACAAGAGAACATATAATATAGGAGGGAATACTAAAAATGCTTTTGTACATTCACCTTATTTGGTTTATGCATAAATACATTGCTGACAATCTTTTGGTTCTGTACAAGTAACTACTGACTTGGCTTTAGGACAGTTTGATTATTCAGAGTAAGAGGCATGCTGTTAAAAAATGAGAGCTCCAGAAGTGAAAATCCATCTCGTGAACATCATGCGAGTCAAATATTGAGATATATTAGTAACTTAACAGGGTTATCTGCTAATAGTTTTTTTCCTGATAATAATAGGTAATAGGGAACAAGCGTCATACCATCTATAGCATCATGAGAATTTGGAGCTTGCGCGTTCCGACCAATCCAAAACTGAAGCCGTTCGTCAGCAATATCTTCCTCGATACCATGAGTTTTTGCTCTTCTCCAGAAATATATAAGCCATGCCTGCATTTGGTGTGGAGTCCATAAATAAAAGGTAATAATTGGAAAAAAAATCAACAGTTCACATTGCTGGAGGCTTACATGCTTAAAGCTAACATCTTCCGCCTCTTCCGGGCTAAGGTCTGCAATATGTTAAATAGTTTCAGTTCAACTTGAAGTACAAACCCAGTTAAAATATATACATATAATACAAGCTCGAAACAGTAAAAGGGAGAGTTCACAGCAATAATCTGTCATGCCAAGGGAGGAGGTATTACCAAATGCCTCCAAGTATTTAGGTTCGCCAGGTGATTTATAATCTGCAAATGTAGAAAAGAATTTATAACTTGCTTAGTAAGAGTGCAAGCAAGAGCACAGAAATGCATGTGAATGGACAATGGTCCCTCTGAAAAGAAATATACTGGATGCACCTGTAGATGGTACAATACACTCAACACTTTTGTTTCATGTAATGGGCACCACCATGTCTAGGTGCTGGTGAAACATTTCTTGGAAACAAGACCAATATGTATCTATAAGGGATTTGTAATGTTTCAAACATATACACCACATCATAGGACCCAACCGCAATTATAAGATATGCAAACCCAAAACTTTGTCACGAGACCCTCTTGATTGTTGAGAAGGGGTTTTCCCTTCCCCTTGTACATTCTTCCCCTTGTCTCCTTGTAAATATTTCCCTTATATTATTAATTATATTATACACTGTTAGGGCGTCCCCTACAGTTTTCCCCTAAAAGGGGGGGGGGTTTCCCTTCATCAATCGCAGCAAACAAAAGTTTAGCTAATGAGCCTTGAAAATGGTTATATTACCCTACAATTACATTGTAAACTTAAAGAAAAGATAAAAAATAAAGAAATAAATTGCAGATGAATGAGTGCTATTGTTCATTAAAGTGAAGCCTAATCATAAAGCTGTAGCACCACCAATGATTTTATGTATAGTAAGCAACTTTAATCTTCACAGAAGGTAAACGAGCATGATAGAAATAATAAAACAGAGCAAACCTGATGTGAATTGCCGAACTATGCTAGGTCTTCGGTGTTGACCAAGTGCAACCACAACAGCATCTTCCACCTACATGACAATAACTAAAATTGAGGACCACAATGAAAGTGAAGCCAGTTAGCAGGAGGAAGTGTACAGTAATAAAAGAGCAAAAGTGCACATATGGCCTTTGTCATTTGTACAATGGTTGAAATAGTCTCCATACACAAAATTGATTACTTTTGAGTCCCTCTATTACATCAGAAGTCCAATCAAGCCCTTCCTACTTTTGACAGAAGGATAACTCTGCTTAGAACATTAAATTATGTTTCCACCTCAGCAATCCATTAGGCAGAATAAAAACAGGCTCAATCAAACTTTGTAGAATATTAGAGGAGCTAATGCCCCGCCCTTTTTGGTGCAGAAGCTTGTTCCTATATTTGAAGTTTGAACAAGTTCTATATCTGCAATTGCCATTGAGAAATCTAGAAAACAGAAAGTTAACATAACTTGCTGCCATAAAAGGGCAGATGAATACCTTCAAAGATGAAAGCTCTCTAAGTCCCATTTCAACTGAAAGCATGCTCTCTATGTTGCTTTCTCCCATTATGTCACTCATACTCATATCTCGCACAAGTTTATTTCTCCTCTGAGCATCATCCTCACCTGCTTGAATAAATTAATTGGAGTGTGCATGGAATAAACTATGATCTACAACTCATACAGTATAAAGACGCAGACTTGCCTTGCTTACGAGGCTCCTCCTTAGCCTTTTGACCAGCAGAGAGAACAACCTCAAGAGGAAGAGGAGCTAAAGATGACCAATGTTCATGCTTTGATACCGCAATCTCGGGATAAACTCCTTCAAGTTTATTAGTAGGCCATCAGATAACCAAGAACCAGGATAAAAATAAAAGTACATGTTGCGGGCGCATGCGAAATAGACTTGAGCATTTTCCAGGCCAGAGCCTTTGCCATGTCTGGTTCCTTTTGGTTCCCTAAACCTGGGCCAGGCTGGGCCAAATTTGCTCAGGTCTAGTGCGACCACGCATTATTAGCATCCTGAGACTAACTATTAAATCGAAATATGTTGAAGGCCATTTTTGTGCGCTCAATAAGCCAAATTGCACAGAAATCGCAAACATTGTTGTATTATTCAATCCTAACACATCAATACTTAATCTTTTGTCAGCCGTTGTGCAAAGTGCAAAAGAGTCCCTAGGACACCAGGCAAGCCTAACAAGGCTAAAACATCAAACAGACTGCCAAAAAGCTTCCTAAATATCCTCAGAAGCACAGCTATCTAAAGAATTATCCCATCCATGTAGAAATAGCCTCTATAACCCTCTTAAGTGTCCTTTCTTTTAGTGTTAACTTCATTTGTGCTTTCTCTTATTTTACTTATTAATAACATATATTTATACAATAGTGTGCTGTACTACTGTTCTCGTAAAAAGAACACTTCATCTTGTGTATAGCCTATGGCTCTGTTTGGCATTATGGTTGGATCATGATAATCTCGTTTGGTTGAGCTGCTTATATATATGTGGGTGTTTGGATAGCAGCTCCTTTTTCATGATCAAGTTGCAGATGGATATATTATTGCATTCCAAAACGTATGAGATGAGATGTGAGAGGCCAACCATTGGATGACGGAATTTATCTAACTTTAATCTGATTTACCAAACATAATAATAGACTTTTCACAATTTATTTTCACGGCAGTTGTAAACATAAGCACGACATAGCACAATAACTGCAAACTGAGCCTATACACATCTTAACAAATTATATATGGCTAGGTGAGAGCCGGGATATCCTACTGAAAAATATCCAAACAAAGTAAAACACAGCCGCAAGCTAGCCAACTTCCTTTCAAGAGAGAACAATAGATAACATCTGTCTATAGAAATGTATTTGCTCGTGAATGCCACATAAGCTTTGATTTCCTTAAATGCCTAGCGAGCATAATTAGAGAACAGCTCATACTGGATAATGACATCATGTTCAGCACTTTTCCACTTAAAAATGGCTTCTTATGCAACTTACCATATTGAACCGCTAAGCCCCAATAACGTGCAAGCCAGCACCTTTTTAGGACAACCTCTTCCTAGCATAAAGTCGCAAATAGATCAAAATTCATGTCAAAAGCAAACCATATGAGTAGGATCACACATAAATCAGACCAACCATTTCTTCTTGGGTTAAGATCATTTTCTGAGTCATGGATCGGAGAGCCTTTGTCTCAGACTCTGCTTCCTTTAACTGGTCCATAGCAGTTGCAACCTCCTCTTTGGCAGACTATTCAATGCAGAGTGAACACAAATAAGAGTCAAATAACCAACAAAAGCTGCCATATGGTGATTTCTAGAAAGTATCATTACCTCAAGTTCCTGCTTTATTGTTGTTACTTCCCCGTTTCTACCATCATTTGATTCCCTTGCAGCCTTTAGTGCAGCCTGTGGACACGTAAATAGAAAAAGAATTACAGAAGTATCACTAAAGTGTTGGCTAATTTATAAAAAACTTTCTCTTCAACTGTTCAGTACAGAACAGCTTGCAGAATCTGTAGGTATGTACCTTCATATATCATTTAGCAAAACTTTGGATTGGAATAAGGATTTAGCATGGACATAATATTTTTAGAGACAACACAACATAGAAAAAGATGGAACTGAAGTTCTGCAGAGGATTCATCTTCTTGTTTGAATAATACACAACATGATAAATGCAACAATTTCACCACTACATATCAAAATCTTGGCTAAATAAACAGTATGAAAAAGTTGACTTGCCACCAAGCCATGAGTAAAACACAAGAATAACTAACCTCCCGCTGTTTAAGTGCCGCTTCCTTCCTGCCAGCATTCATGTAAATGTTATGCTATACCAATTCTGGATTTGTGAAATAGGCATGTTCAGGCATGGAACAAACCTGCTCAAGAGGCGAGCTTCTAAGGATACCCCGTCTCCGAGAGCGGCTACCTGCATATTAGCAAACTATGACATTACCAAACACAAACAGCAGGCACATACAGCTCATATTGCAAGGAACACCTACATTTTGAACATAAAATGACCAATTTATTCCATATTTCAGAAGTCAGGTTCAATTATAGTTGAGATAGAGTCAGAACACGTATTACAAATTAGCAAACAAATCCAAATACAAAGCATATCAGAAGATTTTTTTTTAAGTGGATCCTAATTTCACCTGTTTCTCAAGCTCCTTGGCTCTAGCTTCCGCTTCCTCACATCTTTCTTCAGTACGTCGTAACTGTTGTTCAAGATTCAGAATTAACTTATATAAGACAGCATAGAAAAGATTAGCACATTGCACTATAAATGATGGTGTTTGCTAATTTACCTTTTCTAGAACGCTCTCATTCTCCTCTTGTAGCATATCAAGCTGTAGGACAGCATTGCATTAGTCTTCAAATAGCTGATACGCACTCTTCAACTTTTCAGTTTGGTAGTAAATTATTCTAACAGCTAACCAGAAACCATGAACAACAATGCAAGTAACTACTTCCTCTGTTCTCGAAGACATGTCCTTCTAGCTTTGAAATTTTGTTCCCAAAGACGCATTATTGTACTATTTTGAGGTGACCTTTTTTTTACCATTTTTTTCCCTGGGATACCCCTCATCTTCATTATCTAAATAGTTATTTGCAAAGTCATTTACTACTATGGACTAGAGTAACACACTCCCCAAGAGCAATAAGTAACCTAATGAATGTTTTGAACGAGAGCAATTGGACTTTTGCATGTCCCTTGGTTGCTGTGCAAAAAAACTAGAATGGTATCTATTTAGAAACGGATGGAATAGTTTCTAGAGAACAAGGAAAACCTCATCTTGAAGTGCAGATGACTCTCTTTGTGGCGCTGATTCTCTAGAGTTAAGGGGCCCTGTATCAAACCTGAAGCAAAAAAGGTCAAAAACTATATGTGGTGCCTTTTTTCGAACATATAGAAAAGGGGGATGCAAAAGAAATGCAAGCTACAAAAAACAGTCAATAATGTGATAATTCAAAATTTCCAATGCATGAATGCAACAAGAAATGCAGTGCCCATGGTAACATAAAGAAATGATAAAAGATTGTGTTTGACATGGTGGTGAATTTTTAGAAATAACTTATAATTTGCTACTTTTGGATATATTAGCACTAAAGAAATTATTTGCTAGAATTGGTAAGATTATACGCAACTAAATTAAATTATGCAGCACAGTTCAGCATAGCATGGTGATGTGAAACTGGCCACACGCATACTACTCACACAGCCATGATGTTGACCTACTGATCTAATCTAAGATCAGATTCACAATTTAGATGAGATGTTAAGATTTCAGTGGCATAGTAACCATTGCAGTACCTACAAAGCACACACAACTGGACTCAATGCTCCGATTCTCTTTTTTTTCCCGAGAAAATGCAGAAGCTTTGTGTCTCGGTACATTGATAGAATTGGAAAATTTATGTTACAAGCCTAGGATCTAGGCCAAAACCCCACACAGTACAACCCAACTCTCACAAGGCGCTTCAGCCATCTGGCAGGAGCAGCTGAACACTGGCAGCACCTGCTGGTGCCTAATCCCTAGCTTCTCCATTAATTGTTTGCACAATGTGCACTATGTCCGGGGCGTCACCGTCGAAGATTCTGGCGTTGTGATGCTTCCAAATCCACCACGCACTGAGCTGAATGATCAAAGAAGTGCCCCTCCTTTAAGTTGACTCAGCATGTATGAGTGGAGAATGGACGACCATCAGTCGATGCCCGGAACGGATCCATGAGAGAAATGCTTCGATTCTATTAAGTAGAAGATCAAAAGCTCTCTGCTGTAACAGGTCTAGGTTCCACCTTATGATACTGATGTGGCAGTGTCATTCTTTATAAATGACAGCCAAGGAGCACTATAGTATGCCTCGTTTATTTTCACAAATTGATCAATGGGCACCTAATGATTTGACTATATGTAGGCAGTGCTTACATTGATGCATCATACATGCTGAGTCAAACTAAGTAAAATATATTGACCGTGTCTGGATTTCATTAGATGCAACTTGTAAAAAGACCTAATGCCAAGTCCAGTCAAACAAAACCCGTAGCAAGAGCTGATTAATGCAGTAACTAGTATCATCAATTATTCTCACAAGTGGCACAAGCAGTAAGATCGTTCATTATTGCTCCATCTGGATGGACGCTGGTATCATGCATTCATTCTGTAGGAGCTGACACTAGCCTATTTTTAGTATACGAAGCACAATGCACACTCTGCAGCTCTGGGGGATGTCACTGGCATAAGTGTACCTTTTCTGCCGACTGCGATCCACTGGAAGCTCCATAGCCACGGGCGGAATAGGGGACGGGGTTCGCAATGTCGTGTTGGTTTTGATCGGTGGCACCACCGTGGTGGTCGGTCGTGATGCAATGGCTGGCCTCCCTGCAGATGCTGAGCGGACTGTAGGGGGTGGCTCTACAATGTTCCGACCTAACTAATGAAAACACGAGGAGATCAAATTAGCAGAAGGCCACAGGATAGGCAGTGAGCAAATTGAGCAAATCGAGACACCAATTCAAACCACTCATCACCTCTCTGAATACTCCCGATGCAAAAGGACTAAAAACTGACTTAACATTAGCAAATGGGAACGAGCTTCATTCGAAAATTCGTCTACGGAAGCATGTTTTGAAACCGATTTGACCTCGATTTGACCAACTAGGACTAAATTTCGCTCACGGCTCCACTTCAAAACAGCCGATTCCGAAGTAGAGACGCAGCCTCAAGCAAGAGATCCGGAAGCAAAGTTACCGCAGGGGATGGAGATCTCGCGGTGCGGCCGAGCAGGGACACGCCGTTGCTGCCGTGCGCGGGGCGGGAGCCGCTTCCGAACCTGGCGGGGGGCGGGGGCGGGTGGTCGGCGGCGTAGTCGTCCTCGTCATCGTCGTCGCCGGCGGCCGCGGCGGCACTCTGGGAGGCCATGACCTGCGCGAGCCTTGCGGCCGCGGCGCGCGCGGCGACGTTCTGCGTGCGGCGCACGTTAGAGATACCGGCGCCGGCGCCAGCGCCGGGGACGGAGGCGGCGGAGGAAGCGGAGGAGGAGCGGTGGTGGGAGGGGGAGACGCCACCGGGGGAGGAGGAGCCCGTGCTGCTGCCGCTCCGCTGCCGTCCGTAGACGGGGCTCCCCGCCCGGAGACGGTCCATGGGGGGCGGGCTCGCCGGAGGGATCGACCTGGGCCGGCGGGCGCGCGGTACGGACGGACGGACGGCCGCGGCACGACGCGGAGATGGCGAGGCTAGTGGGGAGGAAGCAGGGGAGAGTACGCTCGCGATTCCGGTAGAGTTTTTCTGTTTTTGGCTTCTCGCAGTTTTCCCCCTCGTCTTTCTTTTTTTGAGAGTCCCCCTCGTCATTCGTCACACTTCAACAGTTGCGCGCCGTATGTCATATGCCAAATGTTGAAAACTTTGATAGTAAAATATAAGATCAGCATCTTCAGCAGGCAAATCCTATGATTGTATAGAAAAATTCCATTTTGTACCAGATATCATTATTATTTGTGTCATTTATCAGGTAGCATATTAATATTGCACTTTAAATCAGGTTCCATAAGAAAGATGCTTAAAAATAAAAACAATCATACATTATAGAATGAAGTACATAATTATAACTTTTGGTTAAAAATATGAGCATTATGGTAAAAATATTCATACATGTATCAAAAAGCAGCATATATTTATTTTTTCTTTTTGCACTGATCACAAATGATCATACTTTTTAATTCAAATCTGTAGGTATATATTTCATCCCATAATACACATGTATGATTTTTTAAAATAATAATAAACTTTTATACATGTATTTTTTATAGGACCTGGTGCATACCGGACCTAATGCAAAGTGAAAACTCTTGCAAAACTGATGCAAGGTGATATAAGTTGTGATTTACTTGTTGCAAAGTACAAAATACTCTTTGAATTATAGATGTTGGGTATGCTATAATATATGCACTTAAGAAATAATGTGCAACGATTTATACGTATCTTTTCCACTTTAAGTATGTTTTCTTTATCATCGTAGCTTTGTTTTCCTTTGGATCACTGTTTATCTTCCTTTTGTTTCAAGTGACACAATACATGATCCAAACTGAAATTTACTCATTACACGTAGCATTGTTTTCAGAGTTTGGAAAAGGAAGTACCCTATACTGCACCGTGCAAAAAAAAAGGTACACTGTACTGCATGTTTGCATCTAAACGGTGCAAGTAAACCTTGAGAAGAACACAGGGTGCATCAAACAGCTGAGGTGTAGATTCGCAATGGCTAGAAGAACATAATTAGCAATACCAAATATCAGGAGGCGGGTATCATGCAAAAGAGAGGACATCTGTAGAAGAAGCGAATTTCCACTGTTTTTTCACACCCCCGGAGAGCGATGTTCTCGGTGCGTGCTGGTGCGCGCATCCGATCCGCTGCTCGGCGAAGTTGCGCGGAACACCTTTCTTCTTCCTCCCTTACCGCTGATCAACCTGGCCCTTATCGATCCACGGACCGAACGTTGCCTGCACGGAGGGTCGAGTAGGCGGGCCGCGCAGCGGATCCGCAGGTGAATGGTAGTTGCAGAACGTGGCCATGCATCCAGAGAGCTGTGCCAACGAGGACACAAACTAACGGACTAACGAAAGCGGGCATAAGTATTTCCCCAATTGATGTCAAAGAAAAGAGAGAAAATTTTCAATCAATTTCCTCTTCGCATTAACGTGTTCAGTTAGATCTAAACCAATGATTGCAAGCTGAGGCTGCAATAACTTAGTGACTTGGTCTGTCCGTGTCTGAATTAGTACTACTGCAACTAAGTCATGTTTCGAGTGAACTGTTTCACGTGAAATTTCCGTTTTCGAGATGGGACCTAAAAATCCGGCACGATTGCACCTTGATGAAATGGAATCCGGAACCCCAAAGAAAGGCACCATATATAAGACCAGGAAAAACGATGGAAAATTGATTCAGAGACGTGTCTAGTCGTGTCTGATTCAACGCATGCATGCAGGTTCAGGTTTTGTTCAGCTTATTTGTATGGTGTTTCGCCGATTACTAGTAATGGTCGTGTTCTCACATATGCTTCTCATAGGCCTGGCTAAAGGAGTGACTCAGGTCGGGTTTTCTTGTGCCAGCTCAAAGCCCAACCGGCATGGCCCGGAGTACTGCACAGCACGGCACTACAGCTTGGCGGGCTGGGCTGGCACGGCGCGAAGGCACGTGCCAAGCTATGCTAAGGATTGGTTCCCGATGGGCAACACGGCCCGGCACGTTGCAACGGGCCATGTTCGTGCCGGCATGGCGGGCATAGGGTGACACGGCGGCATGGCACGGTGGCACAGGGGAATGGTGGCGTGACGAGCACGACAGCATGACGAGCGTGTGGGCAGCTCCGGGAGGAAGACGGGGGGCCCCGTGCCTTCCCCTAGCAGGGGGCCTAGCCGACGCGCCGCTACCCACTGGGGAGGGCGAGGAGGCCTGGCGGCAAGGAGGAAGAGGTGGGGCGTGGGGGGGAGTAGGGGGCTGGCCGTCGAGGATGAGGACGGGGGCTCAAGGGAGAATGGAAAAGAGAGAGAGGGTCACGAGTGGGGCTGGCTGGGGGTTAAAGTTTAGGGGCTAGGGCCTTAGGGAGGGGCAACGGGTAGCAGGGAGGCAGGGAGTTAGGGGGCTTGGTAAAAATTTGAATTATTTTTGCATGTTTGGAGAGAAAGGGGACAAGAAAAAGTCTATATAACATCTCCCTCACAAATCTCAACACAAAAATCACACAATCATCTTCCTCTCAAGTCTCAAGTCTCACACATATTTTCTCGCGGGAAGGAGAAGGCGCCCGAGGTGGCATGTCAATTACGTCCTTCCATTCATCCTACGGCGTCACAATGGGGTCGAAGCTTGCATGGCGGGTGTGGCGCCCCCGGTTTTTACACCGGAAACTCCCTCGTGATTACTGTATCGGTCCCTGGATCAGTAGCCGATACACACGAGTTAACCTGTATATCATCGACGTACACACGTAATCAGTTAAATAGACCGTTAAGGTCGATAATCTGATACCTGTAGCCCAACGGCTATAAACTTTCAGCGAAAATCCAGCGGAAGATGTGGCCCATCAGTATGCCATACCCGACAGGCAACTGACTGGGGTTACGCCCTAACTTTCGCGATCGCAAGCTTCTTCGGACTTGACGTCTCCTTAGTCTGGCCAAATCAACAAGCCAGGTGAGTACATTGAATGTACTCGCAAGCTATTCCCACAGGAAGAAATATACGGCAATATTTCATGCGGGGAGTTGTTCAAGGGATAGCTCTACCCTAAGTTGCAAGTTGTGCGGAAATGTAAGTTCTTGTTCGAAATACTGAGTAGTAGATTCAAAAGCATTTTTGAAATCGAATATGTCACTGTCGAGACAGCATTCGGTGCTGGATGATCCAGCAAAACAGTCATCCACTAGAAGCCGGTAGCTCCATCTACCGCCTCGAGCAATCCTTACCACCTACCCGCACTACCGCCTCGCGGCCCGGGCTAGGTTTCCTCTTCCGCAGTTCCTCGCTACCAGACTGTAGCTTAAACTGCTCACTGTGGACACATCATGCCCACGTCCTTAATCCCATTTCCCAGGTTTCACAAACCAAACTCAGTCTAACCAGTGTGTGGCCTTACCAGTTCGTGTCCATGGCCGAGGACGCGGCTATTCGAATAGATTTTAACACTCTGCAGAGGTTGTACGGTTTTACCCACAAGATGTAGGTCACTCTGGGAGTACTTTGCAAGTATACTGCCAGGGCTATTACAACGAGACCTTTCCCCCGTGTTCACACTAGAACCGGACTCGCTAGGAGGACTACCCAACCTTTTGCATCACGAATGCCAAAAGTGAGACTCTCCCCCTTTGTGTCGGACCATGTTCCACGTACCTTGTAGGACTCTACTGAGCTTTACCCCCACGATGCGGTGAGACCCATGAAGAGCTTTCCCCCTACGCAGTCCCGTGGAGATCCTCTAGGAATTCCGGATCCACTAGCACTCCACCCTAACTTCCCACGGTTCCGGGCTCCGGCATTAGACGGGGTACCAGGTCCAGTCCTTCCCATAAAGGACATGTGGACGTACGGTGGGGGAACTGATTCAGCGGCACTTAGGTTCGGTCCTTAACTGATTCGAGCAGGACTCCATATCCAACCATTTCCTCAGGTAGCATCCGGCTACCCGACCATACCATTTCTCATGTAGCGACCGGCTACTCTATCACCTCCAAACTCCCTTAGCATTCCTGCCCGAAACCAAATCCTCCATCATCTCATTCAGGGTTTTTAATAAACATTCCTTTGTAAATGGCACCTCGGTATGCATTTACACACCGAGGGTTTTGATCCCAATCCCATCGCATCGATAAAAACTTAGTTTTCACTACAGCAGGGCTAAGCGGGGCTATCGCCCATACTCCTAATTAAACTGCCGGTCGTCCAATGATCAGCATTTAATACTAGGGTTACAAGGTTATGGTTTATCGGAACTAAGCCGTGCATCTGATAGGAATAACTAAGTCTACATAAAATAACGATTTTACCCACATAGCATGCAATTTCATAAACGAAATAATTAACTTCACAAATATAGGATTTCAACATGGTCAAGGTGGGAATGCTTGCCTGGCAGCTCCGGGTCCTGTTCCTGTTCTTGACGTGAAGGTGATACCGGATCCTCTCGCGGCACGTACGGCACTCCGTTAACTATACGTCGAAAAAGAGCGGCGAATAAAAAGCAAGCGACGGAACTTCGAATAAAATCCAAGAACACGCAAGAAGGTCACATGGAATGATGATGACCTAAATTGGAAAAGAACCATGTTTATATGGTTTCATGTTCTAACTATTGTTCTCAGGGACCAATGGGTACTGGTGGCATTTAAGCATGCTGGTGGTATGGAATATCCCGTTCTGATTATTCTGGAAATGGATTAAAGATAGTGTATATGTGGTTTTAAACAACAACAACAATAAAAGCAATGCCCTAACTTAACCTCTACTGCTTTTATGAAATAATGGGTGCTAGAGCTATTTCAATATATATATACTGGTAATATAAACTTAATTACTTCGATCGTTCTGAAAATTACTTATATAGCGTATATGTAGATTTAAAAGTAATGCCCTAACCTCAGTTGTCTTTGTTTATGCTCAAAAATTTATTTGAAACTTAATATTCTTTTGAATCTAAAATTTAGGAATAAGTCTAGGGATTCTATAACTGGAACTAATTTTCCAAATGCCGATCTAATACATGCTGGACCGATCTACAACTGAGGAAACAAAGGTTCTGGAGCCAGTTACAGCAAGTGTACCGGATTAAATGTACTAACCCGACAGCCCTAATGCACCAGCTGCTAATTAATCCCGCCTCCTCCTGTCGGAAACGGCTCTGGGGCCTGCGCATTTAGAGGTCGGACACGGTAGTGGGTTTAGTACTCATTCAATGTGCTGTGAGTGGCCGGGCTCCCGAACTTACCTGCCTGGTCGGAACAAGCGGCGGCGGCTTCTCGGACCAAGACCACCGGCGGCGGGATCTCCAATCCGAGCTGGGGAAGGGCTTCCAGAGGGGGGTTAGGGAAGCTCCTAGGCTCGTTTCCCTCCTGACCTGGAAGCTTGGGAGGCACGGCGGCTTGGATCTTTGCTGAACAAAGGAGGGGAACGAGACCTAGAGGTGGCCCTGCAGTGAGCCGTGGAAGGGGGTGTCGGCCGTGGGGAAGAAGGGGAGGTCGGCGGCGAGGTTGCAAGTCGGAGGGAGATGGGAAGCTCAAAGAAAGGAGGTGCAGCTCTGGGCTCGGTTCCTTTGTTCAGAAGGCCTGGGGGCAGCTCGGTCAGCTCGAGTTTTTGGCTGGACAGATGAGCGAGATGGAAGCTGGGTGTGAGGGGCTCGGGTAGCTCAATTTATAGGCGAGCGGAAGGGGGCCGCGACGGGGCGTTTACTGCCCGTGAGCAGCTTGGCGCGGCGGCGCTTCCGAGGTCTAACGGCTGGTGCAGGATTCAAGGGTGGTCGGAGATGGGCCGTGGCGCGCGGCGGTTGGTTGGATGGCAACGTGACGGCGAGCGGCGCGGTGGGGCGCAGCGCCATGTTGCTGCTGCTCTGGTGATGCGACACGACCGTGGCGACCGAGCGGGGGTCGTGGCCACAGGGAGGCGGGGTGGTCGTGGCGTCTGCTGGGAGCTCGGGCGGGGCTGCCATGGAAGAGCTTCGCGGCGGGTAGAGCGGCTTTGACAGACGCGCGTGGTGGCGTGTCAACGGGCGGCGCGGCCGCTCGGCGTGCGGCGCGGCGAGGGAAGCTCCCGAGGAGGAACAGGGCGATGAGCTGGACAGGGCGATGGGATGGGTCACCGCAGAGCTCCGCGTGCTCCGGCGAGCTGGACAACGCAAATGGCGGCGGGCGGCGTGGCTTTGAAACAGAGCTCGGGCATGAAGATGGGACAGTTCCGGGGAAAAAAAAATAGGGCATGGCAGGCTGGCTGGAGGTCAAGCTGAGGTCATGGCAGGAGATGGCACAAGGGCCGGGGCTCTGGACAACGGGTGGTGCGGCCATGCCACTGCTGGCATGCCGATGCCAGCCCAGAGCGCGCACCGGATGGCAGGAGGGAGCATTGGCGCGCCACAACGTGGCAGTTGCTGCCAAACCATGTCAAGGAAACAGGGTGAGCTGTACAGGGCTACCACAGAAGCAGGGATCGTGTATTGGTGCAAGAAGTTGACAGGTCTTGGGTTGAACGCTGTGGCAAGGCTAGGGTCAAAAAGAAAAAGACGAATTCGGCACTGTCGATGATGGACGTGTCCTTGATTGAGCCTAGCTAACAGAGGGGAGATCCCAGCAATGGTTCCAAAGTGATGTACTTTGCTTTTGCGTCTCACCTCGCGTGGAATTGTTGGTTTGGCCTAGGTGTTCGGTATCTGCTATTTAAGATTTTCGTACTGAACATGCTCGTATTTTCGTATATTTGGGATTCTGAATGTGAGGGGATTGTTGTGAATTTATCAGAATTTTTCGAGATATATTCATATGAGGTGTAGTTCAATACATGCGTTTGCCCTAGGGTTGATTAGTTTCATTCGTCGGTATTTTTGAACTGGACATTAGTATTTTATTTTATGATTGTGTTGTATATGATATTAGATTGTTCCCTGGATTTATTCATAATTGCTCGAGAGGTCGAGGAGTGATTGGTTCCGCAATTAGGGTTTTGTCGGAAAGAGGGATTAAGTCTAAAGGGAGGGATCGGGCCGAGGGCTAGGGTTCCGGAGTTCGGCAAGGTGACGGAAATGCAAGAGAACGCTTCAGGACGTTAGTGTCTTAATTTCAGATCATTTGGTTTCAAGGTGCCGTAACCTTAATGGCATATATAGCGTGTGTTGAATTAAGGCGCGATTTGTGTTTTGGTTTAATAGGAGTAGGGAATTTGGGTCTTCTGAGTGTGGCAAGGTGGAGGGGGTCATGGTAGGTCTCATGGATTCTCTCTCCGTCATTCAGGTATACTCCGAGATAAGGTGCCGCAAGCGGTTTAGGATTTACTGCGTGTGTGCGACGTCAGGTACTAGCCACACGTCGATGGCAAACCAGGGTTTACAAGGGTTTGCGTGTAGGTAGACTAGGGTTTGCCGAGACGGGTGACATTAGGCTTGGGGTGGATGTGCGTATATGAGTTTGTGTCGAGCACTGACTTAGGTTTTGATGCGCATGCATTTTGAGGCATGACAAGCTCAAGGGTTCCGAGAGAACCCCACTGACAGAAAGGAGGGCATGATCACATGTGGTGCGTATGCGTGTTTGTGTCCGTGCTAGGATTTGGTATAAGGGTATTTTGGTAGAAGCGGGATTGATTCCACTTGTTAGCGTAAAAAGTTTTTTTGTAAGTCTTGATTTTTTTTTCCGGGTTTTAGCAAATCGGGATGTGACAGCGGGTTGACGACACCGCACGGTATTGCTCTTCCTATGGGAGACAACGAGATCGATGCTCGTCAAAACTCTCCCAAAAATGGAGACTACGGTATGGAAGATGGTCATATGGACGGTACCGGTGGCTCTAAGGATGGCGAAAATTTTGTAGGGGAAGCGGGATCAATGGATGCCGACGTTGAATCATCGATGCAAGCGACAAGTGGTGGAAGTAGCCGACAGGCATGGTGCTGGCGACATATGGACCACATTGTAGAAATAGAAAATGGTCATCAGGTATCATATGCCACTTATAAATATTGCAAAGGTAGATTAAATGCATCTTCATAAAATGGAACAGGTAATCTGAGGCGGCACGTCCAATCATACTTGGAAAAGATAGCTAAGGGACGGAGAGAAGGGGGACATGTCCAGACTCAGCTTAGCCCTGGCTCTGACGGTTCGGTAAGTACGTGGATGTACAACCCTCAGCTGGCAAGAGAGGAGATAACTAAATACATAGTTAGCAAGAATCTTCCGATCAGTACAGGGGAAAGCGCAAGGTTTGAGAGATTGATCCAACATGCTTTTTGCCCACAATATAATCACATCACTAGAAGAATTAAAAGAACAATACATGAAAGTGAGTTTTTCTTTCTCTTTAACGTCTGACATATGGACTTCCTCCCATCAAAGGTCTGTCTATCTTAGTGTTGTTGCACACTATTTGAATGATGAATTTAATTTGAACAAACAAGTCATAGACTTTAAGTCAATAGATGTGGCACACACTAGAGAGACCATCGCAGAACGTATTCTTGAGGTTATTAGAGATTTTAAAATAGAAAATAGAATTTTCTCCATCACTTTTGACAATGCCTCAGCTAACACATCGGCTATCGAGATTATGACACCTTTTTTACAAGCTTACATTAAAGGTTATGTCATCCACCAAAGATGTATATGCCACATCAATAATCTTATCGTGCAAACAAGTTTGAAGGTAATGAAACCTAATTTAGATAATATACGTACCGCTACTGTGTTCATTACATCTTCATCAACAAGACACAAAGTGATGACTACTGTAGAGCCAACAATAACGTTGTAAGAAAATTTAGTGTTGACATGAGGGTAAGGTGGAATTCCACATACACCATACTAGAGGGGTGCAAGGAATATGAGCACATTATATCTCTCTATGTGAACTGTAATACAGGTATACAGGTAATTACTGATGGAGACTGGGAAGTTGCTGGTCGTTTTCGTGAATTTCTAAAAAAAATTTACAGTGCAGCCACAGTTCTTTCTAGTATTTATAATCATACTTCTTGTTTAGTCATTGAGTGGCTTTAGACAATGGCCGAAGCTATGAAAGAAAATAGGGATGATCACCTCCTTAAACTAATTACTGAACTAATGGAGGAATTTTTAAAAATATTTTGAAGCTATTCCACATCTCTATTGTTATAGTCCCTAACTCTCCATCACCTGTTCAAACCGCCCCCACCACGTGGCCTCCCCATCCCTCCATCCCCCACCCCACCACCCCACTAGGCCACCACGTGCCCTCCCTACCCCCTTCCACTCCCTCCCTCCCAAAACGGCCAAACCTGAAACCTCCAAGGCCCCCAAATTCTCCCGCAGTCTCCCACTCCCGCTCCCCCAAAATCCCCAAATTCCCCGCCGCCCTCCTCCCTCCTCCCTCCTCCCTTGGGCGCGCCATCGGTCGGTCCGCCGCCACCGTGAGCTTCGCCTCCACCCTCCTCTCTCGGTCTCTCCTCTCTCCTCCACCTACTGGTCCGGTGGTTCGCCGCACGCCCTCCTCCCGTCGCCACAGCCTGGTCCACGACCCTTCCTCCCTCCTCTCTCCGCCATTCGTTCGGTCCGCCGCCATCGCGTGCAACGCCTGGTGGCCCTCCTCCTCGCACTTCCTTCGCCCGGCGGCCCGACACATGGGGGCTCAGGGCCTTCTCTTGTGGCGTGCTTGTGCTGGCACGGTCAAGAGGTGGCACGACATGCCACCGTGCCGTGTTTGGGCCTAGGTTGCTAGCATGGCACGACGGGTTTGGCTGGCCGTGCCGGCAAGGCCAAGCTCCGGCCTGAGGCACGCCGAGCTCTTGCTGGGCCAGCCCGGCACGACCCGAGTAGCGGCTTTAAACCTTGACGTTGATCTTGCTCCAGTTGTCTTAATAAGGATGGATTTCAAGAGGTTTTGGTTAATTACTTTAATGTGGTCAGGGGTGGATTTGGCTTGGCATCCGCTCCAATCAATCCGACAATTTGACGAGCTATGATTGCCAAGAGAATCATGCAAATATATGCAATACAAGCTATGTTGCTTCTGACTGACAGCAAGCGTGGGTTACACGACGCCCTTGCATCGTCTCATCATTGCCACCCCTCTCTCTCTCTCCAACTCGTGAGTTGACAATGCAGCTGAAGAATGACACTACGTACACAGCTTCGATATATCTCCTTCAATTGAGCCCTGACATACAGAGATTATATAATGCTCAATGTCAGCGTAGCAATGCTGCTTAATTGAGTGAGAGGCAATCATGCATGCATATCACACATCAGCATATGTATGTAGAGATCGATCGGTGCATGGTTAATCAGACCAGATCCGCTCGAAAATATCCTTTGCTTGCCGCGGGAGAGGCATGCACGGCTGCAGGCGCACAGGTTGAAGGTGATGTGGGCCGTGGTGCCAAGGCTTTAGCCATGTGCGCGTGCATCCGGCGGGCGCGATCGAGTAGAGCGCTAGCAGCGGATGGGTGGATGATCACATGTGTAGTAGGAGTAGTAGTGTACGGGCGAGGCGCGGTAGTTGCGACGCCCCATCACACGCATCAAATCACATGCATGCATGGCCGCCCTACTAAACAAGGCAGCAGACATGCACGGCACAGCAGGACCATCTCACTGTCTGCCTACGACGCCATGTTCCATCTCGATGATTTACAGATAATTACCATCTCTCACTAGCTTAGGATAATAAATGTCTGATTTACTCGAATTGGTCTCACTTGATGTGTCGTATGTAGGAGATGATCAAATCATCAGCTAGCTTGCACTGCAGCAGGCAGCGGCAGTGCACTGCAGAACTGCAGAATAGCCACCGACAGGAGCTGCAGTCAATATATAAAGATAACTAAACAGGGGACTGTCACACCACCTGGGATGCTGTCAGCCAGGACAATAGTTAATAGTTATACTCATGTGTGTAACCTTTTGAATTTGACCGACAACAGTGCATACCACTTCATTGCAATCGGCATATATGTCTGCTTAATCAATTATACTATTTAATTAATCATGAGATCTCCTATCTTACCTGGATCAACACACATAAATAATATGGATATATAACCAGGGGAACTGATTAATTAGTGAGTGGTAACTCATCTTGCTTAGTTTGTGCCCATAGGCACTAGTCAGGGAGAAAGGAGTACTACAGAGGAACAGACAAATGTACAACCATGGGCTATGCAGCTATAAACATATAGCCTGACGTGTCTATGACTTGGCCATCCATCTCTCTATTACAAAAGGAAAGTGGCATAGGAAAAGGAGCCATTTGTGCCCATTTAAGGAACCAGATTGTGTGTGTCAAGGCTCAAGGCAGCTGGAGTGGCACTGCATTTTGCTTTTGCTTAGGGGAGGCAGAAGAGTACCAGCTTCTGCCAGTTGCATTGTATATACAGGCACAAGATCAACATGAAGTTCTTGTTCCAGAGTCCCTGCTGCTCATGCTTCTGCTTCATGAAGGCCAAGAAGAGCAGCAAAGGCAAGCAGGAAGCAGGAGATGGGGGTAAATTGCAAGGGGCAGTAGCAGTAGTAGGGAAAACCACAGATATGTAGCTAGCTCTGGTTTTTGGCTATCGCTTCCATCTTAATTTGCATCGTTGCTCCAGCCTCCAGGCATGCCGCTAAGTCTGTTACTCTTCAATTCTTTCAGCATACCTATCTTTCTGTTACATGGTGTTCATGTTGCTTGTTGCAGCAGTTGCACCGTGCATTTGTTGTTGCTATCTACCTAAGCTACTGTATTTGAAATTTAGGCCTGTGAATCAAAAAGTTTCGTATCATTGTGTTGTGATTGTATATTTGGTATATGCTCTAGTTAATAAAACATAATTACTTGGTGAATTGTCTCCCTTGTTAATTTGTCTCTTGAAGTTACTCCCTCAGCTAGCATCGGTATGTGTAGCCTTTTCTACTACGTTTCCTTGCGCTAGCCAATTCTTGGATGAAGAAAGATCAATCAGCAATGTAAATTCTTTTGCGAGGAATTAGCAATGCAATTTTGCAACAGGGAACTGAAGTAGCAGCATGTCTGTATCTTTAGTTTTACTATTATATATATATATATATATATATATATATGAGGCTTGGCGGCGCCGACAGTGGTGTTACACCCCCACCTCTACTTCCCACATTCCTAAACAATTTTTAACAATAAAAATAATAACTAACTAACTTAAATACAATAGATCCCTAACAAATTAAACTCGACCAACACTCTAGAAAATCTATAACAAAAATATGGCATGACACAAGAAGCTCGATACGGGCATGCCTACCGAGCCGTGGGCATCACTACCGGAATCACGACGTTTGCCGAGTGCCGGCCGGTTTGCCGAGTGCATAACATCGGGCACTCGGCAAAGGTCAGGAAACCGAGTACGAAAATAAAAACACTCGGCAAAGGGTCGACACTCGGCAAAGACGTGCTTTGCCGAGTGCCGTCCACATATGATGAGGTTTGCCGAGTGCCTCTCGTGTGGCACTAAGCAAACACATCTTTTTTTTTCTTTTTTTTTCTCCCTTCTTTTGCCAATTTTTCTCTTGTACATTATTTATTTTCTTTTTTCCTTTTATGCTCTGTTCTTTTCTATATTATTTGTTTTTTCTTTTTTCCTTCTCTTTTCTTTCCGCCTCTCTATTTCTTTTTATAGGCATTTAGTGCATTTTCTAGGCATTTAATGAATATAATTCAAATTTGAACTGCAAGTGCATAAAAAAGTTGGCAAAATTGGGTTGAAAAATCCTATTTGTGGTCTTTAGTCTATGTTTAGACCTTATCCAAGAAAAGGAAGGGAATTCCAAACATCAGGGTGCCAAGACTCGACCCCGAACATGGAGGTTATTGGTTTTTTAATTCCGAAAAATGCAAACGAAGTCTGAAAAACATGAAACTTGGCATGGTGCCCTCATATGGCATCAATATGCTGTAATAAAAATTTGAGAAGGTTTCACAAAAATTGTGACGTACACTGCTTAGAAACTGGACCATCTCCGAGGAAGAATTTAGGTTTCAAGAGGGAACGGGTCAGATTTGAAGGAAAATTCATCGGTTGGCCTTGAAACTTTTTCTATAGTCAACATACACCATTACATGTATCATGTCAAAATTTGGCATTTTCCGGGGTCCGTTTGCTATATTTAAGCGATTAAATACATTTCTAGGCATTTAATGGATATAATTCAAATTTGAGCTGTAGGTACATGAAATAATCACTAGAAATGGGTAAAAAAATCTTATTGGTGGTCTTTAATGTATGTTTAGGCCTTATGTAAGGAAAGAAGAGGAGTCCCAAACACCAGGTGGCCGAGACTCGGGCACCAACATGGTGGTTATTGGCATTTTAATTCTTAAAAATTCAAACGAAATCCAAAAATCACGAAACTTGGCATGATGTCATGATATGACCCCTGAAGGCTGTGGTAAAAATTTGAAAATGTTTCACAAAAGTTGTCTCGTAGACTGCTTACAAACAAGACCATCTCCGAGGAAGAAACTAGGTTTCGAGAGGGAACAGGTCAAGTTTGCATGCGAAGCGACCGCTGCTTTGTCGGTTGGACTTGAAATCTTTTCCGCAGTCAACATACACCATTACATGTGACATGTCAAAATTTGGCATTTTTCTGGGTACGTTTGCTATATTTAAACCATTAAGTGCATTTCTAGGCATTTAAACTTTAAAAAATATTAAATCAATTCAAAAATTATGGAAACTCCTACAGAACAACTTATATGTAGTATATTACATGTAAAAAATGTATTGAGGTATATAAGATAAAAAATGTATTAGATATACAAGTATTGTATTTGTGCAAGTCATATGGAAGGAATTTGCCGAGTGTAACACTCGGCAAAGTTGTGTGTTCGCCGAGTGTCTCTTTTCTGACACTCAGCAAACATGGAGACACGTGGCAAACAGCGTGTTTGCCGAGTGTCCGCGTTAGGACACTCGGCAAACTGCCGAGTGTCCGTTTTTTGACACTCGGCAAACAGCTTTGTCTGGTTTAGTCTCACCTCGCCCGTCGACCGCGCGGTTGACTGGTTTATATACCCAACTGCGCGTCCCGGGCTAAACTCTTCTGCACAGTCACCGTGCGCTTATACATGGCGCCCACCTCATTTGAAACCGACCCGTGGGTCCCCCGTGCATAGACTCAATAGATGTACCCCGCCGGCGTGTGCGTTTGTAGTGGTGACGAGCTTCCGGGCAACAGCGGTGCCCCGCCGGCGGCCTTTTTTTTGGGCCTTGATCACCTTGTTTGCCGAGTGTCTGCACTCGGCAAACCTTTTCACTCGGCAAAGCCGTCGGTTTTGCCGAGTGTCGACACTCGGCAAACTTTACTAACGGGCGTCATGGCCGTTTAGTCAATTTTTGTGCCGAGTGCTCAGTCTGACCGTCGGCAAACTCTTTGTCGAGTGCCCGAAGGAATACACTCGGCAAATCTTACTTTGCCGGCAGCCTGTACGCCGTGTCCTCTTTGCCGAGTGTTGCACTCGGCAAACCCTTTGCCGATGGCTTTTCCTCCTTCGCCGTGTGTCTTTTGCACACGGCAAATTAGTAGATTCCGGTAGTGCATGATACATGGAGATAACCGAGCAAAACACATAATGCATGTCACTACTAAGGAAGGAGCTCGGCCGAACGCGGTAACGTAGCCAAAGGATATAGAGTAGGATGAACATGTCGAGAAGGATTGATAATCTGAGGTAATATGATTTTTCTGTCTCTAGTAAAGTAGAGGTATTTAGCTAGTTTTTTCTATAAAGTTATCAATCGATGGTGGTGGTCTATCCACCTTTTGGTCATACTACCTACTAGATTTGGCATAAACGGTTGAGATTAGAATGGGTATAAAATAATTTTATCTGACAAAAATAATAGTATAGTTTTCTTAAATATGTACCCATTTTTTTAAAAAGCCGTCGCAATATACGGGGATTATGGCAGTACGACCAAACATTCCAAGCACACAGAGATCAAGAGGAAATTCACATGGGGGGCCATTCCATCTGGCGTTGCCGGCCCATCAGCCCAAGTAAGGAAGCGAAGCTAGACACGGCCAATTAATACTTGGGGTTTTGGTTTTGGGTGGGGAAGGCAAAGCGAGCGGAGAGTAGCGGCAGCGGCGGCGATGGCTGCGGCGAGGAAGGGGACGGCGACGCCGCTGGGCGCGGTGTTCTCGCCGGAGGAGACAAGGAGGGCCGTGGCGCGGGTGGCCGAGGCCGTCGCCAGCCGCCGCGCCGAGCTCGGCCGCGTCCAGGGCTTCTTCGCCGACAACGCCGCCCTCGTCTCCCTCGTCCAGAGGCTCCCCGACGAGCTCTCCCACGAGATCATGGTCCCTAACCCATCCCATCTCTCTCTCCGCCCCTCTCCCTGATCATCATCATCTTCCACTATGCGCGAACCAATTCGGCGATTTTGCTGGTTTCGTTTGCAGGTCCCCTTCGGCGGCGCCGCATTCTTCCCGGGGAGTTTGATCCACACGAACCAACTCCTGGTACGGCATTCCGCAGATTTTCGGTTTTGATTCTACCTGCCTGGGTCTGCAGCTGCAACATCTGTGGTGTGCTTGCGATTTTCCGTTGTGTGGCGTCAGGTGCTTCTAGGGGACGGGTACTACGCGGAGAGGTCAGCGAAGCAGACGACCGAGATACTGCACAGGAGGGGGATGGAGTTGGAAGCTCAGGTGGAGACGATCAAGGCAACCATCTCTGACCTTGAGGCCGAGGCCAACTTCTTCGAGTCCACCGCCGCCGAGGCTTCTGTGAGGCTCCTTTCTCGTGTCTTGTGATATATCCTGGCGGGGTGGATTGGTATGGTAGTGTTCAGCTAAGTAAAAAGGTTACTGTAATAGCAATTTGCTTGTGGTCATTGCTAAGGAAAAATGAAAATGTGTAGTGAATTATAGCCGACCTTATTTGACTTATCGACTCCTCAATTATGCTACTGATATGGTTTGCAGACTAAGTTATATCATCTTAGCCTTCTTTTTTTTATTGAATGCTGAATACTGCTTGCCAGTTTTTGCTGCTACGCTAAACTGCACCCCAGGAAAGTAGTGTACTGTCTTGAGATCCTTCTATATAATATGGGCGGGGTCTTAGTATACATAATATGTTGAGGTGCAGCAATATAACCTTGTACAAGTGTCACTAAATTGAGTTACTACATGGTTAATCTGTCACTGTGTTTTACTCTTTTGTCTTCACAAAATTGATAAGTGTTCACATGTTGGCCTTCCCTCTCCATTCTTCATTGAGAGCTTTGCTTCTATGCAAAATTACTTGAAATTGGATGCTTACTTATGTTGATGCTTGCAGGAGGGTCTTGTTGAGATTAGGGAAGAATATGACGAAGACACAGAAATAAATTCATCAAAATCAGGTAACCTTTTGGGGCTTTCGTTTGTTTAACTACTGATATTCTGCGATTTTATCATCTTCAGAATGTATTTGGCTCTTTCTGACATCTCAATACGCTGAACCATAATATTATTGGTGTCCTAATATGCATATCCTTGCCTACCCCAACGTTTTGGGACTAAAGGTTTTGTTCTTGTTGTAATATCCATATCCTTATGCTCTTGCGAGTCCTTAGGGGATGTTTAGATGTGGAGTATCTTTTGGAACTTAATCCTATGTATTCAGATCCAAATCTACCCAGTCCAAACAGGCCCTTACTTGGTATAATATCCTTGTTGAGTATTCCTGAATTGACTAAGTCTCGAGTAATCTTGCAGCAAGTTCATCTTTTGATATCTCATTGTATACGCACGTGTTGTTTTGGTGGGGTTAAGGGCATCATATCTATTTTTCTTTTTTTATTATCACGTGGAGTTGTAGACATCATAGGCAGCAAGACATCTTGTTGTGCTGAGATGCTTGTCGTCTTTACATTACACTCTAAAAGAAGCTGGTAGTAAACCTTTAGCGCTTACATGTTGTTGGCAAATTGCAACTTCTACTTCAGCATGACTAGTTTCTGCTTGTTTTCTCCAGAGGCTTCAAGTTCTTCTGAGGGCATGTCAGATAAAGACAAGGAGCATGACCGAATCATGGCGAGGTTAGCTGAACTTGAAATGTTAGAAAAGGAAGCTGGAAGTGCTTCTGAAGAAGATGGGGAAGAAGATGATGGCGATGATGATGAAAGTGCTGGAACAAGCGAGGATGGTGAGGAAAATGGGGACACAGTAAGTGATGACAATGAGCATGACAATACTAGTTTTGGTGCCTCAGTTTCTGGAAGTGGTGGTAACGATCAGAGTCATGGAAATGTCCAGGTACCTTTGTGTTTCTCTGTCTGATGTGACATAATTTGATGTAATCTTAACTTGACTAATGTGTCGTGCTGCAATTATTATATTTTGATGCTCGGATTAATAGCTGAAGAGTGCACTGAAGAAGCTAGGAGGAAATGAAATGCTGAAAGTTGCTTCTCTTGCACCATCAGCCAGTACGTCTCACTCAGTTTTTCCAGGACAGCCTTCTGTAAGCTCCTTATCCCTTTTTCAGTACCTTCTACCTTGTGCCTGAATGAATGACACGCAGTCGGAATTGTTTATCTTAGCTGCTGTAACAGTTACAATATGTTTCATCTTATGTGCAGATAATAAACTCCGAAGTTCAGGTTCCCATTAAAAAAGGTTAGTCCTGATAACTGGCATGTGAGACAACTTACTCAGAATGTACTAGATATCTTGAATACCAAATGCCACACCTATATGTTTTGCTGTTTTTTTTTATGCTGTTTTGTTCGTGTGATGTCACTGAAGCTGGAACTCCTTGTTTCCCCCATATGTTGCTTTAAATTCTTCAATTAATAACTACCCTGCTTATATGAGTGTGACCCAAATTTCCTACTTGCAGCCGTTTCTTTTAAAGATGACAGCAGGCATATAGTTAGTTCGTCGAACTCTCCTCCCCTGCTGCAGGATCCAAAACACTCTGCAGTACTTGAGGTACCAATTTCAAGTGATTTACTTTCTATTGGAAGATTTGCAAATATTCCTTGCCTGTGTAATTTTGCCATTGATATCTTGTTCACTGTTCTTCTATAGAATCATTATGAAACAATGTGAATGGGAGTACTGGCTCTCACTTAGTTCTCACAAATAACTTTTGAGACATGCCCGTGCTTTAGATCTTCATACACGGTGTTGACTTCTTAGTCATTTATTAATATGGTGCACGTATTCTGTACATAAACCTTGTGCTAACCTGACTTGGCACTTAGTCCACATGTTCGTGTTTACCTTGGTTTGTAGAAGTTTAGAACTAGTACTCCTTCCATTCGTGAATATATGATGTTTTGGACATGGACACAGGCTCTTGCTTGCAGCTTTGACTATTATTTTTGGTATAAACATGTTAGTAAAAAATTATGATATTGCTATATTACGAAAATATTGTTCATGAATAATATAATGATATCATTTACACCTCACCAATCTAAATAGTTTTATATATACAAGTAGTCAATGTTAAGAGAAGTTTGACCGTATAGTGTCATATATTTGTGAACGGAGATAGTACTACCTCTTTGTCAACTATAATCAAGCACCATTCTGGAGACCTGGGGATGCAGTTTATCCCTTGTTTCATTTGTGGTTTGTTATTGTTCGATGTAACAGTAGTGCTGACTACCAGTTATTTGCTTGGCAGGTTTCTTCAGACAGTGCTTCATCTCATGATCGAAAGATAATATCAAGTGGACAAAAGGTCCTTTGCTCGTAGCCTCGTACTCTGATGTATACTATCATACCCTTTGAAATTGCATTTAACCTAGTTTATGGCTATCGGCAGGCTTTCACGGGATCTATTATTGAACATGATGACAATCTTTCAGCGATTCAATCATCTAGGAGTAATGATAGTGAGAAAGTAAGACATTTTCTGAAACTTCTCTATGATGTGGTGCATATTTATACTGGTATGCTCTCTTACTTCTTTTCCTGAATATTTGGCAGCCTGTTAATTCTGCTTCTTCAAGGCCTGTATCTAGATTCAAGATGCAGAAGGGAGGGCGTTGAGTTTGTCTTTTTGACGTTACGATGAATGCAAAATCATATATCAGTCAAGAGCTGCATTGGCAACAAGTGCTATAAGAAATACGTGCCACATCAAAATGGTTTTTGGTCGAGGCAGTTTCAATGGGAGTCCTTCGAGCTTGTCAATGCACTGGAAAGGAGAAAATTGTTGATATGATTAATGCATGGCACTAGCTTTAAGGTCCGATGGCAGACATATTGGGCAAGTTTTTGTTCCTTTTAGCATTAACAGTGATGCCAACACTTTGACGGGGAATTACTGTGACTAGCAAAGATCAGCTCTTTGAAGACTATGATACCAGTTTATGTAAGCTGTTGAGCACCTCAAACTGTGACCCTGAGTCCTTGCATTTACCTGTATGGAATGCAGCTTCAGTGAGGACTGGATCTATATGAGATAATGTGACACCTGACCTTCACTGACCCTGAAACATGGTTCGATGTTTGTGTGTGTGATTGCCACTTCATCTCAGATCCGAATTCTCGTTGAATTGTGTTGCAGTTAAGCAACCTTTTGGATTCGCGATCCATCAGCCGGTATGCACACATAACCGTCAGTTTGAAGTTTAATAATGCATCCTGCAATGCCATTCTTGGGAGCTAGCAGCCTAGAACCACATGAAAGAATCTGAGATTAACCGGCCAAGTTTTGTTCCCGATGCAGTGTTGCATTCTTGCTAATTGTTAGCCAGACTTATCCAAGTGATTCTAGTTGTATGCTAGTTTTGTTTTAGGGACGAATACCCAAGAAAGTTTAAGTGACAAGTACAAGTATACAACTGAATAAACTGTAATGCTCAGGAAAGAAAATCTTACAACCGCATCAAACTGATGAATGCTCAAGCAGCTCAGATCACACTGCTAGACCAAAATTTCAGCTCACCTCGTCAAATGTATGTGGTGAAAGATGATGAAAAGAAAAGATCACCACCAAATGTGGTGAGCCTTTTCTTTCAAGACTTGTAATTAACTAAAACAAAAGAAACCAGAATAGCGGAAAGATTCACTGGTTGGTTGGTTGGTTGGTTAATCCGGGACTAATAGGCATCAGTTAACCAGAGCAGCAGATCGATCCGAGAGGGAGTTGGAAGTAATTAAATAAAAAACTCGCGTTGATTAATTACAGATGGTTTTGATTCATGTATTAATGGCTCCTACTCGTGCTGTAAAAGAGTGTCATGACATGGTCAGTAGTAGTAGCAGTCGGCCGTGAGCGCCGAGGTGGCAGCTCGGCAAGAGCCTCCTCCTCGTCATCTTCCCTGGGCGCTGATGAGCACCAGATGTCATCTATAGCGTATTTGACCGGCAAGAATGGAGGAAGAAGCTGCCCTCTGCATGTCAGCTCCACCTGGTTAATTGAGATCGATCAGCCATACATGGGTTAATCCACTGTTACTACTAGTTAGTTCAAGAACAAAATAATAATAATGTCAATACGCGACCTGCACGCACAGAATTAATAAAGCTAGCGAAAATACTAATAAGGACGATGGTTAATTTATCGTTGGAACTTGCAACCAATAAGAAATATATCAGTAATAATGCTACTAGAAAACAGCAGGACGTGCATGCATGCATTAGTGGATGATGGATTGATAATATCTCCAACTGCTGTCCGTGTTGCACGATGATGTGCAAATATATTATACTCCCTCTCATTCATAATATAAGTAGTTTTAGGGTTCAAGAGATTTATCAAAATATAAGTAGTTTTAGGACTTCAATGTACATTTATGTCAGGTTTTTTTTTAGTCTACCCCTTTTTAATTGTTATGGTTAATGAGCTCTTTTCTTATATTTGTATATCCTAGATTATTTATTGCATGAAAGACAAGGATAATAGTGTCATTTGGTATATTAACTAACCCCTCCTTAATTCTTGTAAACAAACTTAAAATTATTTATATTATGAATCAGAGGGAGTATATATATTCTTCTGTGATGCATTCAATCTTGCATGTGGCTCATCTTCTACCTAAAACCTAACATAAGCATGATGGCATATGCACGCACGCTTCCAGATGCATGGGCAGATCGATCGAAGCTAGCGATAGCTTAAATACTAGACAAATATTGGGGATCGGGTGTGCCATGTCGCCTTCACGTTGCCTTTGCAGTGCAGCCATCTGTATCTCCATCTCCTCTTCAACAGTACGTGCCTCTGCCAGCTGATCGAGCACACCGCACACTCCTTACAGTACCAACTACTTCATGGCAAAAAAACCTAGCCATAGGCATCCATGCAACAATCTATTTATATTCCTACCTTAAATGTCTCTCCAAAAGAATAATTAAAATATAGTATTTTTAATTAACTATTTGTTATGTGGATGTCCCTGCATATAATCAAATATATGGTTGTCTATATCAATATCAATATATATCTTAAAAGTAGGTGTACTAACACCTACGTCCTATATACTACTATACGGTAGTATATATACTACTTTCTCACTTTGAGTATGACCACATATTATTTCTAAGATACCTCAATACGAGCTATATGAAAAAATTGCAAATGAGTATAGTTTTTTAGCATAATGTCAAAACATTCATATTTGCATATAGAAAGTAGTATGTAAAAAAAAATCACCTAAAACATAGTAATTATACTACCTGATTGGTGTTATATACTCCCATACGACAGGTATATATTTTCCGTTGTGCTAATATACTCCATATTATGAGTGAAATAACATGTTGGTGTAACTACACCCGGTCTTAATGCTTTTTTAGATGACAATTAAAAGAGCTAGGCTACTACCAAAATCGCGAATATTCCCGTGGGCCAAAACTCTTCAGGAAAATAGTGAAAACTGACAGAAATAGTTTTCCTGTCGGCCAACCGTCAGGGTTAGTCGTCAGCCATAGCTCGACAGGGAAAGAAAATTTTGCCTGTAAAAAATTTCCTGTCGGTTTTCAAAAATTTTACTTGCGGCTTTCAGCCGACAGGGGAGGATGCCCGTCAAGTTTGGCAAACTGGGGAACGCTAATTAATATCCCTGTCGGGATACAACCATTAGGAAAATTAAGAAATCAATAAAAAGCACTTAATAGAAATAGTTTTAACATAATTAATCCATTTCGGCATATTTGGAACAACATGCACATCACATCAATAGCTTATATCAACCAAAGCTACGATTTCACATATATAGTCTTCGCATACAAATTCCTTTGGAAATTTGCATGCAACAATCAAAGGTCAACAAAAACACGAGTGCAACCATCTCAAAACACATACAAGTGCATCAACTAAACGTTTGCTGCAGCTTATGTTTTAGTTGAGGAAGAAAAGCGCACGAGAATATTCACGTTTCTGGTAGCGACGATACAAAAACGTGCATGCATATATGTGCACGCGACATTAAGGAAATAATCAACAAGCTACAGTACATATATACAGCTATACAGAGGGAGACTGGGTTAGCACGTACGTACGTGCGGTGCGATCTCGAGTGGTCCTGCTCACGCGTGCGTACGCACGTGCCGCCAATGGCGTGCGGCCGAGCCCCATCGAGCCGGCCTGGCCTACACGCACGCGCGCGCTAATTAAATCGACCGATCCATGGACTCGGCACGCGCGCCCACACGTACGTATATGTACGTACGTGCTTGTTCGATCGAGCACGTTTCCAAATCAATCGATCGTACGTGTCGATATAATTAATTCGGTGCGTGCGTGCGCGCATGCATGAAGCTGAGAAAAGGAAGAAGAAGAGATAAATTTTTTGGTGCATGCATGAGGCCAATATCGATAGCGATCCTTGCTCATATTAAGTGGAGGTCATACTCTAGTCGTCGATCGAAAACTAAGGCACATTCCATATTACCCGGTTTAGGACCAGGTTAATTAAGCACCCTCTTTAGAAGACAGAAAAGAATAGCTTAATACCAAGGTGAGAGAGGTACGAGATTGATGCATGACCTAATCGGTGCCACACATGTAATAAATTGACGATATTCTTCAACTCAGTGATCTCTGCGAAGCCAGGAATTGATCACCGCGTAGGCAAAATTTCAACGGCCTAAGACTAGCCCCAAATTCGGCAAAATGCCAGTTTGAGCGCCTATCTAATTTCAATTGTAATTTTAGCTCCCAGTTTGGACAGGCACCGGGCTAGATCATACAGTATATAACTATATATTTTGCTATCTATACAAGAGAGATACTCTGACCTTTTTTCCTACGGCCCGGACCGTAGCCCAGGTAGCCTGGGGCTAGATCCGCCCCTGCCGTGGTGTGCTAGCTACCGTGATGTATAGATCGAACTCCTTCACTCGTCTCGCGCGCACGCCAGTGCATGACGATGGGATGATGCAAAAAAAACAAAAACAAAAAAAGTAATGTGTGTGATACCTATGGGAAACTAGCAATAATTCTAGATACTAATTAAAATGATTTTTTTAGTGTAGGTAATAATAATATACGTACTTTTCATAAATGTATCCGTATCCATGATTCTACGATCTGTACATCTCTAACAACAAATCGATCTGACTCAGAATCTCGAGTTTAACCATGTTCACACAAACCTGCCATGCATGCATGCGTTGATCTCGGTTGCTATTGTTTTTAGAAGAGATAGCAAAAGGGAAAACGCCGAGACCATGCAGCACTAGTTCTATATAAGTACTCATTTCTGTCAAGTAACGAGAGTATCCTATACATATTTAGAGTTAAGCATAACCAGAATTAAACACCCATAAATTAAATTAACGAAGCACATCGAGATCACACAAATCAAGTTGACCCTGATTTAATTAAGATGAGACTACTGACAATGAAACATACAAGTTATTATAATGAAAATGACGTTGGCTGTTGCACTTAATTAATTGATAAGTTGTGAGAGCCACATTGCAATACTGTAGTACGTTACATACATCGACAGTTCAGCAGTCATAGCGTGTTAATTAATTATATATCAATAGTACAAAACAGTGGTTCCATTTGAGTTTTCTTTTGATATTCCAACTAAAAGTAGGCACCGTTATTATCAATGATCCATTGATCCAAGTCATATAGTTTTTGCATATGTTCGTGGGTGTTTCTGTCTTTGACCCAAATCAATACACTGGCAATAATTCCAGAAAATTACATTAACTAGCATTTTTCTTTTCTCTTTAGAATAAACTGCACGAACCAAACTAATTACGAATAGTGTTCATTTTACAGTGTGTTAATGTTGTGAAAACGAAATAGGATGCAAAAATTCTTGCAGGCATCAAGGATGAACAGATACATAATAATGTACCTTTTCGAGTGGAAATCCACATATGAGATGCTGTAATTTGCAAGAGGCTGACAACTATGCAGCACCAACTTATCAGTTACTTTTTTTAAGATAATGAACTCATCAATTACTTAGTTTCAATGTGCATGCATGGGACCAAACACAGAGTCGTGGTTTTCAGACACGTTATATTAATTTATATTGATTTTATGATAAATGCATGCCATTGATCATAAGTACAAAAATTGTAAGCGTTTTTAACTATAAGAACTGGTACTATGTAGTGTGGCGATACACATACATTAGAATCTGTGTAGACATTTTATAGTTTGATCATCGATATAGAATTTTTTTTATATAATAACTACAACACTAAGTTGATAATATTAGGTCTATCATGAAATATAATTTTATATTATATACTTATTTTTATTTAAAGAAATATATATTTAAAAAATTAATAGTCAAAGTGTAATCTTGAAGATCATGTAAAATCCGAAATGATATGTATTATGACACGGAAAGAACAGTGATCAAGTGAACTGTAGCCAAAATTTATTAATTATTTTAAAGAAAACTTACCTGATGCATACATACATGCAACAACATGATGATATTGATGTAATTGGTAACTAGTATGTAGAGTATATATGATGTGGGCCTCTGAGTTATTGCTTTGTCTAGTATCAAACAAGAGATGCCGACCTAGCTTAGCTACATGACACGTTTAATTAGGTATTATGTTTCTATCATGATTATTTCAAGTGCCAACCCATATATGCGCTCACACAGCAAGAAACCAATGCTCTATATGTACCTTGCAGTGCAAATTCAACAATCGCGCAATTATTCACTATTGATTACACTCGATCGATGCATGCTTCTTCCAAACATTAATTTGATGTAATCAAGAAAACTAATAGGGGAAAATTCAAAAATAAATGAAATCAAAATAAAAGAAACAACATGCAATTTTCGTGTATAAATTAAGAAGAGAAAAGCTTGACAGACGCTAGCAATGTTGGCAGTTTATAGGCCGGTTTCGAAGTTTTACCTGATGAGATTGTGCGATTCCTAGCTTGTCAGCCAAGTACTTCATCACCACCTCCACCTTCATGTTGCTATCCCTATGAAAAATATGAATTTTTAGATATATGTGTATATGTATGCATGACCTTTCAATTCATAGTATGTCATTACAAAAATCATAAGGTCTATTTGATAGGTACGTACTAATCCTACATGTAGCTATCTAGCTAGCTGAGTAGCTGCCTGATGACCTACCTAGAAACTAAGACTAGCTAGCTAGATAGGCCTTGCAGAAAGTAACAAAACAAGGAGAGCTATATGCGCAAATGTACATACATATAACACTGTTCTTCATTAATTAATTGGTACTTTGTATAGAGAGAAGGGAAAAAAAGAAGTGGAAAAGATGAATTACTTGATTCTTAAGTAGCTCTTTGGTATCTGAGGCAAAATGGGCTCTCTAACTCTGCAAGCATGAAAAGAAATAGTTAAGCACTAAAGCTCCACACAACATGAACACAATACTCAATGCATCATAAGCTAGTTTGCGCATATATACACTTACAGCGTGTGTTTTCTCCAACAAAAGAAATCCATATACACACCATGCATGCAATAGAACTTGCAATGTTTTTTCTTCAGAGAAAAAGCTAAAGATTTGCGCATGCATCTTCCAATTAAAAGAAGATTTCGTTTGCAGGCATACACGTACATATGAACGTTAAGATTCAGCACCTCGGACTTGCATCGTTATCAGATGCATTAGCTAGTGTGCATATACACCCTTTGCTAATTTGCTATGCATGATCAAATTCAGTTATGTGTTTGTGCATGGATGTATGATCACAAGTGTAGATGCATGTAGAGTTGTATGTATATATGCTTACTGGTTTGGAGCAGCCTGAAGTGTTAGCCACAAGCCGGCGGCCTCCGTTCTTGTTGGTGGGCTGACGACTCTCATCATGAGATCGCCGGAGCAGCTCGTCAGCTGCCGCGCGAACGGCAAGAACGGCGCCGGCATGGACCCGCTCGCCGCCGTCGGCCGATACTTGCCGCCGTGGCCGTACTGGTAGTGGTAGCTCCTTATGGGCAGCGGGAACAGCGGAGGCCTCATGACCATCCTCCCGCTTTGCTTGTCGGCGAACAGGTCCAGCTCCATAGGAGCAGATGGCGCCGTGGCGAGGCCCAGCTGGAGCCAGTCCTTGTCGTCGTCGTCGACGTCGTCCGCGCCGCCGCCGCCGCCCCGGGAGCTCGTGCCGGCCGCGGCCTCGTCACCTCGCCGCTGCCGCCGCCCCTCGGCGTCGTCGTCGGCCATGGCTAGCCGAGGGAACCTTGACGGCTTGAGATCACTCCGCGCAGCTGCCGCCGAGGCGACCTCCAGCTGGGCGGCGATGCAGTACTGGTGGCAGTACGGCTTGCTGCTCCTGCTGTCATGGTGCAACATGTTCCTAGTGGTCGGGACCATGGCGAGTGCGATGTGCTGCTGCTGACCTCGGCTGTGCTGCTGCACGTCTCATGTCTCGATTCACCGACCCCTGTGGCTGATGAGACGGCAAACTCCACCCATGGCCGCCTCGTCGATCTCGATCAATCCTCTCAGAGATCAAGCAGGAAGGAGATGGCAGCTGCCTCTGAATCTTTTTTCTTTTTCTACTATGGGGGAGCAAAGGAGAAAAGGAGATTGAGGAGGGAGAGGAGAGCTACTTTCCCTTTGGTCTGAAACTTGGGAGATGAAATTAATACTAGTTATATATAT
>JAGXJF010005808.1:0-219223 GCA_019208055.1 Stipa capillata | reverse complement strand
GTTATAGTGCGTGTGCGGTCACCGGTTCTACGGGTCTCGGAGTTCTGTTAGCTGTCGGACAATTGGCGTCTCTGACACGGGGAGCCTGTGCTGTAAATGAGATTTTAGCGGCTTGTGCTCGAGTTTGCTTGCTAACACATTTAAGAATAAAACAATCAAGCTACTTGGATCCAGCGAATGGGCAGTATAAAGACTCCAAACACCAAATATAAGCAGATCAAGTGTCACTAAAACTTGAATAGGATACTGAAAGGAGCAGTGGCCATCAATGCACCTAATAATGATGATGCATCACCTTTCAGCACCTGTCTTAACAAATAAGACACGAAAATGCAAAATACTAGGTCGTAAAACGATCCGAGCCATGTAAATAAATACCATCACAAGTAAAGCCTAATCAAGTATGAGATTTCCCAGCCAGTCGAAACATCAACGATCCACAAGAATATCAACGCAAGACCAATTTCAAATGCCGTACCGGTAAGCAAGCATCAAACCCTAAAATCTACCCAAAAGAGAAAGTTCAAGCTCCAATGCCAAAACAAAACCACTAATTAGCATTCACTTTGACCAATAGAGCATCAAAGCGCAACATTTGGTAGCTAGACTGAAGAAACCCTAAGGTAGGCTTCTAAAATTGAGCATACGGACCTCAAAATCCAAATGTGAATAATAAGTACCACCGAAGCGAACAACAACTCAGAGCAGAAAACATGCTAAGCGAAGCATTAAGAACACACAAAAGCATCACGCAATTCCAAACACTAGACATTTTAGCTACGCCGGCAATCGGAATCCCACGATTGGAGCCAAGGATGGAATGCACAAATCAAAACCGAAACAATCGTGCATCGGATCCAAACAATGCATGGTCGCCTCAAATATAAGTACTTACCCAATCCCTTGCACTAGGACCTGGAAACAAAGGAGGGGATATATTGCGCTAAAACCCAGCTCCCGAAGCTAAATAGCTCTGCCACATCACAAATCTAGAGAGCGAGGAAACCCTAATTCGGATCAGAACGAAGCATTAAATGCGAGACCGATGGTTCCCCAATCGCCTCAAACTCGAGGGGGAAACACCAGAGCATCCAACCCTACTACTACTAACCTGTGTTGCAACGAGCGAGCTCGAGCTGGAGCTAAAATCGCAGCCCTAAATTCCTAGCCTCCTTGCTCCTTCGGCTCGCCCCGATTGCCTCATGGGATCCAAGGAGGCGGGTGGCGTGGGACGGGATGAGAAGCATCGAGATGGTGTCCTCGTCATAGAGGTTGAGACGAGGAGAGGAGAGAAGAGAGAGCGGGGCAAGGCAAGAGGGTGTGTGGTACGATACAAGAAGAATAAAAAGAAAAATATTATATATTTTTTAGTTAGCTTTTACTTTTAAATTTATTAAATAAAAAACACACGGGATTTATTATATAAAAAACATAATATTAATTTAATTTAATAAATCTATTATATACTCCCTCCGTCCCAGAATATAAGGTGTATTTTATTTAGTTAAGATAAAGCTTTGACCAATAATTACTCTATTACTATGTGGCTTATGTGATATAAATTCACAATCATAAATAAGTACTTTTAAATACGAAATCTAATAATTATCTCTAAAATATTTTCAGGGACTTCGTCCTATTCCTGCCCATTACAGAAAGAGCGAGGAAACCAGTTGTTGTAGTAATAAGCCGTGGGTTCGTGGCGCATGGCAGGTAGGGTAGTTAGGGTTTCTCTCTCGTCGCGCGGCTACGGTAGCTGCGTGCGGGCCGCGCGGCTGTGTTTTTTAAAAATCCCTTTTGGTTCGGGACGGCCTGCTACTGACTGGTCAGCGTGTGGTCGAGTCCTACGCAGTCGCAGAAAGAAAGGACTGTCAACGCGGGGTACGTATGGTACCTAGTACTACTCTTCTTCACAGTTTTCTTTACAGACCGACGAAAGAGGCCAACATTTTTGTGCAAAGTAGCTCGATGGATTCCTTTGGTGTGTCGACTCCTTTTCCCTAGCATGATTCATGGATGCATGCCTGCATATATTTATTCATGTATGCATCCATGCAAGGAACAAGTCGGTAGGCTAGACCTGATGACGGCCAGACAAGCGTGTCTTTGTGTTCTCATCTATGGAACGGTTCATTTCATGGGTGATCGTCTAATCCAATGCATTGAGGCGTCACGCGTCGGAGAGGATGAGCCTTAATTACCACCTCATGAACACTGAAGATAGTGCGATATTTTTTCGTATTATTACTCCATCTTGTCCAGCATTGTTGCAATCTTGGACGGTCTCCTTTTGAACACGAGGCGACGATTTTGCCACGGGCATGCAAAGGCCAAGAGAACCGCACGGGCATCCTATTTCAGGACCAACGTGTGAGGCTACCCATCCTGCTACCGCTAGAGCGAGGACACAAGTGGAAAAATTCTTATGCCTGAGCATCTACCCTTGCTGAGAGCATAAACTCTTCACTGCATGTCGTCTCACTAGTATTCAGTGATTCTCCCATGTTTAACAAGCTTAATTGAAGTAATTCTGAGTTCTGAAGCTTTAGTGAACCTCACAGAGTTGAGAGCTGTGTGGTATGTCAAACAATATTTCCTGCTTCTAGCAGTGTTGAGAGCCTACTGTTCGACGGCCGCGGCGGAGGGCCATACACCGGCGTCTCCGATGGCCACATCCTCGCGTGGGGCGTCTCAGTCGCCGGCTGGGCGACCTTCGTATACAACACGCATGTTTTGTTCATAAGTTAGGCTATTTGGAAATTGCGCAATAGAACATGTTTTGATCATAAGGTGATCCGCTTTCATGCTGAGATTGTTTGTTATGCATGTTCATTTCTCAAATTCTGGGCAGGTCGACAACAAGGTGCTGACAAACTGTGCTTCTGTTGCCAGCTAATTCTAGAGGTCTGGCGGTGCACGCAGAAATAATGAGCTTATTACGTTCAAGGAAGACGCCACTTGACGGCTCATGAAGTTTGACCTAGGGACGTGCCGTGTCACTTCCGTATCCGAACGGCGTGGCCATCAGCCGCGACCGGGCGCATCTCGCCGTGCCGGTGCTGAGGTACAGGCTCAGCGGGCCCAAGGCCCGCGTGTACGAGCTCTTCGCGAGCGTGCCGGGCAACCCGGACAACGTGAGGCGTGATGTCAAATTTTGTGAGAGCTGTAGTCGTAACCAATTGTTGTCTTCTCCGAGCTAAGGGAGGGAAACCCGCGGTTTCAGTGGATCGAAGCCATCTAAGTCGAGACTAGTTGTTATATTCGATCTACGTATCTATTCAGACTATGACTAGATGTATACTAGATTACTAGTAGTATTAAACGTGACATGACCGGATTACTGCTAGGTAGAAGACTACAAGGTTTTCTTCCCCGACCGGTACGAATCAGATGAAATCACGAACTCGTAATGTACTCGCCGGTCCAACTTAACACAGCGTCAAATATCATCAATCCGTAATATAACAGAGAACTAACACCATACGAACGCTGTTGCTGCTGAGTTCGAGCGGGATTGCTACACATGTTCAGTCGAGAAGGCAAGCTCCTATAAAAGCTACCTAGATCCCACCCTTGGGCACCAAAAATTATAACTTCCGACGAAGCCAGTCGTTCACCATGGGGCGCAACTTCGCTACGGCGGCTCTCCTTCTCGTCGCTCTCTCTTCTTTGGTTTCCTCGTGCGCCGCGGTGCAGATCAAAACGACCGAGACGCGGTGGAGCCTCCATCTCCCTCTGCCCAACGGTGTCACCGGCGCCGAGAGCCTCGCCTTCGACACCAAGGGCAGAGGCCCCTACACCGGCGTCTCCGACGGCCGCGTCCTCAAGTGGGGCGGCAGCGCCGTCGGCTGGACAACCTTTGCTCACCACGCCAACTACAGGTACGTATATACTGTGTAAGCTTTTTAGATTCAGAAGAAACCATGATCATCACTGCTGCTGACTAGGCGTGCGTGTCATATTACTGACCAGACTTGATTAGTTAACGTCTCTTATCTTGTACGTGTGCAGGAAAATTCCTTTGTGCGTGTGGTCGGTGGCGCCATCGGAGGAAACGGAGAGCATGTGCGGACGGCCGTTGGGGCTTGCGTTCCATAACAAATCAGGGTACCTGTATATCGCTGATGCGTACAAGGGGCTCATGAGGGTTGGTCCGGACGGCGGCGAAGAGGAGGTTCTGGCGACCGAGGCCGACGGAGTTGCGTTTAACTTCATCAACGGTATCGACGTTGATCAAACTACCGGTGATGTGTACTTCACCGATAGTAGCTTGATCTATCCGCGCAGGTACGAAACAACACAACTTTACGTCTTGTTACAACCCTTACGTCTTACTATGTTTAGGCGATTTTTCAGCTTTAAGTTGCTTGTGTTGTTTTCTGTGGTACGGTCTTGGGCCAATTTTTTCTGACCATTGGATTTGTAAGGAGATCTGTGTGCCATATGATTATCATGGATAAATAATGTGAGTTAACCTTAAGAAAATTTCGGTCACCCTACAAATAGACAGCTGCTTGTTTAATTACACCCATGCATGCACATATTAGCCATATTATTCATGTAAACAATCTCGCAAAAGATCCTGTAAGCAACAAGATGTACAAAAGAAAATGCTTGCTTTATTGCAATGGATGATGAGTATATGTTTTTCTTTGAAAAAATATATTTGGGTTTTAAGAATTATAGGCAAAAGTACGTACATACATATGTCAATTTGTATGCAGATTTAACACCGAAATCATGATGAATGGCGATGCGACTGGACGACTGTTAAAGTATGATGCTCATACAAAGCACATCACTGTATTGAAGACCGGCTTAGCTTACCCCAATGGCGTTGCCGTCAGCCACGACATGTCGTACGTCGTTGTGGCGCACACGGTGCCATGCCAAGCGTTTAGATACTACCTAAAGGGACCTAAGGCCGGCCAGTATGAGCTATTCGCGGATCTGCCAGGGTACCCCGATAATGTGAGGCGTGACGGGAACAGTGGCTATTGGGTTGCGCTTAACCAGGAGAAGATGCGTCTGAACGCGACGGCTCCGGTCAAGCACTTGGTTGGCGTCCGGCTCAACGGCGATGGCGTGGAGGTTGAGGAATTGACGGCAACCAAGGGGGTGACTCTCAGCGAGGTGATGGAGCGAAACGGCAAGCTATGGTTGGGGTCGGTCGAACTAGATTATGTGGGCATCATCGCCTGATCTGCTTATATTAGTATCTTTTTTTCTAGAATTAGAACTATTTTACTGTGTAATGGTAGATATAAATGTTTCTTGTCATGGGTCTCATGATTGATGAGTATCTATGACAAACTCATCAGACTTGGTTGTTCATTTGGAAGCTGGTTCGTCTACTCTTCTGTCCGTTCTTGATCTGGTCTGTACTGCTTCTGGTAGTAATCTGTTGGCGATAATTGATTAGCTTTCATCTACTAATGCAAAGAAGAACCCAGTAACACAAATTCGACAGAACTGCGCAGATGGGAAGTTGATGTGATTGTGTTGAACGCGTAACGAAGCCGGCAGCTGAATTATACCAATTCACAGTATTTTGCCGTATTGCTACAGTTATGCAATACCGGCATCCTTTTGGTAATACAACTAGGTAACCAAGACCAATGCTTGCGTCGTTCAAAGGAGAAACGGATTTGCTAATTTGAGAGATAAATACACGTTTTAGTTAGAGGGTCAATTAAGTCCAAAAGGTACTTCGAAAACTTGCTTATCTTGTGCAACTTACACAGGGTACGTGGGCAAAAAGGAGGACCTTTACTCTACAGTCTCAAACAGAGGACAGAATTCTCAACGCAAACAGAGCATAGCATCAAGACTGATGAAACCTTTTCAGATACAAGTCTAAAGGCAACAGTATATTACATTTCCTGCCCACTTCACTTTAGACAAAGTGCGCAGCGGATCCACACAGCGCACAAAAATCTGACAGACAACTTGGCCGGCTGGGCCGCACCAGGTGTTCTTCCTTTTTACTGCAAAAAATTGCCATGCATGTATCACCTATTCACCTGCAGAGCCACATGCCCCACAATCCAGTCAAACTCATCAAGATCTAGCTCACGTGACACGCACATACAGCAACACCGTCCCATGTTCTTGTCAACGAAATCAAGTTCTTATTTACTCCAAATGATAAACAAGACAAAACAAGAGCCAAAAGGAAGGAAGAACGTAGAACCATGAATCGAGGACATGCAGCAAACCGTCGCTTCTCCTGACATGCTCTTTTTGTTTTGATTGTTCCATAAAAGATGTTTGTAAATCATGTTAGAACCCAAGAAGCTTCTTGCACGCCTTCAAGATGTAACTCCTCTTCTTCCTCCCCTCGATCTCCTTCTTGCCTGCTGCTGTGTCTCCCTCCACCTGCTCCGCTCCCTTCTTCTGCTCGTCCTCCTCGAGCACCTGCTCCTGCTGCTCAGCCGCGTCGTCGCCATCCATGCCGTCGTGGATCCTCCAGTACCCTTCCGCGAAGCTGGAGGCCGGCTGCCTCCTCATGGAGAAGGCCCTCCTCACCGCGGCCTGCAAGCCGCCACGGTGGCCGTTGGTCGACTTGCTCCTCTCCACGGCCCCGAACCTCTGGGAGGCAGAGGAGAAGTTCCTGACCAGGGTCGCCGCCCCGACTGCCACCCCCTCCCACTTGCCCTCTTCCGCCGTGCCAGCCTGGGCCGACGCCGGCAGCCCGTCGCTGTCCACCGGAGGGGAGGAGGCGAGGTTGCAGTAGCCATTCATCTCTCCTGGCAGAGCCAGTAATGTAGAAAAAATGGCTGTGGGGTTGTTCGGCGTGGGGGTTTTCAGGTTTGTGTTTTGTAGTCGTGTGAGAAGTGGAGTGGATTGGGGGCGGTGGTGCGTGTGCGGCAGCGGAGACTGGACGGCGTCCTCCTGTGAGATCACAGCCGCTCCGACCTTGTCGGCTGTCGCGGTGTTGGGTTTGGGGCGAAATCATGAAACCGTTCATTGGGTCGTAGCGCCCAATTTGACCACCACGTCACGATTCGGCTCCAGGGGAATCCGAATGCCATCTGGAGCCTTGACATGATGTGTTACCAAACCTATATCAGACATCCATGAGTATCTGTCGGTAAATGAGCGTATACCCTGCTCACTGGTGTGGTGCTCATGGTTAACGAGCGTAGTAGCAATGCACGAGCCAGCATGAATTGATTAGTGGCACCATATGTTGCAGGAGATGTGTTAAAACGGACAAATGGGTGTCTCTTTCGTACAATTGCATGCTCTCGTTGACTTAGGAGTAGTAGTAATAAGTCAGCATACGGTACGCGCGCCTTGAGTGGCTGCACATGCTGCGTGGTATAGGTAAAAGCACGCACCTGTTCGTGCTGATTTTGAGCTAGCGTGAGTTGAATTGGGACTGGATACGAGGATCCATGTACGAAATGTTCAGCCCGAGACGGAGAACGGTTAATTTGCATCTGCACGTGTTTGTCCAAGGCAAGCCTTGTGGTTGTGATTCGGTTTCCAAGGCTCAAAAGTCTTTGGACATGTTTGCTTCGATTACTTATACAGCTCTGTGTTGACCTGGGAGGTGACAGCGGCCGCAATTTTCTCCTCTGATTTCTAGCCATGTCTTACCGGTGGGCGCACCAGAGCGCTCCTGTTTTCTGTTGCCAACCCGTAGACCGTTTGTTTGTGTTTGTTCCTTGTCAAGAGGCTGACGAGCAGTAACATGCGTGTGCAGCATTTCTCTTTGGTGGCAGGCGCAGTCCCATGCTCGCATCTCGTGCAAAAGAACGACAGGCTATCGGATTTTGCGCGGTTGGGCCGAATTACTCGGGAAATTACACGATCTTAACAAATGCATATGCGTACGAACAAGAACAGCACGGCAACCAGCCAGGAGTCCAGGACACACGACGTTCATATCCAACTCTGTCATTCTGCTGCATTTACAACCTCTCCGCTGCACAACAAACGAACAATCGACAGCATGTGTGGGGATTGTCAGGGTGGCATGTAGGAGCGGTGGTGGTCGTGGGGCGGCCAATGCACCCCTTCCCTCGGGCAGGACGGCGGGAGCGGCAGCAGCGCCGGCTACGCCAGGTACGTCGGGTACTGGTGCCCTGGCATCAGCACCGACAGGTCCGCCGCCTGCAGCACCGACTCCACCTGAAACGCGCCAAAGCTAACCGCTCAGTATCTCAACCAGTAACATACATGTACCACACAGTGCACGCATTGCATGTCACAGGTACATTGAGTTGTCACGAGACCAGGATAGATCTCACCATGGGCGGGCTCCGAAGTTTGCCGGGCGGACGGTTACGCCGGTGGCGGGCGGCGTGGGATGCGCCGCCGGGGGAGACATCCGGCGGGAAGGCCTGGGGCATGATGAGGTGGTGCTCGAAGATGGCCATGAGGAAGAAGATGGAGATGAGGATGGCCGTGGCCGCGAACCCCAAGGAGATGGCGTCCATCGACGTGCTGAAGTCCCTGAGCGTCGACGCCTCGCCTTTCGCGTCCGGGGCCGCTGCAATCGCGGCAGCTGGCTCGGACGGCGTCAGCGTAGAGTCTCCTGGCCACGGCCTCGACCTCTGCCCAAACCCGCTCATGGCTGCCTGCCCTGCCCACTTCTTGGTCCTTCGCAATCAGAACAGACTCCCTGCACGCCATATCAGCTCTCGTAAGCCAAAATTTACTGAAGAATTCCCTACAGTTGAACTATCAGATGTAGAATGGTGATGATTTCAGGGGCAAGAACTGAATGCTGACTTATTTCCGAACTGTGAGTCTGTGACCATGTACTCTATGGCCAATGATGGAAGTCTCAGGAAGAACCAAGAATCCTACTGACTTAGTTGTTTCCTTACCAGTGGTCAACCAAGAAGCTGAAGAGCAATGTAAAAGGAGGAGAAATAACAGGAGAAACAGAAAACTATACCTTCAGGCTTTAGCACCAGCACTCTGCACTCCTCCCCAAAGCAGAAATTAGCATCTGTTTTGCTTTGCTTCTGCTAATGGGGTTATGGAAGCTCAGTGGTGATTGCCGACTGCCAAGAACGGAGGAACCTACAAGAAGAGATATAGCCTGGCTGCCTCTACTTAGCCAGCCACTGAATCAAAAGTGAGATCTCCGCTGATCTGGCGGTGGCGATGTGGCGCGACGAGAAAACTACAGGAAATCTTTGGAGTTACAAAAAGAGTGCCGTGGGAAAGGCTGCCACACTCGTATATATAGTAATAAGCAAGGAGAGATGGATGATAGGGCGGAGCCTTCAACAGTTGATGGGAAAGGAAGGCTGCAATATTGGTAAAAAATAAATAACGCTTTTGCTATTAAGCAGCCCACTGATTCTCACTTATCACAGTTGTTCGGCTGCTTCAACTTTGTGAACTCGCTGACGTGATTAGAGTCGCGAGGCGGAGCCGTCGGCGACGTGGGAACAACGACGATGACGGAGCTGAGGGAGGAGACCTCGACGGAGTTAAGGGATTAGAGTTGGGGATTCACCAAAACTAGAGACGCGGGTAGGAGTTTAAAGGAAAGACTTAATCCACGGCCGTTTGGAGGAAACGACGTGGAGGCGGCGATGCCGGTAAAGACGAGGTTAGATTATGAAAGCGGAGTGATAGCGGAAAGGAAAAGAAGGACAGGTCGGTCAATAATCGACGACGACGCTGAGCAAAATCAATCGATTACGTTTTAGACAGGCCCAGAAAATAATCCTGGATCATGGTCGGGCACCACAAAAGAGTGGCTCCCCACTCCCATGCACACTCTGTAAGTCTGTAGCAGCCCACATGATCCTCCTAAAGACAGTGTTAGTGGCTTAGTGCAGCGCAGTGTAGGAGACGAGGAGGAAATGATTCAAACTGCTAGTATAGCCAAACACAAGCAAAAGGGGAAAGCGAAAAGGAGCGGGCGATGCAAGAAAAGCAGCTCGTGGAAAGAAGGGAAGTTTTGTGCGGCCTTTGTGCGGGGATCAATCAGCCTCTGATGGGCATCATGGTGCATGTCAGGTAAGTGGCAGCGTACAGAAATTTATCCATTTCTAGTACAGCACCTTCACATTTGATGTATGTGTGGTAGTTTTTGATGCTTAGGATCGGTAGATGGTGAGCTGTGACCTGTAGACACGGGGTTAAGCATGTGTAGTCAGCAAAGTTAAGGGACTGACTCTCTGCTTCCAACGGAGAATTCAAGGAAAGGAAGCAATCTTCGGTTTGTTGTGATGGGGAAGGAAGATTGCTTATCATGGCAAGTGTGTGACTGTGTGGGGGATGCGGGGAGGTTGTCCTGGCATCTTGAGTCTTTACTCTTCAGGCTCAAAGGCAAAGTAGGTCCCTACTGCCCGACGGTTGCGTGGAGCATCATCTGCAGCCACACAATGTCTGTACGGAGTTCCTTCTCTCTATTATGTGTGGATCAACAGTGTGTGTATTCTGCGGACATATATGTCGATGATCTACAAAGGAGCATAAAATGGGCAGATCCTCTTTTTAAAAAACCTCTGTACACATTTCTTTTTTACAAAGATAACTGTATATGTAGCGGTGATTACCATCAATAGTAGTATGATGATAGTACAGGTAGGTGCGGTACACTTTTTTTTTGAGAAAGGTGCGGTACACTTTTGAGGATAATTCAATTGCATTGGTTTGTCTGCATGGATAATGTTCTAGCTAGGTGGGCTGTCACTAGTGGTAGAAAGATGGGGAATGCAATCCAGCAACATGCTAATAACAATGTCGATCTGTTGAGGCCTTGCACCGAAACGCTTAGCCTATAAAAATTTGTAAAGTTGTTGTTAGAGAGTAGTAGTACTAATCTTTCATTGATACTCCACAGCCCTTTGGTTACAGTTTCCATGGTAAAGAGTAGGAGTAAGATACTGATCCCCCGTGCGCGTTCCAATGCATTATTCTGTGTGCAGTAAAATCTTGCTATTAGGCCCCTCACAATGCTCCAACTTGGGCTAGTGCTAATACATGCCACATAGGCAAGAAGATGATGTGGCGAGGTAATTAAGAAGAAGAGAAATAGTTTTGGTGTCTCCAGGAAGAACCGATGCTAAGCGCGTGGACCTATGCAAAACGCCTATGTGGCATCTATATATTGGGAAGTTTAGTTGCTAAACAATTAAATGAAGGAATCTTAGCTACAAAAAGTTAAGCACCTATGTATGAGAAGTTTAGTTACTAAGCCCTTTCATGCACTTAGCACCTCATCTAAACACCTATGCATTAGGAGAGTGGCATGTCTTAGCACCAGTCCAAATTGGAACATTAGGAGGGACCTTATAATCCTCTTAGGAAACAGCAGAAATAACTAAACCTCCAAAAGCTGCGTGCGTATGTCAGTAGACTGACTAGTTTAAGCTTGTCTTCTTTTTCTGTTACTGAGTTAAGTTTGCAATAAGAGAACCTAAGGGACAAAAGGTATGTATATTCTGGCATCGGCAAGTGGTTATATATCGGTAGGTCCTCTTACTTGGGTAATACTGCTACCGGTAGTAAATTAATAACTGATGATTACACATGCATAAATTATCTCCTTTCTCAGGTACTCCTCAACTCCTCGTATATTCTTCCTCTAAAATCATGATTATAATATAAAATTGAAACAAGAAAATAGTGTTAACTCGTGATTTTAAGACAAGCAGCGCCCTTGCTATATTATCTGCTGGTCAGTACCAATTAGGCCCTGTTTGGTTGGGCTGTGGCTGTTGGAAAAGCGGCTGTTGGATGGCTGTATGGAATAGCGGCTGTGGCTGTTGGCACGGAGTCTGTAAACGCGGGTGTTTGGTTGGGCTGTGGCTGTTGGCTGTTGTAGGATGAAATGTCCAAAATGCCCCTAAGATCAACCGTAGACCAAAATTTTAAAATAAAAAAAAATACAGAAAATAAAAAATACAAATACAAATAAAAAATAATAAATAATAAATAATAAAAAAAGAATATAAAAATGGCCTCGGGGGCATCGGCCACACAGCCTCTTCCAGATCCGCTTCTCACCCGTCGGTCCCTCCCCGCCGCCACCGGTCCCTCCTCCGCCCCGGCCGCTTCTCCCTCCGCCGCCGGCGGCAACCCGCCCGCGCTTCTCCCCCCCCCACGAGCTCCCTCCCCCGCCGGCGGCAACCCCCTCCCCCCCCGGGCCGCTTCTCCCTCCGCCCGAGCTCCCTCCCCCCGCCGGCGGCAACCCCCTCCCCCCCGGCCGCTTCTCTCCCCCCCGGCCGCCTTCTCCCTCCGCCCGAGCAGCAGCTCCCTCCTCCGGCGTCGCGGCCCCCTCCTCCGGCGTCGCGGCCCGTCCGGATCCGCAGCCCTCTGCCCACCGCCGCCGCTGGGCCAGCACCGGCCGCACGACCCCCCTCCTCCGGCGTCGCGGCCCCCTCCTCCGGCGTCGTGAAGGTGCTGTGCTATGCGTTCGTTCATGGGAAAGGGCATTTGTGTGTAATTTCTGGTCAACTCAGAGGGCAGTTAGCTGGTGCGTTAAGTGCACAGTGCCAGGGGATTGCGGGAAGCTGGTCCAACGGAGCTTCTCCACCCAGCTCGTTTAACACACAACCGCAGTAGCTGCTATTGGCAACAGCTGGAGCAAAGCCACCCCTTTGGTTGGGCTTCGGCTGTTTCCAATGGGAAGCCGGCCAGAAGCCCAACCAAACAGCAGCTTAGTGTGTCAATGAATCTCACAACTAAGTGTTATCTCACGTATTGAGCAGCATGAATGACTGGATAATACATAGAACTAATTAATGAAGTATGCCACATACTACATAGGCTATAAAGAAAGTGGGATTGAGTTGTGGTAGCTGTACATTTTACTCTCCCTCAACTTATCAAATCAAGAAGCCTGCCTTATACTCTCCCTCAAGTTATCAAATCAAGAAGCCTACCTTATAAAAGTTACACGGTTATGCAAATGCTAAATCACAGTGTGAGAAGTCGTTATTTTTCATCCTTGCTCAGATTAAAGGGCAATTTTGCAGTACTCAAACTTTAGAATTTCAGTTCTACGAATTTTTTTCCAGTAATCTAATGGTTTCATTCTCCCATCAAGAGGTTATGATACTACCAAGAGTCCTATTGTTCTCCTCTCAATCCTACCTTGGGTTATGCCTGACAGGGATGCTCTGTGAACTTCTATTGGTTTTTAAAGGAGGATAGAGATCCTCGACGCACCAGTTATGAACAAAACTTTTTCGATTCCAATGCAACTTATCCTTTGGAGTTGATGTAGAAACTACGCGAGCCTCCCGATGAAGCCAATAGAAATCCTATCCAAATACTAAAAAGAAAGGCAATTTCATTATGTTGGTATACAACCGCCAGTTCTAGAACTTCTATTCCAATTGGAGCATATGGATCCTTAACTGCTTTGTATGTATAGCCACTTCATAGAAAGCTGCTGGGGTTTATGCAAAATAGCATGCCACGTAATTTTTATATTTGTGGTGCATTCACTGCCATCCGATCTGATGTTAGACCATAAGAACCGTCAGATCATCCTTGAGAAAAATATTGTCTAGGTCCTTTCAGAATGTTGTATTCTCCGTCTTCTACAATCTTTATATGTTCTTACCCCTAAAAACCAAAAAAAAACCTCTGCCGGAGATCAAACCTAGGTCACCAATGTGACAGGCGAGAATACTTACCACCGTATCACAACGAATTTCCGTATTTCATTTACTAACAGCCACATAGTCTAGTGAGGAGGTAAACATTAACAAAGTCATTGTAATATGGTGGTATATATCCTGTTGTATATATCTTTATCACGATTCACGATCATATATTGTGTTTCAACTATGATGGGGCTTAGGTGGTTTGTCCAGAAGCATTTTCAGTTAATTCGCAAATGGAAGTTTGTTCCTCAACAAAGCTGCTCAATTGCTGCGTCATTCCAGAAGGTGATTTCACAGAATAGCCAACCGATTTGTGGTTACATCTGTATGTTATGCCCAAGAGGGTTGCTAGTCAAACTTTGATGCTCATGACTTCATGTAGCATGAAGAACCTTCTGGCTTTACACGCGAGCTTAGAGCAGTGGCATGATTATGGTCAACAACGGTGTGGCAAAATATAGGGCTGCAGTAGTTGGCAGGAAGGAGCAGCACAGGGTGTGCATGGATGGTGCTAGCGAAGAGGTGGATGCGTGGTCTAAGACAACGGAGAAAGCAGCAGGGGGAGGGAGGTGAGCTATGGATGGGATGAAGGATCTGATTATAAATAATAGATATTAGAAGGACCTGAGTGCTAGTTTGCATTGAGCAAATCCTACTGTTCCTATGACCAAATGGCGAGATCAAATGGCTGAAATTTGGCCATGCCTACAATTATGACATGGTGCCCTTTTTTTCATGAATGTCCAACTGCTTTCTTATGTATAGATTTGATCTTGGCACAGATAGCACTGCTACAGCACTATGTCAGGCGACAACACTGATGTTATTTCAACAAATCTTCAAAATGATCATTGCTCCAAGATGGCCTAGTACATGAACTCCGGGGTCTTGTAGTGGACTCCTCCCAGTCAGCAATGTTTTGAGTTCATCGGCCGAACAGAGTGATCTAGGTAGTACTATGTTTTAGTTTTGTCTTGGGAGGTTCCTAGGCCTTTGTGTCATTTCTGGCTGTTCCAGCGTCTTATTTTACGTCAACGGAAAACATATGCATCGTAACGGGATCGATGGTGTTGCTGCCTTATCTGTACGCACGATGCCAAGGTAGACCCGATTTTTATTGTCCTGTCTCGCACGAGCTCTTAGGATTATAGGTGCCTGTCACCGATAGATAACAGCGAGACCAAACGTCGGAGCACGGGTACGCACTCTGCGTTTCGTAAGCAGTACCGAAGACAAGAAAACCTTCATCCATCTCTTGGCGGATCCTGAAAAGAACCCCGAGAGAGCTAGCGTGGCATCGACTGTGCCACCGAGAGAGGACAAATTCTAGCTTGCAGATTCACACGTACATCACATGATGCATGCTACCTCTGAAGGCGCGCGATTAGGCGGATACAGCCTTGCGCCGAGAGAAATTTCACAGCGACACCGACACCTGGACCATCGAAAAGTCACCGGCAAACTCAAGTGGAACGCCGTGCAATTTGCTCGATCGATCGCTGATGAGCCATACTGCACTCCCCGTGGTGGAGGAGGATCAACGAGACAGTGCTTTCTTTCTTCCCCCGTTTTCTCTGATCCATCGATCCTTTAGTTGCCCGTTTGCTTTCTTCCCTTTCGCCTGTCTCGCATGCGCAACAGGAATCCATGCCTCTTTGCCCTCTCCAAGGTAATGGAGTGGACGCAGCGACACGGTGAATGGCGACATGGCCAGGACAGACTTGACAACGGACTGGAGCAGCGTCGTTCGCGCGCGGCGTTGCTATCGAACGCGCTCTTTTTGCTTTTTAGCAGGTCTCTTTGGTTTTCACATGCGTGCGCTTTCATTAGGCACGTACTAGCGCCTAATCGCTCATTGGCTAGCTTGGTGGCGGGGCGTGATCCGACATAGTCTGCATATCCTATCCTAATCGGCACGAAATTTTGGTCAAGTCATCCATCCGACGGCACATTGGAGGACTGTAGGCGATGGAGAACAACAGATTAATCATTGATGCAAATCATCGTTTTTATGGGATTTTGGAACGACCATGAGCAATAATTTAAGCAGAGGCCGAGATGGAGATCAGGCGTTAACTTGTTTAAAAATCAAGAATTCAGGATAGCTTGCCACCCAAAGCTACCCGGTTTTGTCGATATACGTTTTGCAAATAAGCACACATGTCCCTGCAGCTTACTCTTGACTTCCAGGAGCATCCGCGTTTGTATACATCAATTTTCTCTCTCCACTTTAAATTTCTAGCTGTTTTTATCCCATCCTTTAGCACTATTTATAAAATCTAAAATGTTGCTAAATAATTTTTATTTAAAATAAAAATTATGCAAACTAAGAGAGAGACAAGAAACTTAGCATTGGTTGCTAATAAGCTTACCAGTGTTTTTTTCTTCCCGATAATGGAAGAAACTTCCGGCCTATGCACCCTACAGTGCACATAGACAAACTTAGAGGTGGTGCTAAACTTTTCGATCTTAGCACTTACCCTTACACCGATTAGCACCGATGACAGGTACTTTTCTCTTCTTTTAGTCTCTGCTTAAGCTCCATCGAGTTACAACCATATGTGATCTCCAAAAAATGAAATAAAAAAATGAGTTACTGCCTTGTTGAGAGTATTTTGTTGCTTTAGTAATTGGTACCGGTCATTCATTGGATATGCCTGTTACAGGCTTGCATCCAAGCTTTAGAGCTCGACCACGACCCATGGCGTCATGTTGAACATTGACCACTTCTAAAAAATCTGATCCTTTTTAAGTGCTCATAGGTTCATCACCACCTGACCTGTGAAGAATCTCCTCAATGGTCCCTTCCAGCGAATCTCCTCAATGGATCCGATATTCCTGCTGCTGTTGAGATACTGACTAGACCTAATCATCACCTCAATGCATCTTTATGCGTCTCAATGGTCTCATCGCAGATAGAACGCACACTGTATGCTCTCTTAAGTCTCGACAATACCTTAACCAGAAGAACTCAATTATCAAGAAACAGCAAACATTGCTCTAGTCCTTCGGCTACACATGCAGTTGCATTATTGTAGTGGTTGCCGTGACTAGTGATAATCCAAACATATTGTGGCACCAAAAGCAGGTTTCTGCAGGTCAAAAGAGGCTAAATGCTAGTACGATATCATGTCTATGACAAGAACCAAAATTCCCGGTCACTCAAGTCAAGTGGAACATGAGCCAAAGTTGTCACAGCATAAATGCAATAATGGAGCACGTAATTGGTCCCGGAATTTATGAAGGCAGGCATTCTCTCCAGTCGGAATGACTCTTCAATGACAGGGCAGCTTTGGGTTACTAAGGTTAGGTTAAGTGCTTGGACATGCACAGATTCCACTTAACCATCCATCAACAGCTAGAACAGTTACGTAACATATTCTCCCTGGAGAATACCTAGTTACTGTCCACCTCACTTCAGAGTTCAGTGATAGGACATAGGTGAAAGCTCACATGCAAATATCAACATATACTTGATCAGGGATGTCCACTGCCGCAATAAATGAGGTTTGATTTGAGAACTAATCAAGAACCGAATCGTTACACTGTTCGCCATACAAGCTGCTGTAATGGCGTCCACTTCCTGCTTGTGCATAGTCTGCTCCTGTGAATGGAATTCTGCTGCCTACCAGTTCACGGGGCTCACATTACAACCTAGTTAAACATGTCGATACAAATCTCTCTTCTTTGGCCCTGTACAAGATACTAGTATTGTAACATGTTGAAATCACTTGGCAATTGATTGCAATTCTTTATGTGCATCAAGAGGAAGAAGTTTATGTGATAGTACATGATTGGCAGCGAAGTTTCCCGTGGCTCGGAAGCCGAAAGAGATTGGGCCTAGAGATACCGGCCGAGCAGCTTTCGGTGCGTGCTTTTGTTATCTGAACTTATGGTATTGCTTTTTGTAGGCCAGTGAGCTGAACCAGCAGATCTTTGACACGAATTTCTGTTTGAAAATTGTTCTTCAGTTCTTGACTCCTTAGTTTCACGTCTGTCCATATCTGTTGATTGCTGCTTTGTTTTATATGAACCGAGTAACTCACTCGCGTCCGCGTTGGGGTACTTGGGTGGATGGAAACAGAGCAGCTATTTTACAGGTTCAGAAAATACAGTCGCGCTTCTCCTTTCGTTTAATCGAGAGCACCAATCATATGGTCATATATATGCATGGCACATAAAAAAGCTACTCCAGCTGGCACCGGGCAGTATGCCATGAGCCCATGATTCCACGATGGGTGGACGCGCGAGAAATATTTCTCCACTGCACAGATACGAAAAGTAGTTAATTATCTCGATGAGCTCTCCACTACTACAGAATTCATTTAACGGGACGTCCCTGTACAGACGGTTTTTTGAAGCCGTCTGTACAAATAGCAGTCCAGACGGTTCCAAACGAAAACCGTCTGTACAAATGATCTCAACAAGCGGGACGCTACAGTACAGACGGCTCCAAACGGGAACCGTCTGTACAAATAGTCCAGACGGGTCCAAACTAGAACCGTCTGTACAAATCAAATAGTACAGACGGTTCTAAACTTGGAACCGTCTGTACAAATGTGTGAACAGTACAGACGGTTCTAAACTTGGAACCGTCTGTACAAATCAAACAGTACCGACGGTTCTAAGTTCGGAACCGTCTGTACAAATGTGTGAACAGTACAGACGGTTCTAAACTTGGAACCGTCTGTACAAATCAAACAGTACAGACGGCTCCAAACTGGAACCGTCTGTACAAATGGATGAAGCAAGACTAGTTGATCTCTGCTGCCGCGGCAGCAAAAACTGCAGATTTCCTTGCCGCGGCAGGAAAGTGGCAGCGTCGGGGAGGGAGTTTGGCAGCTCCGATTGTCGAACGGTTTTCACGGCTGTGAGCGGGAGGCCAAACTCTACGTCTCCAGAAATTTTGAGCCAATTCCGAGAAAGTCGACGAAACGACTAGTGGAAATCCCGGCCCGAAATCGAAGATTTTGAAAATGGCACCCGAACGAATTTGCACGGCAGAAGCTGGGATCAAGGTGGAAAGCAAGTCCTCGACTCAAGCTAACCAGGGAAACAAGAATCACCCAATTCGGAGTCCGGGTGAAGGAGATATGCCCTCCGGAAGATGAGAAAAAGTAACGGAAAAACTTCCGGAGCCAAAAAGTCCTACTTAGAGGCCGAATTTTGAGGGTCAAGATGTGTACAGGTGTATACACTTGTATAATTTTCAGATGCGCGTCGTCGTTAGCTTCGATTTTGAGTGGTCGTGGACCCAAAACGGACTCCGTATGAGAAAGTTACGGCCGTTTTACTAAAACCTCTCAAACTTGGGTTTTTCAGCTACTCCCCTTGCCGCGGCAGCAGATTTTGCTGTTTTTCTTGCCGCGGCAGGACTTTGTGGGCTTCTACACGGAGTTTGGCTGCACGAAAAGAGCTGAAATTTTGGGGGCAAGATCAGCACATATATATCTCCCAAACGGCAGAGTTTGAGCCCAATCTGAGGACTTTGAATTTTTGGAGTCTAAAACACATAGTGTTAATCTAATAGTCCAGACGGTTCTAAACTTGGAACCGTCTGTGCTAGGGGCGTCCCGCTTGGTCGTAGGGATAAGTTAAAAATAAAGCCGTCCCATATGTGTCGCGAAGTCCCCCTCAGGTCAGCTGGCAACGTCACCGCTTGAGCAACGCGAGGTCGCGGGTTCGAATCCCGCTGGAAGCATATTGCGCCATTTATTCCTAGCGGTTGGATGGGACACGTGGACGGCCGGATGAGACGCGGCCGAAGGACGAGGCTCCTGGCGCGAGGTGTTATATTTTTATTTCTGAAACACGACATCACAGAATCGATTAGTCCAGACGGTTCCAAACTAGAACCGTCTGTACAAATCGGTTTGGAACCGTCTGTACAAATCGATTTGTGCAGACGGCTCTAGTTTGGAACCGTGTACAAATTGATTTGTGCAGACGGTTCTAGTTTGGAACCGTCTGTACAAATCGATTTGTACAGACGGCTCAAAAACCGTCCCGCTTATCTGATTTGTCCAGACTGTTTCGTCCAGACGGTTCGGAAAACCGTCCCACCTGGGAGTTCCGAACCGTCTGGACAAATCATTTCTGCAGTAGTGCTCGTAAGAAAACAGTGTGGGGAAAAAGGAGAGAGATAACAGCAGTGGAGTGCTCTAGCAGTATCAGTATGCCTGCATGCGTGTGGTGGCTTGTGCAACGCGGGGGGCACGGGCAAGCGGCGGGCAGCAGCCTCCCGCGATCCACAGGATGGAAGATTCCGGCTCGCTCGACAGGGGACTGGACGGGACGACGGGCGCGCGAGCTTTTTTTGGTTTCCTTGCGCCTACCGCGCACGCGCGTGCAAACCCCGAGACGCAATGAACTGCCACCACCATATATACGGAGACGCATCAGACGGCGCATTCGCGCGCACGCAACAAGAGGCGCCCGCACCTCCTGCCTGCGTGGCCGCTTCCTCGCTTCCGGCTCCGCCTCCCTCTCGCCGCACCATTACTTGCCTCACCCGGTTGCTCCGTATATAGAACTCGTCATACTCTTCTGCATGCCTAACTTCCTCTCTTCTCCTCTCCTCTGCTGCTTCGCTTGGCCGGAGACTAAGGAATTCTGCGGTCGCTGGTCTCCCCTGGTGCGTTATTTCCCTTCTATGTAGTTACATTTCTCAGTTTGATCTCCCGATAAGATTTTGGATGTCATTATACTGTCAAAATATTATCCATCTTTCTCTACCAGCTTTAGCTTTGGATAAATTTGTTTTGGTCGTCCCCACCATTTGGTAGATGTACTCTACGTCTTCTTGATGTTCTTCTAACACACAACAATACGCATTTAGATTTGTGTTCAAGAAAGAAAAAAAGGTAAATTTGTTGGCGCAAACAACTCAACATGCACATGTAGAAATTAGATTAAGTATTAATGCTTCATTACTAAAAAGTATGGATGCACCTGTGTAGCCCAGTCATGGAGCAATACGTTCAATCTTCCGATCTTCTCGTTTGCAGGATCCCTAGTTCCTGCCACGCATTCTCGTTTCCTCTTTTTATAAAATTACTTTAGATATATCTCAACTTAGTCGTCGATCTATATGGTGTTGCTTTGTGCATTTCTGGATTCATACCAATATCATGTAAATATGTACTATTAGTCTATTATTATTTTTGACTGGGGTTGTGAGTGTAGTCTAGGAAATTCTGTAGGGAAGATGAGCGTGAGAATGAAGTGTTTTCTGTTGAAAAGTGATCCGAATTCAGTTACCGTGTTGGACACGGCACCAAATCATGCTAGACGTAGCATCGTACAGTATGGGGATTCGCGCTGGTACCGGCGTAACCGAGTACAACTCGTTGTCTTGTCCTTCAAGGACTCTTGTAATTACCCCTATATATATATGCCCCGGTAGTCGCACCTAAAGACCGTCTTGTGGTCTCGTGCTTGTAATACTTTTCCCATCATAGTGAGATTGCGCCTTTGTGCATCCGTGGTTTTTTTCCCGCAAGGGTTTTCCACGTAAAAATCTTTGTCTCTTGTCTCTAGATCAATCTCTAATATCGTAACAAGTGGTATAGCTTTTGGTTACGAGATCAGATCTAGAGAGGAGAAGAAGAAGCAGCCAGCGCTCTCGCTCACGCCGGAAGATTGCCCATTGTCTCTGCCGATTTGTTTCCGTTCTCAAGTCACCAAGTCCGAGTTGCAATCTACAATTAATTACCGACTTCGGATCAATCCTGTGCCGAACTGCTGCGCGTATAAATTAAGGACCCGAGGTGTGACGGGCTAATCGGACAGAGTAGGCAGCAACTCGAGAGAAAAAAATGGTACAGCACAAGCGAATCAGCCCGACGCGAAAAAAGAGAGAGGAAGAATTCAACTACCAAGGCGGATCAGCAGCTGCCGGCCAAAAGCTACCCAAAAAATTTAACTTTCTGATCTTTGCTACATGCACTCAAGAAAAGCTATCAGGAAGGTTTAATTTCCTGATCTTTGCTACATCCATCCACAGAAGCTACCAGGAAAGTTCATCTACTCAGAATTTCATTGCTCCGCATAAATTAATTCTACTAGAAAATTTTCTTTCAGCTTGTACTACTTTGTGTACACAGGATTCATTTACCAATGGCTTCTCTAAAATATGATATTCCGCTGTTAGATCGTGACACAAGGTTTTCTCTCTGGCAAGTCAAGATGCGGACTGTTCTAGCACAGATGGACCTGGATGACGCTCTTTTGGGATTTGACAAGATGCCAGCGGCATGGTCTGCTGATGAGAAGAAACGCAAGGATCATAAGGCTTTATCTCAAATTCATCTTCATCTATCTAATAATATTCTACAGGAGGTTTTAAAGGAGAAGATCGCCGCCGCATTGTGGCTAAAGTGTGGCGTACCCGGTTTTAAGGCTGGATACGCTTACCGTGATTACTGTACTGATCCCTGGATCAGTAGCCAGTACACACAAGAGCTTGATAACATTCACATACATTACCGAGTACTTTACACAAGTAGACCTTTATGGTCAAAATTCAACATCATAGCCGATTGACTGAATAAGAGTAGCAGCGGAATGACAACAAAACGTAGATAATAACCCATCAATATGCCCAACCCAACAGGCAACTAACTGGGGGAGTACGTCCTAGCCCTTGTGGTCGCTGCCATCGTCCTCAGAGCACCACTCTTCCTCTTCGTCTGGCCAAATCAACAAGCCAGGTGAGTACTTTGAATGTACTCGCAAGCAATCCCACAGGAGGGTTGTTACGGCAGTGGTTCATGCAAGGCGAATACCAAGGAACAGCTCTAACCTAGGTTGCTAGTTGTGCGGAAAAATAAGTTTTCACTTCAAATACAGGTAATAGATTTAAGGCGATTTTGTAAATCGAAGATCATCAAAGAAACACTTCATTACTCGAGGTAGTCCTTGCTACCTCTCCTTTCTTTCCTCAGCGGGATAGCCATGCTCATCATCACCTACCCTTTCATCTTCCGCTCACACTACCCCGGGCAGTGTAGCTAGCCTTTTCTTCAGCAATTCCTAGCTACCAGCCGGGTAGCGCAAATTGCACCCTGTGGACACATCATGCCCACGTCCTTAATCCTATTTCCTAGCTTTCGCAACCAAAACTTAGTCTAACCAGTGTGTGGCCTTATCAGTTCATGTCCATGATCGAGGACGCGGCTATTCGAATAGTTTTTAACACTCTACAGAGGTTGTACGGCTTTACCCACAAGATGTAGTTCACCCTTAATGCCGAGCGCTAACAGGTACACCTTCACAAGGTATACTGGCAGGGTTAATACAACGAGACCTTTCGCCCGTGTTCACACTAGAGCCGGACCCGCTAGGTGGGTAACCCAACTTTCGCATCCCGGATGTCGAAAATGGGACTCTCCACCTTTGTGTCGAACCATAATTTCACGTACTCGTGAGACCCACCGCGAGCTTTACCTCCACAGCGTGGAACTCATCGAGGGCTTTACCCCCACGTAGTCCCGTGAAGATCCTCTAGGGATCCCGGATCCACCTAGCACATCACCCTAACTTCCCACGGTTCCGAGCTCCAGCATTAGACGAGGTACCGAGTCAAGTCCTTCCCATAAAGGACATGTGGACGTACTGTAGGGGAACTGATTCAGCCGCACTTAGGTTCGGTCTTTAACTGATTCGAGCAGGACTCCATAACCAACCAACTTCTCAGGTAGCGACCGGCTACCCTACCATTCTTTTCCTCAAGTAGCAACCAGCTATTCTACCACCTCATAACATCCTTAGCATTCCTGCCCGAATCCAAATCCTCCAGCATTTCATGTGGGATTTTGACAAAAATTTCCTTTGAAAAGATATTCCCCGGACTGTATAACCAATCCGAGGGTTTTGATCCCAACCCACCGTAACCGATAAAAAAAATTGGTTTTGACTATAGCAGGTCTAAGCTGGCTAAAGCCCATATTCCTATTTAGAGTCGGTCGAACAATAACCGGCTAAGTATTCCTAGGGCTACAAGGATCGGATCTCAACCCTACCTCACATGCATCTACTCGGCATATCTATACTAACATAAATATCAGTGATATTAACATAGCATGCAATATTTGCAAACAAGATAATTAGGTTTTGCAAATATGTGATTTCAACATGATCAAGGTGGAATGCTTGCCTGGCAGTTCCGGTTCCTATTCCTGTTCTTGGCGAGGGGGTGATGTCGGGTCCTCTCGGGGCACGTACGGCACTCCGTTAACTACACATCAGAGAATCGGCGAATAAGAAGCAAGGCAACTCCAAATTAAACTCAGAGATCAAGCATGGTAAAGGTGGTAAAGTGCAGGTGTCATTGGGCTCGTCAAGGTTCTATAGGATACTAAACCTAGGGCTACCAGAAGAATTTACTTGAATGGTGAGTTTGCATAAGATGACGACGTGATTAGTAGGGGCTTAGACTTTCTTTAAAGTTTGATTATAAAATCATATTCCCTATTGCGTTAGTTGAGTACTTTGGATTCGCTGGGGTACTGGGCAGCATGAAAATGTTTTGTTTGCATTTGAAATAATACCTACAGCATATATATATATATACGTCTAAAGAGAAGAAAAGAAATGTTTAAACCTAATCCTTACTGCTAGACCTCTGAAACAATTTCAAGTTTCAAAACTTTGTGAATATAAAAGTTAGATTTTATTCTCAATTTTCCAAAACCGGAACAAACTTTCCAAAAACCGGTCTGAAAGTGCTTGAACCGGTCGAACCGGCGGTGTATACGGTTCTGGAAATAGCAAACCAGCCTTAGTAGGCTTTCGGACAACTTAAATGCACGTTCAATATGCTGGTGGCGGAAACAAATCAATGCGCCATTTAGTTGTCGGACACGGAGGTTCGAACATGCACTTAATAAATGCGCTTTCAAAGCGGGAGCGGAAACTCGGTTGGGTGGCGGGCTTACCTGCCCGTGGACCTTACCAGAGAGGGGTGGGGCCACACGTCGGTGACGCTTTCTCACCTGGCTTGGACTTCGGTTGGTGGTTTTAAGCCCGACGGCTCGGTCGATTTCTCGGACAGGTGGGGGAGACGCCTTTATTCTACTGCTCGGCCGGCGGTGGAGCGGTTCGGGTAGTTGGCCGCCGGTGGATTTGAGCTCCGGGTTCTGGTACGAGGTGAGGAAGATGGGCTGGGGTTTCGGCTTGGTAGAGGATGGTGCGTTCGCTGGTGTAGCTCGATGAGTTTTTAGAGCTCAGGTTCGCGAGCTTAGGCTAAACCAGAGGCGGTGGAACTTAAGCTCAGATGCGAGGAAGATGTGGGCTGTGGGCAGAGATTGGGGAGGCTGGAGCTAGGAAAGAGACTAGGGTTGCTTCGGCTGGTTGCTTGGGTTGGCGCTCGGGTGCCCCTTATATAGCGAGCTCGACGGGGATGGCGAGGCAGAGCTGGCGGCGGCGCTGTTGTTTGGTGACGGGACATGTCCGGAGGAGATTGAGCAGGGTTGGGGCTACAGGGAGGTGGAGGACGGTCGTGGCGCAACTTGGTGGCTTGGGCGGTGCTGATCCCGGCGTGCAGCGCGGTGGCAGACGACGAGTAGCACGGGTTCGGATGGGACGACTCGGGCACGGTGTGCCGGAGCTTGCGGCGAGAAGCCTTCCCGAGGGCACAGGGAGAGGGAGAAGCTGGACATGGACTGTGGAGGAGCCAGGGCACAAGGTGGCGCGGCCGCCGGGGTTCCAGGCGACGGGCGGCGCGCTGATTGCGGTTGATGTGTCAACGGGTGGCGCAGTTGCAACTGTGGCGAGCACGAGCAAGGGATGGAACTACTCGGGCAGATTAGACACCACGACGAGGTAGGAGGTGAGTCATCCGACGGGCTATGCGGCGATGTCGGCGCTTGGAGCGGCGAGGCATCAGCGGATGGCTTGGTTGGGAATGCTCATGCGCACTGCAGCGTGGCCGGGGCGTGGCCAGTGCGCGAGCTCTGTTGGCATGACATGCCATGGTGTGCCACGATGTGCACGAGGGTGCCAGACCTCGCCAGGGGAGAAGAGTATACGTGTTCGAGGATTCTATAAAGATTAGGCACTGACTTGTACTACGTGTTGTGCTGTAGCCTTAATGCCAGGAGATGTCAATTCCGGAGTTAAGTGCAAGAGACACATGAGGTGCTGCCAAATAGAGTATTCGGACTTAGGGACATTGGGAAGGCCGAGGAGAGATTCTCACAGCTTGTTGGCAGGCTTTGGTTGAAAACTATTCATGATTTGATGTAACAGAAGATTTTTGCCCTAGGTGTTCGATGCTGACCGTGGTAGATTTTTGAACTCAGCATGCTAATGTTTTTATATATATGGACTTTTGGAAAGGTTAAGACTATTGTGAAATTTTTCCAGAATTTTCTGAGACTTAGTTACAGGTGTCGTAGTTTAACGTTCACTTTTGCCCTAGCGTTAATTACTTCCATTTGTTAATATTTTTGAACTGGACATTTCTATTTTATTTCACATTTGCGTTGTGTATATCATTAGGTTGCTCTCTGAATTCATTCGCAATTTTTAGAGGGGTCGAGGAGTGATTGGTTTCGCGGTTAGGGTTTTTAGTTTAAATCGGGGTTAATAAGGAGAAAGGGGTCGGGGCGGGGGACTAGGGTCTTCCGGGTGTGGCAAAGTGGAGGGGGTCATGGATACTCTCGTGGACTCTCCCGTCTACGCTTAGGCGTACTCGGTGGTGAGGTGCCGTAAATCTAGCGGCGTATATGGTGCGTGTGTTACGTCAGGGCGTAGTCTTGCATTAGGGTTTAGTCCGGAGGGGTGCGTGTGTGGTAGGGTTGAGTGTATTGGATGCATGTTAGTCTGTAAACATGTCTAATACACATGTAATTATGCTAGTAGGCGGGTTTACGAAAAATAGGATGTGACATAAAGCTAGAGCAAATATGTATGACCAAGGATCTGACTAGCAAGATGCACCTCAAAGCAAAAGCTCTATTTACACAAGTTGATGGAAGGCGGATCAGTATTAAACCACCTGATAGAATTCAAGGAAATTGTTGCTGACCTCGAATCTATGGAGGTAAAATATGATGATGAAGATTTGGGTCTTATTCTGTTATGCTCTCTGCCCAGTTCATACTCTACTTTTAGAGATACTATTTTATATAGCCGAGATACTCTCACTCTTAATGAAGTTTATGAAGCACTGTATGCTAAAGAGAAGATGAAACATATGGTTTCTGGTGAAAACTCAAACTCGCATGCAGAAGGCTTGGTTGTCCGAAGCAGACAACACGAGAAGAGTTCAAGCGGCAATTCCAGGGGCAGAAGCTCTAGCAAGAATAATAGAGGCAGATCTAAGTCCAGGAACAGAAGTCATGCAAATACTGCAAGAAAGGTGGTCATGACATATCCGAATGCTGGAAGTTACAAAACAAGGAAAAGAGGAATGGCACATACAAACCAAAAGGTAACAAAGAAGATGAAAATTCTGCTAATTGTGCTCATGATAGTAATTCTGAAGGTGATGTGCTTGTCGTTGTTGCTGGATGTGCTGAAATTAATGATGAATGGATTCTTGATACTACTTTGCACCTTTCATATGTGCCCACATAGAGATTGGTTTACACTTTTGAACCCGTTACTACTGCTGGTTCTGTTTTGGGTTTTGATGATTCACCCATGCAAGATTGAAGGGCATTGGCTCTATTCAGATCAAGATGTTTGATGGCACAATCAGAACTTTAACGGATGTTCGATACATTCCTAAGATGAAGAGAAATCTTATCTCTTTAAGTACCCTTGATGATAAGGGGTACAAGTATTCAGGTGGAGGTGGAGTCCTGAAGGTCACCAAAGATTCTCTTATTGTAATGAAGGGTGACATGAGGAAGGCTAATGGTCTTTATTATCTTCAAGGGTACTACAATTTCAAGTAATGCCGCCCCTGTTATTTTAAATGATACTTCTGATTGTGATACTACTAATCTTTGGCATATGCGTCTTGGTCATATGAGTGAAACTGGAATGATGGAGCTATGCAAAAGAGGTCTACTTGATGGTCAAAACATCGACAAGTTAAAATTCTGTGAACATTGTGTCTTCGGCAAGCAAACAAGGGTAAAGTTTGGCACTGGAACTCACTCTACAAAAGACATATTGGAGTATGTTCACTCAGATTTGTGGGGAAAGTCCCGCGTTCCGTCACTTGGAGGTGCAGGTTACATGCTGACCATCATTGATGATTACTCAAGAAGAGTTTGGGCATATTTTCTGAAGCACAAATCAGATGTATTCAAGACATTCAAGGAGTGGAAGATTATGATTGAAAGACAGACTGGCAAGCATGTCAAGAAGCTGCGTACCGATAATGGCTTGGAGTTTTGTTCTAGAGAGTTTGAAGCTTTGTGCAAATCAGAGGGAATTGTGAGACATTATACTGTCCCAGGTACTCCTCAACAAAATGGTGTGGCCGAACGCATGAATAGAACCATCATGGAGAAGGTACGCTGCATGTTATCTAGTTCTGGATTATCTAGAAGTTTTTGGGCTGAAGCGCTTCCACTGCTTGTTACTTAATCAACCGGTCACCTAACCTGGCTATTGGAAAGAAGACTCCCATTGAGGTATGGTCTGGTTCTCCAGCAGATTATTCTGATTTGAGAATATTTGGTTGCCCTGCTTATGCTCATGTTAATAATGGTAAATTGGAGCCTAGAGCTGTTAAGTGTATTTTCCTTGGTTTTAAGCCTGGTGTGAAAGGTTATAAATTATGGAATCCTGAAACTAGAAAGGTGGTAATTAGCAGAAGTGTTACTTTTGATGAATCTGCTATGTTACATGATAAGCCATCTAATGATGTTCCTATTGAGAAGCCACATAAAACAAGTGTGCAGGTGGAGCATGTTATTAATTCAGGTGATACACCAGACAAAGAGAATATTGTTGTTCATGATGATGCACCTATTACTGAGGATCCATCTGAGGTTGTGCAGCCACCACAACATTCTGTTGTAATTCAGCCTAGAAGGTCTACAAGGGAACATAAGCGTCCCAACAGGCTTATTGAAGAATGCAATGTTGTTGCTTATGCTTTTAGTGTGGCAGAAGACATTGAAGGTACTGCTGAACCTTCAACTTATTCAGAGGCTATTACTTCTGTTGATTCAAATAAATGGATGGCTGCCATGCATGATGAGATGGAATCACTTGAGAAAAATGGTACTTGGGAGCTAGTCAAATTACCAATTGAGAAGAAGGCTATTCGCTGCAAATGGATATTCAAGAAAAAGGAGGGCATTACACCAACCGAAGAGATTAGATACAAAGCAAGACTAGTTGCTAAAGGTTATAGCCAGATTCCAGGTATTGATTTTACAGATGTCTTTTCCCCTGTTGTGAAGCATAGTTCTATTCGTACTTTACTCAGCATTGTGGCTATGCGTGATTATGAGCTTGAACAATTAGATGTGAAAACTGCATTCTTACATGGGGAATTAGAAGAAGACATTTATATGGAGCAGCTGGAAGGTTTTGTCGTTCCGGGGAAGGAGAATTATGCTTGTAAGTTAAAGAAATCTCTTTATGGTTTGAAGCAGTCACCAAGACAGTGGTACAAGAGGTTTGACTCCTTTATGATCTCTCAAGGTTTTAGAAGATCAAATTATGATAGTTGTGTTTATTTAAATACTGTTAATGGTTCAGCTATCTACTTGCTCCTATATGTTGATGATATGTTGATTGCTGCAAAAGACAAGGCAGAGATTGTAAAATTAAAGGCACAGTTGAGCAGTGAATTTGAGATGAAGGATCTTGGTGCAGCAAAGAAGATTCTTGGCATGGAGATTACCAGAGATAGACACTCTGAAAAATTATACCTAAGTCAGAAAGGGTATATTGATAAGGTACTTCGTCGTTTTAATATGCACAATGCAAAACCAGTGAGTACTCCTTTAGCTGCACATTTCAGACTTTCTTCAGATTCATGTCCACAGTCAGATGATGAAATTGAGTACATGTCTAGAGTTCCATATGCCAGTGCAGTTGGCTCACTTATGTATGCCATGGTATGTTCTCGCCCTGATTTATCCCATGCATTGAGTGTTGTTAGTAGATACATGGCTAATCCTGGCAAAGAGCATTGGAAAGCAGTTCAATAGATTTTCAGATACTTGAGGGGCACTTCTAATGCTTGTTTACAGTTTGGAAAATCTAGAGATGGACTTGTTGGTTATGTGGATTCAGATTTTGCTGGTGATTTAGATAAAAGAAGATCTCTTACTGGTTATGTGTTCACTGTTGGAGGATGTGCTGTTAGCTGGAAAGCAAGTCTTCAAGCCACTGTTGCCTTGTCCACTACAGAAGCCGAGTATATGGCTATTTCAGAAGCTTTGCAAAGAAGCCATTTGGCTAAGAGGTTTGTTTACTGAGCTTTGTGGAAGTACGTCTTGCACTACAATATTTTGTGACAGTCAGAGTGCTATTTATCTCGCAAAGGATCAGATGTTCCATGAGAGAACAAAGCACATTGATGTGAGGTATCACTTTATTCGAGGTGTCATCGCTCAAGGTGATATCAAGGTCAGCAAGATAAGTACACATAATAATCCAGCTGATATGATGACAAAAGCAGTTCCTGCCACTAAGTTTGAGCTTTGCTCAGGTTTAGTTGGTATTACTCAGTAGTCCTATGTGACTTTGACGCACAAGGTGTTTATGCTTATTTGATTGGAGAAGTTCATTACTTTCTTCGACTACTGGAGGGAATTCGGCTCAAGGTGGAGATTGTTGAAAAGTGATCCGAATTCAGTTACCGTGTTGGACACGGCACCGAATCATGCTAGACGTAGCATCGTACGGTGTGGGGATTCGCGCTGGTACCGGCGTAACCGAGTACAACTCGTTGTCTTGTCCTTCAAGGACTCTTGTAATTACCCCTATATATATGCCCCGGTAGTCGCACCTAAAGACCGTCGTGTGGTCTCGTGCTTGTAATACTTTTTCCCATCATAGTGAGATTGCGCTTTCGTGCGTCCGTGGTTTTTTTCCCGCAAGGGTTTTTCACGTAAAAATCTTTGTCTCTTGTCTCTAGATCAATCTCTAATATTGCAACATTTTCTGATTATTGCTTTTCCTGGGAAGTGGCAGCCACATGGACATATTGTTATGTAGAGTAGCTCTTGTGACCAAGAGAATGGAGGAATCAGCGTTCCATTCTCATGGTTGATGTAACTGACAGTGATGTATTGGTTGGTGTTCATCAGTACACTTGACAAATTATTTTTTTGAAAAGAAGGCAGGAGCACTGCCAATTTCATTAAGGTAGAGAGTAAGAGTGTTTAAAACTATACAATGGCCACTACGAGCCGGGAAAAAAGAAAAAAAGAACAACTACTACAGAAGATTACATTTTGCCGTATATAGGAGGTCCCCTCATTTGGTCTATGTTTTCCTTCGTGAGAGTAGACACCTCAAACATCCCCAAGTGTTCGTTTCTAAAAATCCATCGGTTTCTCTCTTTCCAAACATTCCACAACACAAATAGTAGGACTCCTCCGAACACATTTCTTCTTATCTTGTCCAAAGCTTTTATGTTGTCGTCCCACCAAATGTCGAGCGTGGCATACTGAATATTAGGGTTGGTGGCGATCCCCATCCAAGAGGAGACAATCCCCCACACCCCTCTGGTGAAAAGGCACTCTCTTGCAAGATGCTTATTTGTTTCAAACTCCGAGTTGCAAAGTCGGCATGTGTGTTCATGCGGCCATCCCCTCACGGCCAATCTATCCGCCGCGAGTGTCTTTTCATGGAGTAAAAGCCATGTGAAGAGTTTGCATTTCGGTTCTGCCGCTGCTGATCAAAGTTCAGTGGCCATAAATGGTCTTTTCATTCCTTCGGACTGGAATCTGTAAGCCGTTGTCGCGGAGTAGGCTCCCGTGTTCGTCCACCTCCACGTGATGTGGTCTTCCATAAGATCATCCAAATGCACTCCCTCCAAAGCCGTCTAGAGAAGAACAAATTCTTGAAGCTGCGTCGTTGTCGTGATGGGACGAAGAGAGCGGATCCACAAGTTATCATGTAACTCTCGGTGGACCGTGCGGTTTTTTCTTGTGGACAAAATATAAGTTAGCTGTGCCGGATGCATGCATAAAGTGTATGACCTTTTGTACTAGAATACAGAAAGTCTGTAACTTAACGCAGCAGAACCCTTTTGCAGATCATGTAGTATAGTATCATTGCGCAACCACCACCGTTCGATCGTATGTGGTCCGCAACGATCTACCGTTTAAACTGCATGCGCTATAAGGTCCATAACTTGCACATCACCATCATGAGATGCAGAAATATTAGGCAATGGCAAATATATGCTTAGAGACATCGGCAATAAGGACCGTTGCTCTGCCCCAAGAATGGAATCATTCTGTGCATCCACTTGCTGAGTGAATTAAATGTTGACATGAAGTATGAACACATTCAAGATCCGATCCTAATTATTCGAGAGGCTAGGGAAGGTATTGAGTATATTCAATGTATCTGCTAAAATATCTGACAATCTTGTACAAGTATGCAATGCTTAATTAGCAATTTAGCAAGGAATTTGGTATTGGCAATAGGATTCGAGGAGTACATATCTGTTTCTGAAAAATTAGAACTATATACACCTTAAATAGTACATCAGAAGGCCATAAGCGTAAACCAATTTGCTCAGGAAGAACAGTAGGATAGTTGCCTGACGCCTGGAGGAATTTGTAGTAGTAGCAAACTTGCAATTTTGCCTGATGAGAATGAAAAGAGTGATATTTGCTAGGTGCACAAATATCCGTTTTATAGCTTGGTCCCCATGATTATTCAGTAGCTATCTTTCAGTACAATGATATGTCTTTTAAGTCTTTCACACCCCAATTTCCATCAATTCTAACCAAAGATCACTATTGTGGAAGCCAACTGTAGCGTTTCCGAAATTTAAACAGTTTCTACCTTTGTGGAAAAGTCAAGGTATTAACATTTTCATCAGGTCCAGTATGCCTGAACTAATTTTAGTTTCCCTTATTTTCAGGTACACAGTATGTCAACCTCACCGCTTCAGATATATTTCTGGTGCATTCTGCTATTTGCCAATTTTGGATTTGGAATATCCACATCTCTACCTCTGGAAAGAGATGCACTCCTCGACATCAAAACTCATCTGGAGGATCCGCAGAATTACCTAGGCAACTGGGATGAAGCCCACTCACCGTGCCAATTTTACGGTGTAACATGCGACCACGATACTGGTGATGTCATTGAAGTATCACTCTCAAATGTCTCACTAGCAGGCACTGTATCGCCATCATTTTCGCTTCTTCGTCAATTACGTACTCTGGAGCTTGGTGCAAACTCCATCTCAGGAAATATTCCTGCTACACTTGCCAACTGCATAAATTTGCAAGTTCTTAATTTGTCAATGAACAGTTTGACAAGCCATCTGCCTGATCTTTCATCATTGGTCAAACTACAAACTCTTGATTTATCAACAAATGATCTTTATGGCACATTCCCTGTATGGATCAACAAATTATCAGGCCTAACTGAATTAGGCCTAGGAGAGAACAATTTCGATGAAGGTGATCTTCCTGAAAGCATTGGAGTCCTGAAGAACCTGACATGGCTATTCGTGGGGCAATGCAACCTTAGAGGACAAATACCAGCTTCAGTCTTTAATTTGGCGTCACTTGGGACTCTGGACTTCTCATGCAATCAGATGACCGGTATGTTCCCGAAGGCGATATCCAACTTGCGCAACCTGTGGAAGATTGAGCTCTACCAAAACAACTTGACTGGTGAAATTCCTCCTGAACTTGCACAACGAACATTGTTATCTGAATTTGATGTATCTCGGAATCAACTTACTGGTATACTGCCCAAGGAAATTACTAGCCTGAAGAGGCTTAAGATCCTCCATATATATGGGAACAACTTCTATGGTGAGCTTCCTGAAGGACTGGGGGAATTGAAGTTTCTTGAGTAGGAAAGTTCCCTGCCAACCTTGGCCGGTTCTCACCACTCAATGCAATTGACATATCGGAGAACTATTTTTCCGGATAATTTCCAAGGTTTCTGTGCCAAACAACAAACTGCAGTTCCTACTGGCTTTGAACAACAACTTCTCAGGTGAATTCCCCAGTTCTTACTCTTCTTGCAAGACACTTCAGAGGTTTAGAATAAGTCAAAATCAGTTCACTGGGAGTATTCCTGATGGTATATGGGGATTTCCTAGTGCTGTGATCATTGATGTTGCCGACAACAGAATTTTCGGGGGAATATCTTCTGATGTAGGCATTTCAGCCACTGTAAACCAGCTGTATGTTCAGAACAACAACTTCTCTGGTGAACTTCCAACGGAGTTGGGAAAGCTCTCCCAGCTTCAGAAGCTGGTTGCTTTCAACAACAAATTCTCTGGCCAAATCCCTACACAAATTGGTAATCTGAAGCAGTTATCGTACCTGCATTTGGAGCACAATGCACTGGAAGTGTCAATACCACCAGACATTGGTTTGTGCAACAGCCTAGTTGACCTCAATCTTGCAGAGAATTCTTTGGCTGGCAACATTCCAGATGCACTTGCCTCCCTTTTCGTGCTGAATTCACTCAATGTATCTCATAACATGATCTCTGGTGAAATCCCTGAAGGATTGCAGTCGCTAAAGCTAAGTTATGTTGATTTCTCCCACAACAAGTTGTCTGGACCAGTCCCTTCACAGCTCCTGATGATAGCCGGAGATGATGCATTCTCTGAAAATTCTGACCTTTGTGTCACTGGCATTTCAGAAGAGTGGAGGCAAACTGCCACCAATTTAAGCTCTTGCCGATGGACCGGCAGCCGTCATAACTTCTCACAGAGACGGCAATTTGTTGTGCTGATCATAGTAGCATCTTTGGTTCTTCTCCTATCTGGATTGGCATGCCTGAGATATGAAAATAACAAGCTTGAAGAGCTCAACAGAAAGCAAGACATTGAGAGTGGTGATGACAGTGACTCAAAGTGGATTCTTGAGTCCTTCCATCCCCCAGAGCTCAGTCCTGAATAGGTGAGCAACTTGGATGGGGAGAGTTTGATTGGTTGTGGAGGCACCGGCAAAGTTTACAGGCTAGAGTTGAGCAAGGGGAGGGGAATTGTGGCTGTGAAGCAGCTGTGGAAGCGTGATGATGCGAAGGTCTTGAAAACTGAGATAAACACACCCTCGGGAAGATACGCCATCGGAACATTGTGAAACTTCATGCATTCTTGGCTGGTGGGGAATCGAACTTTCTGGTCTACGAGTATGTGGTCAATGGAAATCTTTATGATGCCATTCGCCGCGAGTTAAAAGCTGGGCAGCCAGAGCTGGACTGGGCCAAGCGATACCGGATTGCAGTGGGAGCTGCAAAGGGCATCATGTACCTTCACCATGATTGCTCCCCAGCCATATTTCACCGGAATATAAAGTCGACCAACATACTGCTCGATGAGGGACACGAAGCTAAGCTTGCGGATTTTGACATTTCTAAATTGGTGGAAGATACACCACTCAGCTGCTTGGCTGGTACACATGGTTACATAGCTCCTGGTAAGTTCTAGACAGCATATCTCTTACATTGACTAATCTTTGCAAAGTTAGATTTCTGTATGAGTACTGCCGAAAAGATTCTGTCAGTGCCACTCAACTACTCTATTATTCAGTTTGGGTAGTCCTGGTAAATAATGCTGTCAAATGAAAAGATGCACTAACTATTCAATAATACTATTACATCAGTATAATCCATGTAGTATTTGTCATTTAATATCAGATCAAGTTAATGGATGCAGTTTGCTTTGCGGTTTCTTCTTAATTTTATTGCACGTTTTTTTATGATTTATTAAAGTATCCATGCATATTTGAGTAGTAATTTAACATGTAATGCATTCCTTATTGTTTGTGCAATAACCTTCAGATGTATTTGTGTATTTCTCAAACTATATAGTTGCCAGATGCATAAAATACCTTAAAGCTAACAGTCTGAAGATTTGAGAGTCTTACGTCAGCTTATCTCTGAAATGCAGAGCTTGCATATTCTCTCAAGGCGACAGAGAAGAGCGATGTTTACAGCTTTGGTGTTGTACTGCTTGAGTTGCTTACTGGACGTAGACCGACGGACCAACAGTTTGACGGTGAACTGGACATCATCTCCTGGGTTTCGTCCTATTTTTTTTTAGATAACGGAAGAGAAAACCCTCCCGGCCTCTGCACTGACGTGCACATAGCCAATTTATTATAAAGTTTGACAAACAAACGTGTAAATAAAGAGAAATGCCCAAATATGAGCTGCAACATGGAGAAAGAAAAATACAACTCAATTACTGTTAAAGCTTAAGCAATCAACCGCTTAGTAAACCGTCATCCATGGTGAGTAAAAAGCTCCCGCGTGACAGCTTTCAGCCGACTGCATCCCGCTAGCATATCCTCCTGGCGCAAGCCACACTGCAGGGTAGCCCACGACTGCAGCCAATTGGTAGCCATAAACAGGACCTCCAAAGGATTGTTAGATTTTTTTTGGCAAATACAATGTCATTGCGGCATAACCAAATAAACCAAATAATAGCCGTCACACCAACATGGATAAGAGGAATTAACTGAGCATTAATATTGAAAAGCCAGTTTCCCATCATATGATAGACATCATAAGGTTTAGATATCGCAAAGGCTATTTCAACAACCCGCCAAACAAAACGAGCTAAATCACAATCGAAAAATAAATGGAAAATACTTTCGTTCTTTGTGCAAAAGGAACACTTTGGACTACCCCTCCATTGTCGCTTTAGAAGGTTGTCTTTAGTTAAAATGACCCCTCTGCATAAATACCATAAAAACACTTTGATCTTGAGAGGCAATTTCAAATGCCAGAGAACCGTATGTCGAAATCTGATATTACAATTGGATAAAGCTGTATAGATGAATTTAACGGAAAAAACCCGATTAGAAGTAAGCTCCCATAGAATCCTATCACCTGAGTTATGCAATACAATGGAGGATACCTGCATCATTAAGTTATGGAGGGACCTCGCATGATGATCTAGGATTGCTCGCCTAAATCTTAAATTGAGAGGGTACATACGCATGACCATAGCCACCGATGCCATTTTATCCCTAACAATGTTGAAAAGAGCAGGATACTGCTGGCATAACGGTCGATCGCCCACCCAGATGTCATTCCAAAAACCAACAGACTCACCATCGCCCACCTGATAATTAACATAACGGGTGAAGCATCTTTAATTTTCATAAACCCGGACCAAAAGGGAGAATCACCCTGCCGGCCCTCCACTTGGGAGAGAGTTCGGGCTGCTAGGTATTTTTTATGAATGAGCTCCTGCCACAGCCCGTCCTCATTAATCAATTTAAAGAGCCACTTACGTAACAAGCAAATATTATGAATCTCTAAACTAGGGATACCGAGCCCACCTTGTTCCTTGGAACAACACACTATCTTCTACTTTGTCAGTTGATACTTCCGTTGGTGATTATCACTTTGCCAAAAAAAGCAAGAATGAAAGTAATCTAGTATTTTCAAGACTCCTTTTGGAACAACAAAAAAAGACATCATATACATTGGGAGGCTACTAAGCACCGCTTTAATAAGAGTAAGCCTACCGCCAAAAGACAAGTGACGTCCTTTCCACATACTTAATTTTTTCTCGACACGGTCCTCAACCTCCTTCCATTCTATGTTTTTGAGCTTCCTATGATGAATAGGGATGCCAAGGTAACGCATAGGAAAAGTACCTTGCGCGCACCCAAAAATCGCTTTGTATTGATCTACGAAACCTTGAGCTTGCCCGAAACAATAAATATGGCTTTTGTGATAATTAATCTTAAGCCCTGACAACAGCTCAAAAGTAGTGAGGATCAATTTCATATTTTTGGCCTGTTCAACATCGTGAGCCATAAAAAGAATGGTGTCATCCGCGTATTGAAGAACAGATAGCCCATCTTCAACTAGATTAGGAATGAGCCCCTGAACGAGACCATTTGATTTAGCACGAGCAAGCATGATGGCTAACATATCAGCCACAATGTTAAACAACATAGGCGATAGAGGGTCACCTTGCCGCAACCCATTTCGGGTTTGAAAATATGGTCCAACATCATCATTTACTTTTATAGCAACACTACCGCCCGCCACAAAATTGTGGATCCAGCGACACCACAAAGGTGAAAAACCTTTGATACGTAGTGTTTGTTGCAGGAAATCCACTGAGCTTTATCATATGTTTTTTCAAAATCTATTTTAAAAATAACACCATCGAGCCTATCTCTATGCAAAGAATGAACAGTCTCATGGAGCATCACTACCCATTCCAAAATATTATGATCGGACATGAAAGCCGATTGGGTTGGACGGATAATATTTTGAGCTACCAATGCAATTCTATTAGCGCCTACCTTAGTAAAAATTTTAAAACTCACATTCAGGAGACAGATTGGCCTATACTGCTGAATACTGCATGCACCTTGACTTTTAGGAAGAAGAGTAATGATACCAAAGTTTAACCGATGGAGTGGTAAATTCGTATTGTGAAGGTCTACAAACATAGCCATCAGATCATCTTTAATAATTTCCCAGAAAGTTTGGTAAAATTCGGCTAGAAAACCATCCGGCCCCGGTGCTTTATTATGTTCCATCTGAAAAATGGCATTATGGACCTCCTGCTCAATGAACGGAGCTGTAAGAGTAAAATTCAGCTAGAAAACCATCCGGCCCCGGTGCTTTATTATGTTCCATCTGAAAATGGCATTATGGACCTCCTGCTCAGTGAACAGAGCTGTAAGAGTATCATTTTCGTCTTGAGACACTTGGGGAATATCCTGCCGGACGGTCTCATCCATAGAGAAAAATTACCATCAGAGGCCCCAAAAAGTCCTCTATAATAATCAATAATGAACTTTTTTAGGTCAACCTCTCCGGTCACAATGCCTCCCTCCTGTTCTAACTGGAAAATGCGTTGTTTACGATGCTTCCCGTTTGCAATCATATGAAAGTATTTGGTATTGTTATCTCCCTCTAATAAATGTTTCGTTTTAGCCCGTTGATACCAATGCAGTTCTTGTTCTCATAAAAGTTGAACAAGACTATGATTGGCATTGTTTTTCAGCAACAAATCGTCACTAGATAAGGGCGCTACTTCTGTTTTTTTTCTAGATTATCCACAAGGGCAGTCAACTCCTTTTTTGTTTGCCGATAAGAACCAGCGGTATCTTTAGCCCAGCCCGTAAGATATTGTCTAAGAGTTTGAATCTTAGCTTGCCAGCGCTCAATTGACGTATTACCTCGAGTCTTGCCATGCCAAACTGCAGCCACCTTATCATGAAAACCATCACGAGTTAACCACCCCAATTCAAATTTAAATAGGGGTGAGTGTCTCGTCTGTCCAGCAGACCATGTTCTCAGCACTATAGGAGTGTGATATGAGAGGATACGTTCTAAAGCTCGAGTCGTAGCTAGGGGATTTTTGTCTTCCCAACTAGTTGTCATGAAAACACGATCTAGTTTTTCAAAGGTGGGATTAGGAAGCTAACTAGCCCAGGTAAAATTTCACCTAGACATATGAATTTCCCGCAATTCGAGACTCTCAATGACGGCATTGAATAAAAAAGGCCACCGTGCATCAAAATGCGCATTGTTTTTTTATTTTGTCGTGAATAATATTAAAATCCCCTCCCATCAACAGCGGTAGAGTCAATTTTAAACCAACATTCGCTAGCTCCGCTAAGAACTCCTCCTTGTAATGTGGTTGGGCGGCACCGTAAACCCCCATCAACCACCACTGAAAATTGTCCTTCAAATTTCGGAGATGGAACCTGATATAAAATCTCCCAAATTGGATATTCCCAACATCTAAAACCAATTTGTTAACACCAAAAAAAAATTCCCCCTGAACGCCCCTCTGGAGGAAGATGGTGCCAAATATAGTCCATGCCTCCGCAAAGGTTCCGAAGAAATGAGTCTAAAAAATCAGAACGCTGAGTCTCTATAACCGCAATAAAATCAAAGTGATATTCTCTAGAAAGGTCTGAAAGATGTCTATGTTTAGCCAGGTCTGCAAAGCCTCTGCTGTTCCAAAGTATTCCTTTCATTTAGATAACTTTGGATTTAAATTAGTTCTGGAAGACCCACTCTTATCGCCGGTTGAAACCGTGATTTTTTTTCCTTAAAAGAGTACGAGTTGGGTTTACAAAGACATGACACCACTTTGAAATCGTGGTTGTCCGCCTCGTCCACATATTCATCACATAAATCCTCACATAAGTCCTGGACATCCTCCGCTTCTAACTCCACGCTATCCTCATTAACATGGTTATTCAAATTAATGGCTATCCTATCAAGTTCCACAGCTCTAACTTTTTTCAGAGAATTTAGAACCTCAAAACAGTTAGAACCCATATTCACCCCCGACTCTTAACATTGGAAATAATACTATCATCAAAAAAGGATAAATAGGGGTTTTGGGGTGTACCAGGTGGTATCTCAAGGTTCTTGATCTTTGCAAAGTGAATGGCCTTCTGAACCGTGTCCTTGTCTGCATCATGCGCCAACCGACCGCTTCTCCTAGTATTAGGTGAGGCTGCAGCACTGAGAGGCATGACTTTGGAATTGCGAGCACCCCTTGAAATCCCGAAATCCGTAAGCTAGACACCCACAGCAGCAGAGACAGCCGGTGAAGAAACTGGTGCAGCGGCAGCCTTGAGCTGTGATGTGGCCACCATTGCCTGCTCGGTTGCTGCCCCCGTGTGCGTGGCATGCACGCTGTCCCGCCTGACCTCCAAGTGCCCCACCAAGGCGGTCCCAACCAGCGACGAAGCAGGAGTTGCCGAACGAAGTGGCACCGCCGTAGCTGAGCCCATTGGAGACGAAACCTGTTGCGCGTCCTGCCCAGCAACAGCGGAGCGCCATGTCAAGGCCGGAATAGCCGACGCCACTGCCGAAGGCATCACAAAAAGTGTTGCGGCAGCCCCGGACGCCGCACCTGGTGAAGCTGAAGGAGGCCCAGATGCATGCTCTGATCCCTGGTGAGCCTGTGTTACACACACTGCAAAAGGCGGAGAAGAGGAAACAGCCCGTTGCTTGGGAGGCGTCAAGTCCTGTGGAGCCACCAATGGATCAGCTAACAAACCCTGCTGAGACCGTATAAAATGAGCAACTGATTGAAGCTCAGTCATGTTGCCCTGCAGCAGATCACTAACACTTTTATTCTCCATCCGTGCAACCTTCTGCACAACATCAAGAACCATTTTTCGGGGATCAAAATGAGGAGGTGGTGTAGTCCCAACGAAACGAAGCTGCTGTTGCCCACCCTGATGAGCATTACCCTCCTCAAACTGTGGCTGGTCCGATGACTGCGGATTAGAATTATTCCCAGAACCTCTAATACGTTTATCCCTCATATTTTGGTCTTCATCCATGGGGTCCTTCCCCTTGTCATTACCTAGCTCTTCTCGAAACAGATCATCCTCCTCCATAGCCTGAAATTCATCGTCCAAGATATATTCAATCCGAAACACCCAGTCATCAACAACAATATCAATAGTGTCAGGCATGGCTTTAACATCAATCATCCCAACAAGCAACCGAGGAATACCAGTGCGACCAGTTGTCACCATGTCCACGTGAAACGTTGCACCCACAAGACCTCCAAGAGCCCAGATGTTAAGATAATCTCTAATCTCCTCCGGGACATTTTTAATACGGATCCCTCCACACTTTGTCCAGTTGGAATTGGGCTCCTGGTCTACTAGTCCATTCACTAATCTCCATCTCAACTCTTGGAGCATTAGTAGCATGATTCTTCACCTGGATGTTACCCACACAATGAAGCCTCTCAATTTCATAGCGTGAAGGAAAAGGTGCCGTGAAAGAATTGTTGCCAATATCCTTCACATCCCAATGCCACTTCTTATTAGGAACTATTCTGGCAAGTTCAGCCTGTACCTTCTCTGCAGACAACTGAGCTCCAAATATGCGAATGAAACCAATTCTTTTGTCCGTTCTAGTCATGTTTAACGAAGCCCCCTGAAAGTGATAAAAACCCAGGCCGTCAACAGCAACACCACAAAGCAAAGCAGCAGGTTCAGAGAGTTTCAACAGGGGGGCACTTGGACGCAAGATGATCCTTCCCTTCACAAATATCACACACCACAACAACACATTGTGCCTCCATATGCCCACTGCCCTTGCACCGAGCACATGATTCTGCCACAGCTACTCGAACACGGGACTCATCTTCTTGAAAATTAGCCAGGTGGTCCTGTGTACCAAAGTTGTGAGCTACTCCCTGCACGTTAACAGCGGCAGGCACAGCTGGAGGTGCCGCCGAACAGGAAGGTGCTACCTGAGCACTTGAGCGATTCCCTGCCAGAGAAAAATTACCACAGCCCCGACCACGGCTCCTGTTTTCGCCAGAGCGACCACCATGACGGCCGCTACGTCCACGGCTGCGCGGCCCGACCCGTCCGCCGCCGACGCCCGCATGGAATCGCGGAGGCGCGTCCTGATAGCTATCGAAAGGCATAGCTTGGTGCGGATTGAAGCCGCCACGCCCTCCGTGATGACCCTCACGGCCCTGAAACTGACTGCCACCATGAGAAAAGATACTACTGTTGTGTTGCTGATGTCCGCCAATGCCACGAAGAGCCTGGCTGGTAGAGCCCAGACTAGCCCCAAAAGAACCCGAGCTCCCTCGTCCAGCGTTAAAACCACTCCCTCTGCCGCCGTCCATCTTCCGCACGCACACCACGTCGGCGTAAGAATGCACAGCGGACGAACGCCGAGAAGAAGCGGCGGCTGTTTGGTGAAACAATCTGCGACGCCAGTGCATCCGCAGCGTTCTAAACCCCTGGCAAGCACGGGCCAGATGATCTGCACCAGTATTGGCCGAAGGAGAAAAAACCGGCCAGCAACAACACGCAAATGGGCCTTCGATGAAGCGTCACTGTTTGAACACTGAAACGTAGACAACTTTGCCGCCGGAAACTCCGTCAGAGTCGCTGGCGGAAATTCATCCCGAAGACAACGCGGCGTCCCTGCTGCCCGCCGATGATCCACCACAGGGGCATCCCCCAAGGTAAGAGACGGCGAAACCCTGGGTGCTTGAACGGGACCCTGCCATGGCCGGGTAGCTTCTGCAGTCCAGTTGGCGCTGCGGAAGCCAATAATCCTTCTCGCGAGTTGCAGCTGCAAGGGATAACCGAGATAAAGCAGATTTAACTAAACTGGAAAAGTCGTCCTCGGAGTAACCCATGTCGCGGGCATCGTCTAGAATTGCAGCGACTTCGGCCTCCTGAACCATCTCCCGCTCTGGTGTCTCCATCGAATTCGGCGCGTCCTCTGTCTTCCATGGCTGCAAGAAAGGCGAAGATTGCAGCTTCCATCCCTCCGAACCAAGCACACCACTCACCAAACGATGGACAAATGAGTAGGGAACTCTGATCTCTTCCCCAGCACCGCCAGGAGAAGCTCCGATCTCCTCCCGGTCAGCAGCACCAGTGACACCTGCACTCCTTCCCCGCTGAAGCAGGAAAGTCGAGCCGTCGGGAAGCGTCACCGGCGAGGAGCCCGGTGCCAGAGTTAGACGACGCATCTCATGTTGAGTTCATGGTATAATCCAAAGGTCATGAAAAGCTTTAAGTTTTTTTTTGAGAACGTCGATCTCTCCTAGGTTACCTCGTTGATGATCCCAATAGCGCGGCCATTATAGAAGTTGATGTGGTGGTGCAGACAGCAGAAGACGAAATGAATGCCCACCCGGCTTAAAATTAAATACAACAGCGTAAAAAGGCAGTACTATAGCTTATATTCTTCGTAGTTATCTATTCTTCGTGGTTATGTCTCTTCGTGGTTTCGTCCTATTTGGCTGACCAAAATACTGCAGCTGTTCTTGATCCAAAAGTTAGCAACTATGCATCCGAAGACATGATAAAGGTCTTGAACATTGCCATTGTTTGCACTATTCCGGTGCCTTCTGAACGACCAAAATGAGAGAAGTTGTGAAAATGCTCATCGACATCGATCCTAGCTTGACAATCAGGAGGGCAAAGAACAAGAATGATAAGTAAAGTAAGAACAGGTAACCTTTTCTTTGTAAGATGCCACCATGCACAAGATCAGAATCTTTAGGCTCCCAGTAGCAACACTCTGGAGAAGTCAATTAGGACCTTAGAATGCCTGACCGGAGAGCAGGGAGCCAGTAACTAGTAGTCTGGTAATAATCTGGAGGTGTAGTAGCCTCTAAAAGGCTAGTTTTATCAATACAAATTTCAGTCATGTACCTTGCAGTTTCTGTAAAAAAAAGTTTTGAGCATCATTATGATTTACTGCATTGCACTGTCGATAATGAGAGGTAGCAGCGTAGTTAATTCTCGACTACCTTGAATGAGCTCAATTTGATCAAAGGAGAACATGACATGCTAACATGCTGTCGACATTGTACTGATAGTTCCAATAACCCGACATATTCGGACTTCCCAGTCCTTTCTGCTTCATTTTAGTTATTACCAGTTTATTCAGAGTAGGAAGTAGGAACAGGTTAATGGGTCATCGTAGCTGATCCCGAAAATTCAGAATTCGAGATCTTTCAAGAGCTGATCGGATATCACATCCTAATACGTCAACATCAGAGAAAAATGATACAGCACACAGAATCAGCTAGCCTACATTCTTTTCCAACTGACAGCCGTTTGCCACTATTCTACAAGACTAGAACACCCTCTAGGTGACAGTTTTGAAAGGGGTGGAGACCTTCAAGCTATCCACGATATCAGTCACCGAGCCTATACCCACTGCCACTGAAATCAGCAAGCAGACCATGCTCAAACCTTGCAGGAGATACCACTTTTTCCCCTTGGTGATCTTTCCCTGGGCAATGTGCATGCTTATGGGGAAATACACGGTCAGCGGCCAGAAGCTGAACGCACCGAGGAGACCCAGCACCGCGTTGAAGAACGGTATCATCATTGCCACTACCGTTGTCGCGACAACTATGACGGTCCGTAAGACGAGCTTGTAAGGCGCGACGGTCACCGAGCCTCGTTCCATGAGCGGGATGCTGACGGTGTATGCGCTGCTGATGAACTTGGCTTCGGGCCACCGGGAAGCAATCCACCTCTCCGCTGTAGCAAATATAGGCTGTGCATAAACCTGCAATGAGAAACGCATTTAGCTCAGCTTGTAAAATTAGTGATCAAGGTTTCCAAAAAAAAAGTGACCAATGCAATTCTAGTTGAGATGTACCGACCTGATATGCTCCAATGAGGTGGAGGATGAGGCACATGTTTGCGACGTCGACGAGCCAGAAGGGCCCTAATCCTGGCGCCGTGAGGATGTTGCCGGGAGCATCTGAACCAAATGCAGCATATCCGGCGCACCCAACAGAGATGTAGAATATGGTGGTGGCTCCAATTCCATACATCGCTGCCTTCTTCATGGTCTTGTGCTCCGATGGTGGCGATTTCAGTGTATCCTGCAAGCAAAACAGATCAGAAAAAACGTAACTAACAAAAGGATTGCCACTTGGAATAATGTTCTGAACAAAAGTCTCCTTTATAAAGTTACTGTCAGTTCATTCAGAGCTAGAGTGGCTGCATCATCATCATGCATACCTGGATCTCAATTAGTACTTCTGCAAAAGTGTAAGCAAAGGCAATATTCCCAAGGGCAAGAAGCACGTCCCACATCTTCTTGCTCGATGACGCCGCGGCAGCACCTTGTATCCTCCCATTGGGGTGGCCACCATGAGACACCCACTCCGCCACGGAGAGCCCAAGCCCGATGAACGAGTAGGCGAACGACATGACCGCCGCGACAACCGACAGCCAGGTGATGTGCTCTAGGCCGGGGAACTGGGACAGCACCACCTGGACTATGCTGAACACCAGCATGAGCACGGTCCCGGACGTGTCGCAGTGTCCGTCCTGGCCGTTCCCGTGGACACAATCCGACCTCCTAATCGCACTTTGGAATGCAACAAACAGATTCACAAGAAAAAAGGAAACAAAATTTAGCACATCCTGAACCAGACCACAAAGTTTAAGTCGTAAGGAACTTGGTTAAGTTTTGGTTACTCACACCATACTTATGGTTGCGGTGATGGTGTAGCCCACCATGGTGCCCCACAGGTTCACGTACTGAGCGATTCCGCACATGAACACCTCTCTAGGACCTGAGAAAATTTCAAGCATTGCGTTCAGCTAACCAAGGCAAGAACTGAACGGTTGTAGAGTTTTTGTGCGTGCTGTGCTGAGGGAACAGAGAGAGGGTGCGCGCGCACGTACTGAGATAAGATCGGACGGCGTCCATGTAAGTTCGGTTCCTGGCGCCGGTGACGGGGTCGGGCGCGCGGTAGGCGTTGGCGAGCAGCGTGGAGGTGTAGTAGGTGACGCAGGCGAAGCCGGCCAGCGCGAGCGGCCCCGCCACCCAGCCCAGCTGCGCCACGCTCCACGCCAGCGCCAGCACGCCGGAGCCGATCACCGCCGTCACAATGTGCGCCGTCGCCGTCCATACCGTCCCTGAAACCACAAAACCGCCGCCGCCAGGCCAAAGAATTCAGTCCCCAAAAATCGCATAGGCAAAGGACCAATCACACATACGCGCCGTGATCAGTCCCTAGAAATCCCTTAGAGATCGGACCCCCCTAAGAAAAAAAGAGAAACAGAGGGAGAAGTACGGGGAGGGACGCGCACCTTTCCGCTCGTGTTCGCCTCTCTCGACGTCTTCTGCTGCTGCTGCTGCGTTCTTGTCCATCTCCTCGCCGAGTCTTCAGGTGTCCCGTGAGGGCGTGCGAGAGAGATGGATGCGGCAAATGAACTAGGACTGTTGTTTGGTCGGTAGGTATATATATACAGGAACTGGAAGCCGGCCTGGACTCGAAGCAGTACAATCCTAATCGGTTTATTTGAGGCATACCCCAGTTTGGTTACACGTTCACACAGAGTGCACGAGAAATAAAATGAAATAACACGTTGCATGTAGTTACGGTGGACGCAACGGTGAAGACACCCTTTAACGAACGACAGGTAACAAGCATGTATATACTGATTTCTCTCTCTAAGAGATCTAACCCTCCAATAAAAGAAACCTGCCTTCCTACTTTATAGAAGAGAAGTAGTGGTGTATATTTACATCTTTGTCCTAATTTACGATTTTGCCCTTGAGTTTGTAGTTTGCTGAGGGACATTACAGTTATTTCCACTCTTAAAATATTCCTTAGCATATTTCTCAAGTCTTTTTTATAGTACGATTCGTCATCGCGACGCATGTCGTGTCGGATCGAAGTCTTGTGGATGGCGTCAGACATCGTTGACAGCCTTGAGCCTCATTCCCGACGCTTGACGTTGCTACACAATCCACCATTACAATGCGCATCCTGTCCTGTTGATCAACACCGCAACATGAATGTTAATACTTAATAGAATTGAGACGAAATTTGTTGGGGAAGGGGTCCCCGCGCTAGCCCGTTTTCGAAGTTTTCCGCATCTGCTAGCAATGACCAAACTAACGCTGTCAAGAGCAGCCACAGTGTTCGTCATCATCAAGGACTACATCAACGACATCAAGGGCAACCTCAGCGCCACTACTGCAATATGGGCCTCTACTGACGGGCGAAAAACCCCCTCTACTAACGAGCTGGGGGCCCGTCAGCCTGCAAATGTCAGTGGAGCCCATGTCACCACTGACGGGCCTTAGAAGCCCGTCAGCAGAGCCCATGTCACCACTGACGGGCCTTCCTTAGAAGCCCGTCAGCAGAGCCCATGTCACCACTGACGGGCCTTCCTTAGAAGCCCGTCAGTAGTAGGTTTTCAGCGATTAAAAAAAATAAAATTTAGAAAACAATATATTTCATCCAATATCCAATATACATTTCATCCAAAATAAAATACTAATACTGCTCTCAAGCTCCATACATATTTCTCTAAACAAGTTTATATCATGAAAAGAGTTCAATTGTGAACCAAAATCAGTTGCCTGCATGCCACCAGGAGAAACCAAGCCAGCAACTGACTGCCAGTACATCATTCTGAAATGCAGCAAAACGAAACCAATTAGTACATAGAAGCCAACAAGTGATATCATCCTTTCCTCAAAACAAATTTAAGCAATTTCAAGTGTTAAGTCAGTGCTATAAAGATACATGACAATATCTGTCACAAGGATTAGGTACACATCAACACCTAAACATGCATTTACCTCTTTACAGGTCCATCAGGATGGAGCCCAATTGCATCCAGAGTTCCTTATCCATCACAAGTTCAAATCTTCTTTCCAACTTTGATTCCAAAACATCATCAACCTGCAGCAGAATCAATCATATAAGTTGAAACGGTTCTTTCTTCATCTTTCAGTTTTGAGGCGCTATGTTCAAGTTACAGCTATCATATACTGAAGCACAACAAGGCATGCAATTGTGGACATGAAATATCATCATGTAATGTGTATGTGCAATGATCCACTGACCAACTCACCAAGAAATTAATGTGCTCAAACCCATCACGAGTTGCAAGATTTCGAGCAAGCTCAATTGCGGCTTCACTATAGTCGATGCCAGTTAGATCAGAAAACCTGTATATTGACTTGACACATTAGTACTACCAAGAAGTATTAATAATGTGAAATGTATAAAGTAATTTCTCTAATATACGGAAACCTTCTAATGTCACAGAAATGCCTTTCGAAAGAAACATGAGACTATGCCAGCATGATCTTTCTCAAAATATAAAAGCATTATCATATGATTAAGTCAAAGCATACTCTATACCGTTTCCAAGAGTTAATTTTACAATACATCTCCGTTATGAGAATTCAGAATTATATGATACTCCAGATTTTTTTTAAATGTCATACATAGTAGACCACGTATCTGCAACAATTGCATAGGCACCCAAATCTCAGTATATCATACTCCTAAAATCATGGAAATTTTTTACCTCAGTCATTGCAGTCCATAAAATACCATTGGATGTCTCACAAACATGTGGATCCTGAAGCCACCAGTCAGTGAAACATCCAGTGCCATTTTGTGGAAACGCCCTAAAATCGTATGCTTAAAATTCCAGGACCAAAAAGATAGTCAATCAACCTATCTAAAGGCTGTCAGTAAACATTATGAAAAGCAACTCAACGCCAATGTATTCAAGTTGGCAATAATAACAGCAGCCATGTTAAGAAGATGAGATTCGGGAATGGAAATGACGAGTTGCCAAGCCAGTTTCCTGTTTCCTCAGCATACCCTTGCTTTGCAAGCTGCTGCAAGAGTCGCCCACTCCCAGTTCCTACATCAAGTACACTGCAGCTGGGCAAATCCTTGCTGGAACACAAGTTTTTGGTCCAGCCTACAAGGACATCCATGACCTCAGTGCCAAACCTGCAACGAATGCCATCCAAAATTTTGATCCCAAACAAAATCCGGGGAGGAGGTGGCCGGAGGGAGGGAGGCGGGGGAGGAGGCGGCACGGCGCGGGTCGGATCCGGGGAGGAGGTGGCCGGGGGGAGGGAGACGGGGGAGGAGGCGGCGCGGCGCGGGTCGGAGGGAGGCGGGGGAGGAGGCGGCGCGGCGTGGGTCAGATCCGGGGAGGAGGTGGCCGGAGGGAGGGAGGCGGGGGAGGAGGCGGCGCGGTGCGGGTCGGATCCGGGGAGGAGGTGGCCGGGGGGAGGGAGGCGGGGGAGGAGGCGGCGCGGCGCGGGTCGGATCCGGGGAGGAGGTGGCCGGGGGGAGGGAGGCGGGGGAGGAGGCGGCGCGGCGCGGGTCGGAGGGAGGCGGGGGAGGAGGCGGCGCAGCGTGGGTCAGATCCGGGGAGGAGGTGGCCGGAGGGAGGGAGACGGGGGAGGAGGCGGCGCGGCGCGGGTCTGAGGGAGGCGGGGGAGGTTGCCGAAGGGAGGGAGGCGGGGGAGTAGAAGGGGCCAGGGGAAGGGGGAGAGAGGCTAGGGTTTCTCGAACCACTTAACCAGACTCCCCGTTTTTATATGGACCGGAAGGGGAGGGTGGAGGGCTGGGCCATCGGGCTGGGCCTCATCACTGACGGGCTGCTACAGTGCCCGTCATTGGAGGTGCTGTCTCTACCGACGGTCGCATATAGACTGACCGTCAGTGATACCGCCAAGTCAGCGGTGTGACTAACAGCCGCGTCCTCGTCTGTTACTACTGACGGTCCGTTTTACGCGCCCGTCAGTGGAGGTCCCCCCAACTGGCCTAGGCTGCAGCTCCGCTGACGAGCCACGAGTCACCCGTCAGTGGTGCTCAACGCCACCGACGGGCAGAGAATGGCCCGTCAGTGGAGGGTTTCAGCGGAGAGTCAATCTGCAGTAGTGCGCCCGTCTACGTCGACGTCGTCAAGGACCACCTTGACGTCCGTCACCGTCGAGGACTACGTCGATGTCGTCAAGGACTACCTTGACGTCCGTCACCGTCGAGGTCTACGTCGACGTCGTCAAGGACTATCTCGATGTCCGTCACCGTCGAGGACTACGTCGACGTCGTCAAGGACTACATTGACGACGTCAAGGGCAACCTCAGCGCCCGTCGCCATCAAGGTCTACGTCGACGTCGTCAAGGACTACCTCGACGTCTGTCACCGTCGAGGACTACGTCGACGTCGTCAAGGACCACCTTGACGTCCGTTATCGTCAAGGTCTACGTCGACATCGTCAAGGACTACCTCGACGTCCGTCACTGTCAAGGACTACGTCGACGTCGTCAAGGGCAACCTCAGCGCCCGTCGTCATCAAGATCTACATCAATGTCATTAAGGACTATCTCGATGTCTGTCACCGTCGAGAACTACGTCGACGTCGTCAAGGACCACCTTGACGTCCGTTATCGTCAAGGTCTACGTCAACGTCATCAAAGACCACCTCGACGTGCTTAGGAATTTCTCCAAAGATGCCAAAGAATATTTCTCAAAGATGCCTAGGAATATTCTCTCAATATCCTCTAAGGATGGGAAAATGACCATAATGCCCTTGTAAATTCCCTGTCATGTGAGGGCAAAATTGTAATCTCACATTTTCAATTCTCAAACCCTATAAATACTCCTCATAGGGGTAGAGAGAGGGGGAGAATTCTTGTAACCCTAATTCTACACTTCAACACAAAAGTGACTTTCACCTTGTCGTACACGTGGTGAGTTTCGTCTCCTCATACATAACTCGTGTTTCACCCCGTCGTACGTGTCTCGTGCCTCGCCTCGGCGAACAACCCAAACATCATACTTGCTCATACTCCTCATGCACCACCGACAGTCGCTGTAGTCGATCGGGGGTGCCTAAAGTACACTCTAGTCTTGTAGCTACGAAGTTGGCGCCGACCGTGGGGATACGGGTAAGAAGTCATGTCAACTAGGATGATGTTGAGGAGAAGCTCGAGAATGACGTCGGCAACCGCAAGGCACACGACCTCTCCACAAGCACTACGTGCGTGCTCGGCCTCGACATGACACGCGCTTTCGCGTGACCGCTACCTCATCTATGCGTGTGCTCTCCCGCGACACCGCACGCATGTATAGGGACTCATAATCGACATCGCCCTCATCTGTGCTCTCAGGCTTGGCATCCTCCATGCCCGCTCTTGGCGATACTAGGGGCTTGTCGTTGACATCGCCCTCACGCGCGCTCTCGGACTTGGCTTCTCTCTCACTCGTCCTTGGCGACACCAAGGGCTTGTCGTTGACATCACCCTCACGCGCGCTCTCGGACTTGGGGTCTTCCGCGCCCGTCCTTGGCGACACTAAGGACTCATCACCGACATCGCCCTCGTCCACGCTCTCGGACTTGGCGTCCTCCGCGCCCGCCCTTGGTGGCACCAGGAGTTCGTCATTGAAATCGCCCTCACGCGCGCTCTCAGGCTTGGCGTCTTCCGCGCCCGTCCTCGATGACACCAGGGGCTCATCAACATCACACGTGCCCCATGCGCTCGGTCGCCTACATGATTGCGGCTTGCTCGCTCACCTGCGCACCCTTGGTATACCACTCGGGCTCCTCATCAACATCACTCGTGCGTGCGCTCAGACTTAAGTGTCCTTCGCCCCATCCTTGGTGACATCGCGCGAGCTCGATGTCATCAACAGCCGCACATGTTTAGAATTGGTGGCCTCAACAGCTGTCCTCAACAACATCGCTCGAGCCTGACATCAACATTGTCGGGGCATGACTGTGTCCTCAGCAACATCGCTCGAGCTCGACATCAACATTGTCGGGGCATGACTGCACCACGGGCGAGCATGTGTTCAAACTTGCAGACGAGCACGCTCGCTCTTGGTGACATCGTGCGACCTCGTCGTCCCGATGACCACTTGCCACTTTGGATTGTGTGTCCTTTGCTCCTATTGTCGTCGACACTACACGGGGTCGTCATCGACATCAGTCACGCGCACATCCGCATTGCCCGTGCCGCTTAGACCAAGCATGTCAGTAGCGGACATCAACATTAGCGTCACCACGCTTCATCCAAAAGTGTAGACAACTCTGTCTCAGCAAAGGGCTTAATGCATCGACATGGCATCAAGCCCCCCTTGTGACAGGTTTCAGCCATCTCCGTCCGGGATAGAGTGTCCCTTCCCTCTGGGGTCGTGCGACGATAGCTCCCCACGACGTCGAGCCATCTCTGTCCGGGATAGAGTATCCCTTCCCTCCTGGGTAGTGCGATGATAGCTCTCGCGGCGTTGAGCCATCTCCGTCCGGGATAGAGTGTCCCTTCACTCCGGGGTCGTGGGACGATAGCTCCCCGCGATATCGAGCCATCTCCGTCCGGGATAGAGTGTCCCTTCCCTTCGGGCTTGTGCAACGATAGCTCCCCGCGATGTCGAGCCATCTCCGTCTGGGATAGAGTGTCCCTTCCCTCTGGGGTCGTGCGACGATAGCTCCCCCGACGTCGAGCCATCTCCGTCCGGTATAGAGTGTCCCTTCCCTCCGGGGTCGTGCGACGATAGCTCCCCGCGACGTCGAAACAGGTGTATATGTCAGAGTAAGGCAGAAATGTTCTTACACGCACCACATAGTACCAAGTGTTTGCCACCATCGAGTGTCATGTGTTTGTCACCATCGAGTGACTAATTATTTGTCACCATCGAGCGCCAAGTGTTTGCCACCATCGAGTGTCATGTGTTTGTTGCCATTGAGCGCCAAATGTTTGCCACCATCGAGTGTCATGTGTTGTCGTCATCATCCACCAAATGACTATAGCCATCGCACGCTAATTATTGGTCCCCGTCGCATGTGAAGTGTCCATGTCAGGGGAAACATCAATGCACTCCTTGCTACGCCGTCAGGCATTGAAAGTTGTGGTTGCAGAAGGCCACAAGCGCTTTTAGCTATGCCCTCGAGCGCGAAGTTTTTTCCGTTGGGAGGCAGGGTGCTACACACCCTATAACACTCTGTAAACTCTCATTATCGCACACAACCAAAGGTCCGCAACAACTAGTGCACACACCTTGTAGGTACCGGACTTAGCACTCAGCGCCAGCCATGTGCGTGCACCACCGCAAACGTCTCGACAAAGTACCGCGGTGCGCTTCAACACCATCCGTGGCCAAGGTACCACATGTGCCTCAATGCCCTCCACGGGCACGGTCCATGTGTACCTTATCACCTTCCACGCTAGGCTCCATCCCGGCAAGGGGCTCCCCAAAAACAAAGCCGAGCACCCGACATCATTGTCTCGCTCGACGTCAACACGCTCCGCCCAGTGTCATCGTCTCACCTGGCGTCACCATGTTCCGTCCAGCATCGACGCTCCACCCGGCATCGACATGTTCCGCCCAGCGTCGACATGCTCCGTCCGGCGTCGACATACTCCGCCGAAGTTGCCATGCTCCTCGGCATTGACACTCCACCGACGTCACCGCCGGTGTCGACACCCCATCTAGCGCTGACGCGCAACCTTTTGCATGAGGTGGTACGACGCACACTTTGCAAATATTAAACTCGGTGTCATCTCCGCAAGGGGCTTGCTAGAAGCGAGCCTAGATGTCCAGTACCGATGCACGCAGACTCAACATCCGTGTCGGCGCACGCTGGTCTGGTCCATAACTGACAAGCGTGGACTCAACATTCGCATCAACACAACTTCGCCATCAGCATGACTCATCCACACGTGGCGATGGCATCATCTTGAGAAGGGTCTCCCCCCAAGACAGCGTCAAGCATTCGGCATCAACATACTGCACCGAAGTCGACATGCTCTTCAGCGTCGACATGCACCTCGGCATCGACATACACCGCCGAAGTCGACATGCTCCTCAATGTCGACATGCTCTGCCTGGAGTCAACAATTCGCCTGGCATCGACATGTTCTGCCCAGAGTCGACACTCACGCCTTGGGCGGCATCGACACTCTGCTTAGTGTCGACATCTTCCGTCCGGCGTTGACACTCCGCTCGGCGTCAACATACTCCGTCGAAGGCCGCGAACCTGGTCGGCGGCGGCGGTACGGCGGTGCAAGGCCCGGCAGCTATGGCGCGACGGCAGGGGTGAGACGGCGGGGAGGCCGAGAGAGAGAGAGAGAGAGTGAGAGAGAGAGTGAGATATTTTCCATGAGGTCGCACAGGAAATATCTCAGGGTAGCCAGTTTAAACCGCCTGAGAACCGCGGAGGAAAATATCTCGGAACCGACTCGGATTGGCCGGTTTTAACTAGCCTGTAGGTGGTTTAAACCGCCCTCCACCGGAGTGTCCGGGAAGAAGCAGTGCAAAGTCCTGGCCGGACCGGTCGGACCGCTTGACCTTGGAAGATACTTCCAGAACTCAATCTCAGAGAGGTCCTCCAGGGTGATCACGCGACTCCAAGACCGCAGCACCTTGTTAAATTTCAGAGCACCTGTTGCTCTACTGACCAGCTCGGACTGCGCGCCGACACCTCAGGAATCGGTGCATCGGTCCGGGCGCTCGTCACCCGACCGCCCGAATCGTCGAGGGGCTACTGTTGGGAAAGGGGTCCCCGCGCTAGTCCATTTTGAAGTTTTCCGCATCCGTCATCAATGACCAAGCTGACGCTGTCAAGGGCGGCCACAGTGTTTGTCATCGTTAAGGACTACATCGACGACGTCAAGGGCAACCTCAGCGCCCGTCTATGTCGACATCGTCAAGGACTACCTCGACGTCCGTCACCGTCGAGGACTACGTCGACGTCGTCAAGGACTACATCGACGACGTCAAGAGCAACCTCAGCGCCCGTCGCCATCAAGATCTACGTCGACGTCGTCCAGGACTACCTCGATGTCTATCACCGTCGAGGACTACGTCAATATCATCAAGGACCACCTTGACGTCCGTTATCGTTAAGGTCTACATCGACGTCGTCAAGGACTACCTCGACGTCCGTCACTGTCGAGGACTGCGTCGACGTCGTCAAGGACTACATCGACGATGTCAAGGGCAACCTCAGCGCCCGTCGCCATCAAGGTCTACGTCGACATCGTCAAGGACTACCTCGACGTCTGTCACCGTCGAAGACTACGTCGACGTCGTCAAGGACCACCTTGACGTCCATTATCGTCAAGGTCTACGTCGACGTCGTCAAGGACTACCTCGACGTCCATCACCGTCGAGGACTACGTTGATGTCGTCAAGGACTACAATGACGACGTCAAGGGCAACCTCAGCACCCGTCGTCATCAAAGGCTACGTCAATATCGTTAAGGACTATCTCGACATCTGTCATCGTCGAGGACTACATCGACGTCGTCAAGGACCACCTTAACGTCTGTTATCGTCAAGGTCTACGTCGACGTCATCAAAGACCACCTCGATGTGCTTAGGGATTCCTCCAAAAATGCCAAATAATATTCCTCAAAGATGCCCGAAAATATTCTCCCAATATTCTCTAAGGATGGAAAAATGATCATAATGCCCTTGTAAATTCCCTCTCATGTGAGGGCAAAATTATAATCTCACATTTTCCATTCTCAAACCCTATAAATACCTCCCATAGGGGTAGAGAGAGAGAGAATTCTTGTAGCCCTAATTCTACACTTCAACACAAAAGTGACTTTCACCTCGTCGTACACGTGGTGAGTTTCGCCTCCTCATACATGACTCGTGTTTCACCCTGTCATATGTGTCTCGTGCCTCGCCTCGATGAACAACCCAAGCATCATACTTGCTCGTACTCCTCGTGCACCACCGACAGTCGCTGTAGCCGATCGGGGGTGCCTAAAGTACACTGCCTAGTCTTGTAGCTACGACAAAATTGAAATCTTACTCGGTTGTAAGCGTCGCTTCAGGGTGGGGTGATAACCCTTCTCACAACAGTAGCCCCTTGCCATTTCGGGAAGTTGTAGAACACTCGTCTAGATCAGCACTTTAATTCATCGGGATTGACGCGCCATCCAGATCGTCACATTATGGGGTTCAATGTTAATTTCACTGCACTTTAGTGGACTTCACTTATAATAAACCATCTCCAGCAAAGAAACACTCCATCCCATGAGCTGTTTCATTGGCTCTCTTGAGACTTGCCATTTCGTTGAAGAAAAAAAATTCTATTCCATCTTATGAGCCGAGACAAGGGGATTGCTTGCTGCGGTGGGCCTTAGCGGTGCCAGGGTTTGGCGAGATGAGTGGCGGAGTGCGGGCACGAGCTAGGGTTGAGGAAGCGCGAGGCGTGGCAGTGCACTCACAGTGGGATTGCACAGAGTGCAGCAGGGTGCCACGGGGTGAGGAAGCTTGAGGTGCGGCACTACATGCACGAGGGGATTAAACGGAGTGCGGCGGGGTGCCGCGAGCGAGAAAGTGTGAGGTGTAGTAGCACGTGTACGGTGGGATTACAGGAGTGCGATGGGGTGCCGCGGGGTGCGACCCCACCCGTGCGGCCTTAGCAGTGAGGAGTGGCAGGCGGCTAGCGTCGGGGTGCGACCCCGCCTGCGCGGCCTTAGCAGCGGGCGTCCCAGGACAGGGTGCCATGGGGGGCAGCCCTGTTCACGCGTCCTTAGTGGTGAGGAGCGGCGGGTGGCTAGCGACGGTGTGTCGGCGTGTCGCGGGGTGCCATCTCACCTAAGTGGCCTTAGCAGCAGGGAGCGGCAGACGTCCCATGGCAGGGTACCGCGCGGTGCAACCCCGCCCGCGCAGCCTTAGCAGTGAGGAGCAGCGGGCGGCTAGTGGCAAGGCGTCATGGGGTACGACCCCGAGGGACTTAGTGGCGAGCCAAGAGGGGTCGGGTGACGCGGTAGCGGCAAGGTAACGGCACCTCATCGGAGATGGATTCGTCGCGGAGTGCCACGCAACGAAGTGTGGGGCACCCCACTGGTGAAAGCCGTATTGCGTCGCACCGTAGGTGGTGTGGGCACCTTGCTCGCGACGGATTCCTAGGCAGTGTCGTGCCGGATGACGAGGCGAAGGGGCACCTCGACCGCGACAAAGTTTCTAGCGGCAGAGCTCTTGGCGACGACACGCGGAGTAGTTGTAAGTGGATAGCAAGGTGTTAAATTCGGTAGGTTGTAGACGCGGACAAGTGTTGTGGTGTGCTTGTTAGTGTATACAAGTGTGTCAACTGCGAGGGATGAAGCATGCACAAACGTCGTGTCTTTTTATTCATTTTTCTTTGCATGTCCTCATTGAGTTACGTTTATCCTGTTGTATGCCTCGAAGCGATGTTTCTACTCGGTCACGTGCAGGTGGGTTCTTTGTGTGTGGGTATTGCCTCGTGCGAGTTTTCGCACACACGAAGAGGCGCCGCGCAGTGTGGCCACTCCGGTGTAGCTCATAGACAGTAAAGCCTCCTGAACGGAGTGGCCAATTGGCACGACGTGGAGTGCATTGATGCCGAGCAAGGTGACCGCACTGGGTGGAGCACGTCAACACAATGTGAGATAGTGATTATTGATATTGGGGCGTGGCAACGACGCCGGGAGAGACAGTCTGGCCAAGCGGAGCATTTGAACGTCAGTCGAGTAAGTCACAACGGGCAAGATTCTTGTATCGAGTGGGGTATGTGAATGCTGGACGAAGCACGTCGACCCCGAGAGATTTGATGACGCTGAACTGGGTGTGTGCTGATGTCGAGCCAAGGTCATGATGTTGTGCGAAGCATGTGTGGCTTAAGATGATTCTGTGGGAGCTCTTGTTGTTGGGGTGTGCCAATGGCGTCGTTGTCACAACAATGCAAGTACTGAGTTCACGCAGGTTGTCGGGCGAGGTTGTTGTTTGAATGTGTGTTAACTAGCACATGAATAAGTGAAACACATGGCGCATGAGGGCGACCTTCTCCAACAATAGCTTCCATTGCACAGAAGAAAGGTAAATCTTATTTTGGTGGCTCCTTGAGCACCGACACTTGATGCGTGGTCGCAACGAATAGTCGACATACAATGGCAAAAATTACTTGATCGTGTGATGGTGACAAGTTCCTATTGTGCGAAGGTGTTACTCTCCTGATGGGCGAAAGTATCATAGCCTTAGCATGTACTCATAGAAAATACACGCTGCATCATGCTGGTCTTCACATGGCACGAGATCGCGCAATACCGCACAAAGTGCTTTCTTAACATCCGATGGGACAGCAGCATACGAGTGACATTAGATTCATTCGTTCTTTCCCAACGAAAAAACTATGTGCATGAAAACATAGTTACGAGCATGTTATCTCTTTATATAATGACGAGATAAAGCATGATCAAAACCGATAATGAGACTGATGCGTCCGGCCACTACTACAGATTAGGTCTTTTAAGACCCCTCATCGCACACGGTTTGGCCTAACCCGTCACCAATGTAAATATCGCACACGGTCACTATTTCAGGCTCGTGTGTGATGTGCCACGGTAAATTGGCCCGTGTGCGATGTGAGGCACATCGCACACGATTTTTTTTTGAAAAACCGTATGCCTCACATCGCACATGGTTGTTTCCTAGCAACCGTATGCGATGTGAGGCCGTGTGCGATGTGAAAATTCATAACTTTTTCATATTAAGTTGGATGGAGACAATGTCTATATAAAAATTGTAGCCCTTGACGAGATCTACAACTTTGCAGTTGACAAGTTTCTCGTTTGAAATAATCTAGATGTCCAAATATTAGCCGGAAGGAGCCACATCGCACACGGTTGTTAGGAAACAACTGTGTGCGATGTCGTTTTCCGAAATTCGTAGCTTTTTCGTATGGAGTTAGATGGAGATAATGTCTATATGAAAATTGTAGCTCTCAATGCGATCTACAACTTTGCAGTTGACAAGTTTCTCATTTGAAGCAATCTATATATCCAAATAGTAGCCGGAATGAGGCACGTCGCACACGGTTGTTAGGAAACAACTGTGTGCGATGTCGTTTTCCAAAATTCATAGCTTTTTCATATTAAGTCGGATAGAGACAATGTCTATATGAAAAATATAGCCCTCGACGAGATCTACAACTTTGCAGTTGACAAGTTTTCTCATTTGAAGCCATCTAAATGTCCAAATATTAGCCGGAATGAGGCACATCGCACAGCACATCGCACACGGTTGTTAGGAAAACAACCGTGTGCGATGTCTCGTTTTCGGAAATTCGTAACTTTCTCATATGAAGTTGGATGGAGACAATGTCTATATGAAAATTGTAGCTCTCGACGAGATCTACAACTTGTAGTTGACAAGTTTCTTGTTTGGAGCCATCTAAATATCCAAATATTAGCTAGAAAATTCAGATTGAAAGGGTCAAAAGGAATAGATATCCTACCTAGTCATAAGACTGTGTTCGAGTGAGATGGTTAGGTGGGCTCGCGCGAGAGTAAGAGGTCATGCGTTCGAGTCTCCAAAACCACACGCGCGCGTATTTCGCGTGAAGAATCGCATGACTTGTGACTTGACGTCGTGGCGCGTGCATGGTTGTAGAGGGCGTAAAACAGGCGAGTTCTACGTGTCTAACAATATTTTTTGGCTTTTTTCCTAACCTAAATAACCCGTTTGTATGGAGCACATCGCACACGGGCCAATGTGCGATGTGCACCCCACATCAGTGACCGGCTGGTGCATATGTATGGAGCACATCGCACACGGACCAATGTGCGATGTGCACCCCACATCAGTGACCGGCTGGTGCATACGGGCTGGAAACCCGTATGCGATGAGCTTTTTTACCCGTGTGCGATGAGCTTTTCTCTAGTAGTAGGCACCACTTTGTGGTCTTAGCTCACTACGGACAGCGGAGTCCACTCTGTTGTAGGTGAAGAATCACGCTTGATAAATGTTCACATGTGAGTGTAGCGTATTTGCACATCATGATTTGTTAGAGCATGTCCATATGCGGTGAAAACCCATTGCCCATGATGTCGTGGAGTATGACAGTTAGAATGTAGGTGTTGCGAGCTCAAAATTTTGGCAGTATAATAGTTGTTGTTTGTTTAATTATTAATTATTCTGCTCATACAACGGATCGTGCTTAGCTAATTCATAACTCACTTGGTCATTCACATGTTAAACATGTGGCGTAACTAAATATTTCAGCAACACGAAGACTGTAATTTGGGTTGTTTCTCTTCATGTGTGCAGTCCTCCTTTTCCTTTATGCAAGGAGTTTTGCTTTCTCCCATGTGTCCTTTTTTTATTCATGTGTCGAACCTATATCGTAGCCAAAACTTTGGCATTACGATGATTATATTTTATGAAATTTTTGCATTGCGCATAGGGTTGTGCTTTGGTACCTGGTCAGTTTCCACACTTTGGCGGCAAGGGCCTGAGTAAGCAACCTCAAATAGTGAGGATGCGATGGTCTTACCTCAACTTCGTGCCTTGAGGATGAGACTGATACCTCAATGTCATGCCGTGAGGATGCGGTAGGACACCTCAATGCTATGAATCTATGTCTTTGTTGGGTCTCCTCCCAACGAAAAATATTTAGCATGTAGGAGTCCATCGAGCGCCAAACTGGGCAGGTGTATTTACAACGAGAGGGATGACTGTATGTCTTGACTGAAAGATAGCTGGACTGAGCATGTAATTTTTTTATTCCCGACGCTAAAGGATACTACAAATAGAGGTGCTCAACTGTTATTGGTAGGTAGCATTGTATATGTGGTCTTACCTCGACGAAAAAACATTCGATGCTCAACTATTTTTCATTGGGCGGTTTTTCTCTTACCACAACGAAAAAACATTTCGTGCTTAGTGACTTGTCACCGAGCACTTTGCTCTTGCCCCGACAATAAAACATTTGGTGTCTGACTTCTTCTGTCACAGTGTTTTCTTGGTGTGTTGTGAATTTGATTTCTACTAAGTCTGTATTTTACGTGTGTATTGATTTCTCTCCAAGACATCCAACCTTCCAATGAGAGGGGTGTCTTCCTATTTATACAGGAGGAAGGGTAGTGGCGTATATTTATATATCTGCCCTTAGATAGTTTACGGTTTTGCCTTTGGGTTATAGTTTCATTAGGGGCATTACAGCCATTTCCATCCAACCCCTGTTGGATATTTCTTAGCATATTCCTCAGTCTTGTTTGCAGCGTGACCCGTCATCATGACACATGTCGTGTTGGACCAAAGTCTTGTTGGCGATGCCGAACTTTGCTAACAGTTATGAGCCTCGTTTGTGATGCCTGACGTCTCTGCGCGACTCATCGTCGCGACACCTGTGGTGTAGGACCGAAGTCTTATTGGTGGTGCTGGACTTTGCTGACAGTCTAAGTCTCATTTGCTTGACGTCGCTACGCCACCTATCATTATGATGTGTATCTTGTCTTGTTGATCAATAACGTAGCATGAATGCTAAATATTTAATAGAACTAGCACGGAATTGAAATGTTTTTCGATCATATATATACATCAATCCGGAGTGGGACGATAACCTTTCTCACAACAGAAGCCTTGATAGGGCTAGCACTCCAACCTGTAGGACACCAGCATTCCAGTTCGGCGCAAACAGACTCCGCTGGGTAGAGGTCGGATCCGATGCTTTGTGCTAAATTAGTCACTGCATTTACCATCGGTTATTAATTGGTCATCAAAGTAAATAAATCACTGCATCCACATCGCTCGTATCGAAACACACACCTACTCCGGTTTATGTGAGGTGAAGGTGAGCGAAACACATGACCAACTTATATTCTACTCCTTTGGTTTTAAAATATAGGATTCTTTTAAAATTAGACATAAAAATTAAGAGTGAGAGTGAAATATCAATATTATTCTTTGATTATTTTTATCTACATCTCTTTTTCCTCCCCAAGACAATAAATATTAGTACTACTAGTACTAATCCTATGAGTAATTACCTTTCGTGACATTGATGAAGAGCAAAATAGAAACAAATGACTAAAACCGTATTAGAAGTGTAAAAGTACAAGTATTTTGAGAAAGAGTGAAATACATCTACAATACCTGTACTTGTCTGGCTGATATGATTTAACCATTGTATTCTGGAAACCTCTGTCATTATGTTTGATGAAATGTCCCACGTACGGTCATTACCTACATAACTATATGAGTTTTATTTGCTAACGTAGCGTACTTCGACCGGCCATCGAGGCAACGACCAGCCCACGAGGCACACCAGCAAAGCACCGAGCAGCTAACAAGGCACCTATATATCCTGCCTCTATGAAATCAGTAATTCCCACCCCCCAATTGAAATCCCTAATTCCCCTTCAATTCCACTTTCGCTCGCTGGCTCCCCTTCGGCCTTTGCATTTCCTTGCACAGTAAGAGCTAGCGGCGGCAGACATGGCAACTAGGCGACTGAGAAAGGAGTGGAGGAAGGAGAAGAGGGATTAGGGATTCCATGCCTACACGCTAGGGACGACAGAAATGGCAACACAGCGGCGGAGGGGGTGCCAGCGAGAGAAAGGGGAGTGGTCCATGGTGACACGGGGCTGGCGAGCTAAAGGGAAATTGAAGGGGAATTAGGGATTTCAGTTGGGGGAGGGGAATTAGGGATTTCATAGGGGTGGGATATATAGTGTCTCGCTGTCAGTCGGTGCATTGCCGGCGTGTCTCGCGGGCCGGTCATTGCCTCGGTGGCCGGTCAATGTACACCACATCAGCAAATAACATAAGGTTACGTAGGTAATGATCGTATGTGAGACATTTCATCAAAAATAATGACTGTAAATTGAGGTTCCGGAATACAGTTACTAAATCAAATCAGCTAGACAAGTACGTGTATTGTAGATGCATTTTACTCTTTGAGAAAAGTCTGAGAGGCTAAAAAGACATCTGCTTTAAAACAGACGCAGTGCGAGATACAAACAGATCAAGCAAATTAATAATTAAATCAGACCTACAATTATCTTGTGTCTAGTCTTCTTATGTGGAACAGTATTCCGAGAGCTGTGACATCAATTGTATCTATAGATACAAGCTAAGGTGGAGAGGGATTAAAGAGGAGAGAAAAGAGAAAGCTCGATCTCATGTGGCACAAAATCCAACAATTTGCGGGGCACAGAAGGGAGATAGGAGAGAGAACAAAGTGATTTACTCATTACTTGTATGGCCCATCTATAAATATAACCATTGTGATTGTGATATTTGATGGTCTGTAAGTACACATGATCAATTGTAGCTTTTTGATGAGAAAAAGTATCGAACCCACTAGGACACGGCAATTGGTCTCACTATCAAAGTCTGAAACCAATCTAAAAAAAATACAAAGTGAATGTAGATACGCACAACTATCTTTCTAAATAAGTTGTGAATCTCAAAGATGCAATAAATAGTTAAAATAAGCAATTACTTGCCCTAGGAAATAAAAACTATTTTTGAAATAAATAAATAACAACAAAGTAATAAAAATTAAAAGTGCTAAGAGAGATTTTCTAATAGCTAAAAATTAGTCATGAAGTATATATGTTCACTAGTAGCAATCCTCAAGCAAGTAATAAAGATTATGACATGTCAAAAGTGCAATCGGGGTCTTACAAGAAATAAATGAAGGTAAATGATACTAGCAATAAGTAGATTAATCTACCATTCGTCAAACCATCAATTTTAGACGCTAGCGTTACTCTCCTATGTATGGCGTACATTAAGGTAATTATCGGAACAATACTATTAACCTTACTAACGGATACAAAGAAGGATCACATGGTTGGCTGCTCTACCATGTCCTCCGTATTTACAAAACAATCGCACCACCATTTGTCTTGCATGGCCAACTTCAAGATAAACAATAAAAAAAAATATTAAAGACACAAAACTCATTTGATTAACCTATGTATAAATAATTGATTGCGTCGAAGATGGGTGGTCATCACAATAAATTGATGACACCAAAGATGGATGGTCATCACAATAAATAGAAAATGCTACATAGTTATTACCATACAACTCATAGCCTTGACGGACTACTCACACATCATGCAAATTAATAAGAATAAATATAATATTCATTGCATAACTTGAAAAATACCAAGATACAAACTAATTCCGAAGTTCCCAATGATTGTAGATAAGTACATAGAGTATCTAACTATGGAGGCTTGTTAGAAAGGGTGATCTATGGGTAGAATTTGTGTGGTGGTTATGGAGATGGAAAACTAGGGTTGTCGGCTGCCGCCTGTCTCTTCTGTTTATGATACTCTAGCTTCTGTTTTATAGTGGGAACCTTCACGGAAGAGTTTCTCGAGACAAAACGGATTTACTAGAGAAATAGCACCGCCAAGGAGCAACAGGAGCTCTACATGGCAAGCCAGGATGGCTACGGCTGCCGTGGGGCCCTGCCGTGTGGGCTCTTGGCTCTCCAATAGTTGCCGCCCTTTCATGCCCTGCTCTTCTACTTTAGAACATTTCCTTATACACTGAATTTGTTGATTTCTGCAAAGTTTCTTGCATACAACGAAAAAAAGATAGTTTGTCTATCTATCAGATTATTGAATAAAATATAATAATAATTAAAAACTATAATAGAAATATGACAAAAGTAGATCATTAAACTTAAAATATAATAATACGTTTAGACGTATTAGTATCCAGTCTAATTTTTAGAAAACAAGAAAGAGATGCCACAAAAAGCAAAGAACCGTTGGTAATGCCTAAAAGACACACTAATATCTCCCAACCGCATCAATACCAATGAGTGACCAAATTAAGAATCAAGATATGACCTAGATACTCACTCCGTTCAGCAAGAACTAGTATTGCTTTGGATATATGTCTAGTCGAACTTTAAACTTTTGCACTTCCACGACCAATATCTTTAAATATTTACACCCTGCTTTTGTAATCATATGTTTTGATTTGCTCGATAAGTACTCCTGCAGTGTTGTTGTTATGAAAATAACACGTAAAGAGGGGGTATGCACTCATCGTGGATAAGTTTGTCGAGGTTTACAACGAAACTGACAAAGGCGGATACGACAACTGTGGTGCCGGTCGATAAATATTTTCTTTGAATGCGACAATAATGTTTTTAAATAGGTATGACCTCGGCTCAAGGAGAGAGGTGTAGTCCTGTGTGAGGTGCAGCCACTCGACAAGTATCGAGGTCATCTGCATCGAGGTGATCTCCTTTAAGGAATGTTTGGCCACACCTTAGAAGATGAGTGCTCTTATTCGTCAATTGAGAGATAAATTATAAGTGATTTATATGGTGTCCTTTTGTCCTTATTTATCACAGTTTATCTCTTCTTGACTCATAGTAAAAATTAACCCATTAACTATCTCACTTATTACTTCCAATCTATTTATAGAAGTGTGGTAAGGCAAATTTTTATTAGTCTCTCTCTTTGTTTTCTACACTTTAATTTTTATGCCTACTTAAAATATGCCTCATGATTTGAATGATGGGTGTGTGGAATACATTGGAGCGGTTATTTCGAAATCGTAGAATGACACACATTTCAGAACAAAATATAAAGTCTAAGTAACATGTATTTAAGTATGGAGGAAGTAGCAAGCAGTTGGTCCACGTTGTTGCACGAATGATGTGATTAGGGCATAAGGTTGTTTCCCATGCTTCCATCTCGTCCACAAGTAACACCATGACAATGTTCCTATTACACTTTTTACAAATTTAAACAATAGGACCATATCAATCTTTTAGGGTAAACTCGATCATCGCCCAACTGACACCATCATTCCCTCACGCCCAGCGATCAACACCATCGTCAACTCGCTCACTGCCTCGTTCTCCCCATCGTTGTCGACCACCATCTTCCAAGCTCGCCATTATCCCTCACACTATCTGCCGCCATCTCCATCCTCCAAAATCTCCACCACAACCAACCCCTTAGCTCGATACTGCCAAACCGCCTGGATCTAGACTATTGGTGCCCGAATCTAACCAAACCAGCCAGTTGACGTTGGTTATGTATTCCCTGCGTCATCATGGAGCTGGTCAATGTTGTCCTCAACACCTTGGTTGTCAACCACCTGACGAGGTAGATCTAGGGCATCTCCGTCCATATCGGCCCTGCTGCCATTGCAACCTTCGGTTAGCATGCATGTTCTCCCATCTTTGCTGGCGGTCGTCTTCACGCCCTGGGTCATTATCGAGGTCGAGGAGCCACACAATGGAAGCTGTAATTCATAGATTTTTGTATTGTTTCGCATGCAAGGGTGTCGCTAGACGAGGAGACAACATCCATCATCTCTCTATTTTCCTCTCTTCCTCTCCTCTTTCTCTCCCCTTTGCCAAATTTTTCTAAGAGATCTGCTAAGCTGCATTATACCGTCAAAACTCGATTCTGATAGTGTAGCCTCTCTTGCTTTGCTTGCACTCTCCTCCTCCGCCCTTTTTCCTTTATCTCCGTCTCCTCTTTCCACCGTCATCATATCGGGTGCAACTTCGTGCCCATCCTTCCTCTACAAAATGGGAGGAAAGGATGCACCGCTCTCCTAGCCAAAAGCCCCCTTCCTTCCAACACACACATATGGTGTCCCGGAGAAGGACACGTCATTTTCAAAGGCAAAATCTTTACGATATTCCTGTCAAATAAAAACAATGTTTTTTTTAACTACTGCAACAATACCGGGCTAGACGTAGGTGAGGTGATCTTACTGGGATGCCTTTATAAATGCTTAGGTGCAATAAAAACAAACGGGAAAGACGTAGGCACACCTTTTTGAGAAATACGCAGTACAACTTAAGGCACACACTATCATATGTATATATATACTCACTCATCCACACCTATAGAGTTGTAGAGTTTAAAAATTGACGAAGTCACTATAATTATCTCACCATCGAAAAGTACGTCACCTACTAAAATTCCACTTTGGTAGATGTACAAGGAGCCAAATCTGGAGCAGGAATTGTGAAATGTAACCATTTTCACCGCCCATTTAGGCAACTTGGTTCTCAAAACCGCATCTACGCCAACATAAAAAGTGTAACGTCTACGGTTTCGCAGCTGCGCCATCGTCATTCTGTTACAGAGACGTACGTAATCGGAGTAGACGGAGTCGTGGAGTACGATGCGGAGCGCAACCTGGCACTTTCGCTTCGCCACTTCTCAATCCGAAACTGACCATGCATGCTGCTGGCCCCCGCGATAGGCCCGCGTGTCTGTTCTTCAATTCCTTCCCACGCAGATATTACACACATCAGATCACTGACCAAGTGAGACCAGCTTGCTAGTAGAACCAAGTAGTAGGAGGCGACTAACTAAAGACTAGTCAGGTGAAGAGACTAAAGGCTGACGATATCCACGCAGACATGATGCGCAAGATCACGGCCGCTGCACGCTGCCTGCCCGGCCGAGTGGAGACACCGGTTGTTGCGATGCGTTTTCACCAAAAAGCTCGACTTCTGCTCGCCACATTACACAAGCCTTTTGCATTTTCTTTCCTTGCATTAGCTACTAGGATGGCATCGGCCGGCCGGGGAGGACATGACGAGGCTGCCACACATGGCCCACACGGGAGTCTGGTGTTTCGATCATTAGCTACCTTGTGGACTATCTATATGACAACGTCTAATCTGATATCTTGATCAGCTCATCATGCTTGATAGGATCAACAGGATTGGGACAAAAGAAAATCATGCACGTCTCCATCGCAAGGTAAACTAATAAAAATTGATGTTTGCCATATCCTGAACCAAAGCAGATCCAATCGTGATTAAAGGCCAAGAAAATGCAATATGTGGTCTCATAGTGCTAGCTTTTGCTTAGCTTGCATGCAATGCTAGCTCTCCGCGTCTCAGCAAATAGACTGCTGTACTCAACCCTGACCACTAAAACTGGATGAATAAAATGCCAACAACCTCTCTTGTGTTTGTTTGCATTTAAGCTCCTCCCTTTTCCAGTGCGCGTTGTAAATTGTGATCTCTGCAATTTCCGGAACTTTTGATTTCCAACGCCAACTACCAGCACTTGCAAGGGTGAACATTTGTTTTCACAATTCCGCATACGAAAAAGCATATATAGACGGCTCAACTCTCAAATGTTCCGTTTCTCCTCTTCGCATCAACAAAAATTCTACGCTCTACATGGCAACTCTAGAGAAAGCTAATATCGTGCTGCTTTACTTGCCCCCAACAAATACAACGCATCCAGACTCCTCTTTCCAGCGTCATATATTTGCATCCAATCTATAAGTGCCCATCGCGTATAAGCGCATTATATGGACACCTGGACAGTGATGGGAAAGCTCGTTGCTAGTGTGGCAAGAACAAAAGGATACTCCTATATATTGCTGATTTTGTTGTGCAAAACATTAATTGGCATGTCTATCTAGATTTCATTGGTACCACCTTTTTCTCAAATAAGAAATTTAGCTGCCTAAAGTTTCCGACCAAACTCTATGGCCACAGTGTTAAAAATGTGGATATGTAAAAGAACGCAAAATGATATTTACTATATATGGAAAATATTAATATAAGTAGTTATAAATGTAGTAATCAACTTTGAAAGATAGGAATCTCAACAAAAAGAAGTTTCAAATAGAATTATGCACGATTCGTTGAACAAATATAATCGAATATTAGCTTTGCCAAGGGTATTTCTTTTCTTGTCATGTATATCATTCAAAGATGTCTGGAATTTGAAGCAAGACAAGCTTGAAGAACTCTTTCCCCTTTATTTTTTGTGGCTACACGTTAAACCAGCTAAGGTGTGCAATGGGTTAAGCTACTCAAGTGATACTCAAGTCTTTGTTAATCTATGGACGAAGTAAGATGACAGATGGTTGATCGCCTGCATCTCGAAGGAAGCTCGGGAGCTGGCTGCAGCTTTTGTCAATCTTATGGTCTTATTTAAGCATAGGGAGGCTAATAATGTGGCTCATTCTTGTGCCAAGTTTGCTTGTAATTCGTCCTTGCCGACTGTTTGGGTATCTTCTTGCCCTCAGTTTCTTGTAACCCCCCTACGCGAGAGCACGGTTGGGTTGCAACCTAATTAATAAAAGAGACTCTTAATAAAACTCTCGAGTTGCTTTAAGAAAACCTTTGTAGCTGCGTATCTTCCTTGCACGCATGATTCTCAATTCGACGTCAATTACAACTCAAAAGAAATCCTGCTCAGCACAGACACTCTAATTGCCTGTTTACAGGAGAGTTTTGGTGGTTTAGTAAGAATTTTGATTCAAGTGTTTCAAATTGAATTCAAATTCACTCCTTGTACACACCTTGGTTCTTTTTCCTTAACCTATAATGCTTGGGCTTGGTCTCCAACAATGCCTGATGTTCAATTTCGTCCCACATTGGCGGACCTAGGATTTTGAAGTTGGGTGTACGAAGTTATAAAGGAAAAAAGGTCCAACATAAAACATGAACGTTCATAATAACAATAATCAAAGTACAAGTTGTTCGTCATAGTGATAATACAAGATAATGAAGCAATACAACCATACGTTTTTTTCGTGGCTCTACAATCTACGTTCCAAAAGAATCACATATTATTCATATTTCCGGAATGAAATCAGCATAACACTTAGCAATGCCGGTGCATGCTAGGCTGCGACTGCGAGCCGGCGCCGTGCTCCAGAGAGGCAGAGAGGCTGTGCGTGCGCGCGTACGTGGGAGTCTAGAGGGATGGTGCTGGGACCTAGAAGGCTAGAAGAGGTCATTCTAGGGCTTGATGGTCAGCTCTTGGCCCCTTTGGATACCTGGGCCACGCCAACGATGCCTGAATTGGGCCGCACTTTGAGGTCAGTGTCCACTTGCCTGCCTTTGTGTAAATGCTTCGGTAAACCACTGAGGTTGTTGGGTGAAGCAGAGAAAACCTAGATCTACTTTGTTGGGTAAGACAGAAAGAGATCTGAGATAACACGGCAAAGCATGAATTTTATTTCTTGGATCATCCATGTAAACAAATCTGATCCAATGCACTTGGTATATGGTTCACCATGACTGGGGAAGAGCTAGCCGGTTTTCATATATATCGTCCGCGCGAGCTAGAAGCTCGCGTCGTGCATCAGTGTGGGCTGGCCCAGCTTGAGTTGCTCTTTAGAGAGCGTTCGTATGCATTAATATTTGGGCCATCGGAACAAGATGAGAGCACCAAACCAAGTACATGGTGGACTGTGTTCCTTTTTCTTTTCCTTTCTTTCTTCCTATGTGCCTTTCTTTCACCTCTAAACAAAACTGTGTGCTTTTCTTTTTCTTATTTTTTTCAGGTGTGAAACCAACGAATACCGCCCATTTTTTTACTTTTCTTATTTACAATTTATTATTGTCCATTATGTTCTGCTATTTATTTTTTGATTTTTCAAGTAATAATCTTCACTACTGCCATTATTATATGTAGTCATATTCCACAAGATTTTTTGTTTATTCACTAATACTTTTCCTATTGCTTTATGAACATTTTTCAGAGTTTTTGCAGAAACAAGAATTGTTCCATGGACACTTTCAGTTTGTTCCACAAATTTTAACCTAATTTTAATTTTTATTTCACAATAGTCGTGAATTGTACCATGTGTAATTTATTTTTCTTTAGTAATTTTATTGTATGTTTGGTCAATTTTAATTTTTGCTCCACAAATAGTGGCTTTGTATTTTTCCCCCTTTTTGTTCCACTAATCCTGATTCACTTTTTATTTTTTCCCTTCTTATTATTTTTTTCCATTTTATTGTTCCAATAGCGACCTTTTCATGTTTCAATACAAAAAGATGATATTAGCACAAGAAGCTCCATATTCGTCTTTGAAGTATGAAACAATTTTTTTGAGTTGCTTGAACATTTTTAATACATAAACACTTTTATTGATGGTGAAATTTTCTTTTAAGAAATGTTTTTTTCATGCGGAAATTTTTTTATGACCTACCGAAACAAATTTATCAAGTTGCGTGAACAATTTTTTGATATACGTAAACAGAACGGTGAACATATTTTAAAAACAAATCATACACTACATTCTTTATGACCTATTGGAACAGTATTATTGAGTTGCACGAATATTTTTTCGACATACATGAATATTTTTCATGGATGGTAAAACATATTATAAAAAATGATACAAAACATTTTTTGTGACTACCGGAATAATTATCATGAGCTATATGAACATTTTTCTATTTGAACCTATTTTCTCACAAAATTTATTCAATGGATTTAACTTCCAAAATATATTTTCTGTTCTTGAAATTTTCCATGAACACTCATTTTTTTCCTAATAATTTTTTTTCTATGTATAAAGTGGGTCTTGTTTAGAAGATCTCATCTTAAGGAACAGAACAGTCTAAAAAATCTATGATTCAGACGTTCGGTTTAGAAAGTTGTGAATTTTTGAAAACGTGTAACATGTGCTTGCCACCTGATTATTTTATTCCTTTTGAGAATAAGCCCACGCCGTCAACTCAATTACACTAGCTCGGCCCACGTGGGGCCCACTTTTGTGGGCCGGCCCACCTAGCTGCTTACTGGGCGATCCTAGTGTTGCACTCAGGCGGGCCCCATATATTGGCCCTCGAAGCTAGCTCTTCCTTAAGCGGGAGCGAAGAGGGCAACACCCATGGTGCTATTCTTTTTATATTTTCATTTTTAATCTAAAAAACATGATAACATAATTTGTAAATAATGTTTAATAAAAAAGCATTTCGAATAGTTTGGTTATAAATTTTTGAAAGTATCTCGCATAAAAAGTGTTTTCTTAAATATGTTCCACCGTCCATAAAAAATATTCATATATACCAAATAAAATATTTATGCAACCCATGAAAATTGTTCTAGTATAGCACAAAAAACGTTTCGTATGGAAATTTTTGTGAAATATGTTCCATCGTCCATGAAAAATATTCATGTATATTAAATAAAATATTCATGCACCTCGTGAAAATTATTCTAATAGATCACAAAATGTTTCGTATGAAAATTTCTTTTGAAATATATTCCACTTCTATGAAAATGTTCATGTGTTTCAAAAAAAAATATTTCACCTAAAACAGAAAAAAAAACACGCTGGATGAGCCGGTAGGGGTGAAAACGGATCAGAATATTTCCGAAATTCTTGAGCAAAATGGAAACGGAACGAGTCGGGAACAGAAACTTTTGAAAAGAAAATGGAATCGGTAAATTTTTATCGAAAATGGAATCAAAAACGGAACCATCATTTCCGTTGGAAACATTAACGAAATCGGAATTTCTGGTTAAATTTATTCAGAAATTCTAAAATTTAGTAACCCATCCTGCCATCCAGCCCACAAGCCCATTAGGAACCTAATTCCCCCTAATTCCTCTAGTCCCCTAAATCTCTAATTCCCCTATTCTATCACCGATGCCTCAAGGCTGATGCCGACAAGCCCTGCTCTGCTGCTGGTGCCGATGACGCCTCAAGCATCCCATCCGCCGCTCGCCATGGAGGAGGTCGTCCTCGTCATGGTGCCGCCGACGCCTCCCCTCCACCCTCAATCCCCTCTCTGCCTATCTCCGCGGTGCGTCCCTACCCGCTGACACCTCACCTCCGGCCCTCCGCCACTCGCCGTCGAGGGAGGAGGTCGCTATCGTCACGGTGCCGTCGACACCTCCTCTCCGCCACTCTCTACGGTGTGTCGCCGCCCACCGACGCCTCCTCCCCGCCTGTCGATGCCTCCCCTCCCCTCCGCCACTCGCTGCCCTCCGACGCCTCCTCTCCACCTCTCTCTGCGATGCGTCGTCGCCTGTCGACGCCTCATTAAATCCATGTGGTTATAGGTTCTAGTTTATGGTCTGCTCGTTCTGTAACTACCGTTCCACAACACCTTCTATAGCCCTTCGGTATGTGCCACTTATTAACACTTGTTTCAAAGCCTTGTTATTTTAGTCCAAAAAGAGATGTAATATTCATTCCATTATCTAATTATTTACTATTATGATTTTTGTAGGATAGAGAAGCCAAGAAAGAAGAGCTTAGAATGTCATGGACCAAACTGCAATTATCATGTATGACTATCCCTTCAATATTGTTGAGCATGAGTACTTTGTGGATTTTATCTAGTCTTTGTGCCCTACATTTCCAATTAGAAGTCGTATTAAAGATATATTGAATATGTTTGTGGAGGAAAAGAAGAAATTGTACGAGCACTTTAAAACACTCCAATGCCGTTTTAGTACAATCATAGACATGTGGACATCTAACCAAAACGAAGGCTACATGTACATTATGGTTCATTGAATAGATGACAATTGGTGCATGCAAAAAAGAATTATCAAGTTTATGCATGTAGAAGGACATCATTGAGGAAAGAATTTGTGCTCGGAGTTTTATGATAGTATAGTTAACTGTAATCTTGATAGAAAGTTGTTTGCTCTTACTTTGGACAATGCTGCATCAAATGATAAATGTGTTCATGGAGTAGTAAACAAGCTCAATAAGATATCCCCATTAATCTATGATAGAATATTTTTTCATGTAAGATGTATGAATCTTCATGTGAGATGTATAAATCATATTTTAAAACTTACTGCCCAAGATGGTTTAAAGATAATTGTAGAAGCCATTGCAAAAATTAGAAACACAACTGCAATTGTGAAAAACTCTATATTGCAGTATGAGGAGTTTAAGAAGTGTGCTTCAGAGTGTGACAAAGGGTCTCTCCTTGGATGTTCCTACAAGGTGGAATTCCACATATCTTATGTTGAAGAATGTAATTTATTATAAGGATGCATTTGGTAGGCTCTTTCTTCGACATAGAAGCAAATATATGAAATATGCTCCAACTCTGAATAACTAGGCTATGGCAACATCAATACATGCATGCTTGAAGCCATTTTTTGATGCTACTGAGCTATTGTTAAGTACTAAATATCCAAGTGCAAATCTGTTTTTCAGAAATTTTTATCAAATTAAGATTTCAATCGCAAATGGTGTGAGAGCTTCGATGTATTGATTAAGGCAATGGCACATTCTATGAAAGTCAAATATGATAAGTATTGGGAAAAATCAAATATGGCACTTGATGTAGCATGCTTCTTTGATCCTAGTTACAAGAATAATGTAATACAATACTTTGCACCATTGATTTACCCCACCACTTTTATGCAACAGATTGATAAATATACTAAGATTGTTAACCAATTGTTCCAAGCTTACGTATCTACTTCAAATAAAGCACCTTGTAGTGCTAGCGCTACTAATTTGCAGCAAGTAGGTTCTCAAGTTGATGATGTTGATGAGGAGGATAATCTTGACATGTTCTTGCATAGCCTTAGTGAATCTAACCATGGCACAAAAACTGAGTTATAAATTTACTTGGAGCAACTCTAGCATCTAGAAAAGATAAGAATTTTGACATGCTGTCATGGTGAAAGCTTAAATAAGCCGAGTTCCCTAATCTCACCCGGCTTGCTCGTGATGTATTACCTATTCAAGTATCAGCGATTGCTTCAGAGTCAGCACTTAGTGCCGGTGAATGAGTCATTGACCCATTTCGTACACGTCTTGATTCTGAGATTGTGCAAGCTTTAATTTGTACTAAAGATTGGACTGCAGCTTCAAAATGTAACATTTGAGTTTTGCTTCAATGGTTTCCTGTATAAATGTGCCATGTTTGTTTTATTAAATTTGTGTCTACAAAAGAATTAGCCTGTAAAGAAGTACCATGTTTGTTTAATATTGGAGCATCGAGCATGTGTATTAAATACTTGACTAATCATTCAGATGGTAGCATCGCATCTATCATCACTAAGTTGGACATGGAGAGTCTTGAGCGACGTTTTACGAGCTTGGTGGAAATGGTTTACCTTATCTTACCTAATATTGACACTTAGTTTCTACTCCCCATGTGATAATTAATATCATAACATTAATATTGCTACATATTTGCCTTTATAGCTGGAGGAGCAAGACAACACATATGATAATGATATAAAGGAGGACGACATGATGGAAGAAATGTAGGCACATTGAAACTTGGAAGCATATAGTTGTTAATTATTTTCTTTATGCACGGACTGCAATTTATCTCTTAGCTCGTGGACTGCTAATTTAACTTTTTGGAAATGAACTGTGATGTGTGATAATGCTATGGACTGTGACGTGTGGATTGCTATTTATCATAATGAAACTATTATTTTACATGCACCATATGATTCATGTTCTTGATGGCATTTTATTATTGTTATGCTTTTGAAATTTTATAATAAACAATATATTAATGATATTATAATTTACGAATATTACATAAATTGAACTGGCTTGTTGTTTTCATTGTACAATTGTGAATGGTTTTTTTGTTTTTGTGCCCCGATAAATATCTGTTTTTGTTCTGTGTTCACATCGTATTCGTTTTCAACACTATTCATATCCGTATCCGAATCTGAGATTTTCGATTCCATTAAAAGAATAAAAAATAAATACGGTAAAATTTATTTCTGACCGATTTTAATCTGTTTTCACCCCTACAAACTAGCATAAATGCGGGAGAGGGGAGTGTGAAGCGGCTCTTTAGCTCCCGCTATGAGCAGGAATTAAGAATTCCGCGATGACTGAGCTCCATTGCTTACGTTTGTTGGGCCATACTAACTGCAATCAGAAAAGTTTCCAGTTTAAGATATTTCATTTTATTTTTTGATTCGTCGGCTCGAAAGTTAAGTTTGCATGTCGTGAAATTATCTCCAAAAGTATAATTTTTTGGTGGCTTCGCCCGGGTTCGAACCGGAGACCTTCAGTGTGTTAGACTGACGTGATAACCAACTACACCACGAAACCAATCTTGAAAATTTTATTAAGCGTGCTACCATAATTTATTCAAAAGGATGTTCACCGGATCATAGGTCCGATACACGATGACCCTAAGCAGAAAGACTTGCACATATATAGTGTATCTACCACAACAATAACACAAGCAAATTATCCCAGCAATTATCCAGCAAATCGGAGTCGAGCGCGCACACGGTAGACAGCACAACAAGCAGCAAATGCAGAATCAATTGCCCGCGTCGATCAGATCGAGTTTCTCAGAGTTGGGTCTGGAAGACGGTGACGTGCCCGAGGCGCTGGACGATGTCGGCCACCGAGCCCACCGCGGCGAGCAGCGACACGACGAGGGCGCCCACGTTGAGTGCCTGCAGCGCCAGCCACTTGCGGCTGCCGCGCTGCACCCTCGCCTGCTTGATGTACATGGTCACCGGGAAGTAGACCGTGAGCGGCCAGAACGCGACGGCGCCGAGCAGCCCGAGCACCGCGTTGAAGAAGGGCAGCATCAGCGACACCACCGTCGTGGTGGCCACGAAGGCCGTGCGCAGAACCAGCTTGCACATCGTGAACCGCACCGCGCGGCCGTGGCCCAGGGGCAGCCGCAGCGCATACTCCCGGTGGAAGAAGGCCGAATCCGGGTACCGGCTCCCCAGCCACTTCTCGTAGCACGCGAAGACGGGCTGCGCGTACACCTGCGACAATGCACGAAACGGCCCATCCATCACACGCACAGAAACGCGAGCTGAACATTACCGGTGTCACACTATTGCTGTGACGAATTATCACCTGATAGGCTCCGACCAAGTGCACGACCACGGCTACGTTGGCAACGTCGACGAGCCAGAACGGCTCGTCGAAGCCGGTGAGGATGTTCCCCGGAGCGCCATTGCCGAAGGCCGCGTACCCGATGCACCCGAGCGACACGTAGAATATCGTCGTCACGCCAATGCCGTACATGCTTGCCCTCTTCATCGTCACGTTCTCCGATGGTGGTGACTTGACAGTGTCCTACAGACACACGAGCCATGCCATTGTAAGCTCAAGTGCGTACAACCTTTTTTGTTCAATCACAAGTGCGTACAACTAACTACATTATGATCTATATGTAACGCAATGTGCATGAACTTGCCTGGATTTCTATGAGAAGCATGGAGTAGGTGTACGCGAAGGCGATGTTCCCGAGGGCCTGCAGGAAGTTCCATGCCCTGGTCGGGGCAGAGACGCCGTCGACGCCGATCTTGTCGCCGAGAAGGGTGCCGTAGGCCCTGTGGTTCAACGCGAACTTGGTGGCGCTCAAGAAGAGCGCGACGAAGGAGTAGGTGAACGACATGACGGCGGCGACGACCGAGATCAGAGTGACCTTCTCCAGGCTCGGGAACTGGGACAGGACAACCTCCACGAGGCCGAACAGCACCAGGTACAACGTCCCGGACGCGCCGCAGCTCGCGTCGTGGCCCTTGTAGTGGCGGCAGTTCGTGCGCACCACAGACCTGCAGTCCAACTTCTTTCAGTCCAGAGCCTGCATGTTGATGCCGAACAAAATTTCGCAGGATTTTCAGAAGCCTAGAAGCTTGAGCTTACATGATGCCCGTGGCAGCTGTGATGGTGTAACCCACAATTGCACCCCAGAGAATCGCATACTGTGCAAGGCCGCACACAACTACATCCCTAGGTCCTGACATGATTAAGCAGTTCTTGTCAGAGTCACAAATATGGTGCGAACGTCCATCCATATATGTGAGGATACAAAAAATTACATATAAGTTTCAGGATTTGTTACCAAGGCAGGACCGCACGGCGTCCATGTAGGTGTAGTTCCGTTTGCCGTGGACGGGGTCCGGCGAGCGGTAGCAGTCCGACAAGAGGACGGCGGTGTAGTAGGTGATGTAGGCGCATCCGATGAGGGCGATAGGGCCAAGGACCCATCCCATCTGGGCCACGCTCCACGGCAGCGCGAGCACGCCGGATCCTATCACGGCGGTGATGGCGTGCGTCGTCGCTGTCCATAACGTTCCTGTAAAAATTCAGGTCTATTTTGCATCAGTTACTGTCTGACTGTCAGATAATGTGCCATTTGCTGTCTTTACAATTTTTGAAGTACGAAGAGTCGGCTAGAGCATCAACATAATTACGGATGTAGATATTGAAGAGACTGCAAGATCAAATCCCAGTTACAGTAGCGGTGAAACTTTCAACTTGCAAGTCAGATTCACAACTCTCTTTGCCCACAGGGTGAGAGGTCATCATTTTCTCAAAAGGATCTGCAGCCATCATTAGCCAAAAATAAGCTGAGCAAACTGAAACCCATTTGATCTATTGATCATGCGCTGGATACCATTACGTAAAGCATACAACTGACCAAGCTACAAACCAGCAACTTGTCAATATAAACACTGGATTTTAATCGTCAGGTCCTAAAGCAGCATCATCTCCGTTGGCTTTGATCTAGGCACCCAGCAAAGTAATAACTATTAAACGCCTAAAGTAAGATCTCTTGTGTTGTTATACTATTTAACCCAATAACTGCAACTGTATAACAGCATGAGATGGCTCTTTTGAGCAACGTAAGCATGCACCTGAAGAAACACCTTTTAGGAAGAAAACCGCGTCTGGTTGCCTATGTGGATTATGATGTGGTATCCATTATCCAGCAAGCATGAAGCATGCAACAGTTAGATATCACGTACTTCCATTCAGATATAAATAACCAAACGTATACTTTGTGATATGTATATATTGATTCTGTACTTAAGTCAATGTAAAGACTACTTGATGGTGCACTCTTCATCACAGCCTATGACTAGACTCGCAACAGTACACCCAAAATGGATTCGGTTATACCCTGATGTCATGAAAGCTATTGCAGACTTGGGAGGATTCCTGATGGAAGTGGAGATAGCACAAATTGAAGGTTTGCAGCCATCCATCCAAAACATAGCCATTGGGCCACACTACAACAACTTCCATTAGACTATTAACGATGCTGCGATGAATAAATGTTCTCCACTCTTTCCGGGATTCTGATACTAAAACAGTAGGACAATGATTGCCACAACAAAATTGTGTGACATGGTCACACACACCACTAAGCATCTACACAATTCTGATGCTATAAGAGTTGTGAGCCAAAAACACTTGCTTGGGATATATATGGTACTGCCTGCCAAGTCATTGGAATTTTGGACCTTGCAAGGAGTACAGTACTATAACGAAATGGGGGCATAGGACCTAGGTTCCTGCATCAATACTTTGCCACTCACCCTGTTCCCGTCATTCGTGGCGTCGTAGACGGTGTGGTGACAGAAGCTTCACACAATGGATGTCACATCTTCAGGAGATGGCTTTTTTTCAGTTATAGTATGCAAGGTGTCTGCAATTCTCCCCAATTTCATGGATGACAGGTGATGTGTGAAATAAAAGGGAAGGAGATGTGCGTGTTCAAGAGTGTAACATCTAAATTAGTTAGGTATGCATGCAAACACAAGGCATGTAAAGACGACAGCTCAGGATCATCAGAAAATTTGGCTTTGTTCTGCTGCAATATTTCCCCTATCAAAACAGGTATCCTAACCATGGACAGAACTCTTTCCCCCTAATATATGTTAAACTTCCAAACACAAAGCATCGGGATAGAAGTTGACATTTTTCGATGGTGGGGATGCTATGCCGCTAAATTGGAGTGTGTCAATCTTCTTGTTAACTGTGCACATTCCTAAGCAAAATGAGAAGTTTACAACTTTCAATTCCTAAGATTAAATAGAAGAGACAAATAAGGAAGGAGATGAGCCATTTAGCATTTTAATCACCGAGATCAGAGTGTTCGCTTAGGTGGTGAAATACATACAAGAGAACTGCATGTTCCTTAGGTGCTGAAAGCTGCTCGGTTCGGCACAGCTTTCACTTGAAAGAGATACAGATGTCATGCACCAATGCACATTTCTATCCATGCTATTGGAATTGGTGGACCTTTGGGTGGAAGTGGACAGCCTCGAGAGACTACTCAACCAGATCAGCGTATGCGACTCAATTCCAGGGATATCACCTGAGGTTTGTGCCCACCAAGATTTAGAAGATGCATGATGAACCCAAATATAGATTATTCTTGTGCTAGTGCTACATGGCCGTATCCTCACAGCGGACAAACTAGCGCTAAAGGGATGGTTCCATAGCTCCAACTGCCAGTTGTGCCTCCGCGGGGTGGAATCGATAGACCACCTACGCAAAGACTACCCCTTTATGCTCGCAGTTTAGAACCTCATCAACTACTGGATGGGCTCCTAGGCCAGCCACCCTCTGCAAGGCTCATTGGATGATTGGTGAACTGATACCCTTGCCAACTCCGCTCGAAAGGCCACGCATACCAAGAGCGGACACATAATCTACGTCATGTGGAATGTCTGGAAGGCAGTGCCACGTGACTCACCTAGTGTGAGGTCGTTGCGCTTACTCTCCAGGACATCAACCAAAGACATATGAGTGTTGCCTCTTTTTGAAAGTAATCTGTTATTATAACCTGCAGGTTCTTGGGCTTGTTTCTTTAAAAAAATAAGCACCACTCACGTATATACATTTTTTCCTATTTAATTGAAAGGCAGTGCTCCTACCAATTTTTTAAAAAGAAAAATCAAACAATGCCAAGGGCGTAGAGATCAACTGTCCTTGAGGGAATAATGCTCCTGTGGTGACAATTCAATCGCATATGACCGCGTGAGCATACATGGTGAACAGCAGAGAATATGACAGCAACTGTAAATGGTATTTTTCTAACGATCTTCCTAGAAAACCTCTACATGAAACATGCTCTGTTCTACCGTCTCCCTAAAACCTCTCGACGAAACATGAACTCTTTCTACTGTTTCTTACACATGGATCTGATCTGACTATCTGATACATGGAACGAGGCAATGAGAAGCAATCCATGCCTCTTCAGCACAAGGACATGCAGGCTTGCCCTTGCCAGAATGAAAGCATGGTTTCGACTTTCGACGAAGGCATCAAGTGAAGAAACTGAAACTGGAACAACAGAGCTCAAGGATTTCAACGAGGAGCGGAGCAAAGTCGCCTATTGTACCTGTTCTTACACGGCCGTCGTCGTCCACCGCCACCTCCGTCCTCTCGACCTTCTCCACGTCCATCTCTCTCACCCCCTCTCTCTCACTCTCTAGAAATTGGAGGAGCTTTGAGGTAGGGATGGAGTCTGTACCTGTACTCTGCGGCTATATATAGCTGGCGAGCTTTGCACCTGACCAGCTTTCCCTGTACATTCATTCTTTTAATGCGGTGATGCGCTCAATTAATCTTCCTCACGGAATCCCACGAATCGTTTCAACAACCCCTGGTAGAAATGGAATTTTTCCGCGTCAAACACCAGACAAAGAAAAGATCATCTATGGCAACAGACAGCTGTTGCATTCTTTTTAAAGAAAACGAATAAAATGTGCTAATTTTGGGGAATTTTCGCTTTTGGAAATGGTTAGGCGACAGGTATGTATCTGGTCACGAGTGTGTGTACCTCTTTGGCCAGGTTGCTCAAGGGTAAGAGGATTTAGAAATAACCTCGTTCAAGTAAAAGTCATAACGGGCACGAAGAAAAATTACATGTGTTTGATTATAGCACATCCAAGGACCATTGCTTGCAGGAAAGCTAGCAACGCCGACGTCATTTAGTAGTGTAGATTGTATGGATGATGCTCATTAACTTGATGGTCAGCCAGCTATGTAATCCTACGTTTTCATACAGTGAAACATTTACTTGAGTGAAAAACAGAGTTGCCTCTAAAACAAAAACTGTTGTATTATTTCGTTTGTGTGAAGAAGGAGCATCTCGACTTTAATTCTTCAAGACTTGTGCTTCCAAAAATGGAAAGCAACATTTGGCTCATCGCACTCATGAAGCGGCTGTCTGATCCATCATCAGCTTCCAGAGGCACTTGGTTTTGTGTTTCTACTGACAATCTCAACTTTTCAGTCAAAAACCACACATGAAATTGACATCTTCACTCTTCAGTACCAAATCCCTTCACAGATTCTGCCGTTTTACAGTAAAAATCCAAGTCTCGCACGGCCATGATCTCGAAAACATCCCGTAAGACATTTTGCCACGCATGGCGCCTGCAAATTGCCCGTGCGATCATCCGTACAGACATGTCGCTGCTATCCCGAAACCATCAACTTCGTACGCACCGCATGGCGTATGGTATCCGGTCGAGTGACGAATACAGCGGCGCATGCAGCTGTGATGGATAAGCTTTGGCTCGTTCCGTGGGGCACGCGAGCAATGCATGCACCAGGAGCTAGCTAGCCACGTTGTGAATTCAGGGTGCAGACACGATCAAAATAGGCTCACGTCGTCGCATCTCTACGTTCGGCAGTGCAGAGACGACGCTGGCAAAGGTGTTCACGCAATTGAGTTGACGCGGAGGAGACTAACTTTAATTGGAGACGAAATGCAAATGTGTGATGCCAATACGCCACCGAGCCCTTACGGGGGTCGGGGGGTGGGGGAGGAAAGGGAGTGCGTGCCATTGTTTCACGGGGCTGGAGCACTGAAACAAGCAAGGTTTTCTGAGCTGTAAGCCTCTTGGTTTCAGCGTTGCAGGAAGGACGAGGAATCAAAGCAACTTTTGTAAGCAGGATAGCGAGTTATCAAAACAAGGTTACATGGCTCAACGGCTGAAATTTACGGAATTACGGAGGACCTACTCTGCACACACGCCTAGCTTCAAAAAGAAGTCTGCATACATGCCTCGCTATGTTATAGCAGGCCGGGTGCCAGTGGGCTGGATAGGTTACTCGGACAAGCTGCCCCAGTTTGGGTCCAAAGAAAATCGCCAAATTAACAGTTGGGAAAGAGGAGAACTACAAGTGGAAAATTTCCATTTTTAATCCCTCAAACATTGTAAAAGTCTAAATTTAGTCTTTTAATTCTAATATTGGATATTTTTGATCTCTCAAGTATCAAAACCATCTAAATTTGGTCTCTTACGCCACCAAAAGAAATTTTGACGATGACATGGTGACGATTTCGCATACATGGCAACCCAGTCAATATAAAAAATAAAAAAATATAAGGAAAAATGAAATTTTAATTTTTTTAGAAAACTCAGATAATTTGAAGAAAAATAAAAATATAAAAATATTTAGAAAATTTTGAAAAATAAAAAATCAGATTTTTTTAGGAAACTGAAAACTTATTAAAAATCCGACTTTAAAATGAAAATTTACAAGGAAAATCAGGACCAAAATAAAAAAATAAAGGAAACAAAGAAAATCAGGAATATTCTAGAAAAATCTGAGAATTTTAAAATTCCTCCAAATTTTTTAGAATATTTCTATATCTTTTCCATTTTCTATTTTTTTAATTTTTGTGCTGACTAGGCTGCCATGTGTACGCAACCACCGTCACGTCATCGTCAAAACCGCTTTCAGTAGATGAAAAACTAAATCTAAACTATTTTAATATTTAAGGGACGAAACTTAAACTTTTACAATAGTTAAGAGACTAAAAATAAACTTTTTCCAACTGCAAAACACCATCACGGACCATATCACTGGGAAAAAGGCAGGATTGGCCCCCGGGCGAGTGGCAATGCCGGGAATAGCCCCTGTCCGGGAGCAACGGCGAAAATGTCCCCGCGACGCGACGCGCACTTGACAGGTGGAGAACTCGCGCCCTAGAACCGCGACGACAAAAAATCACGCGCCAGACCCGCGACTGCACGGCGTCGCGGTCCCCGCCACCCTCCGCTGCCCCACCCGCGAGCTCCCTCCAGGCCGCGCCCTCGGCCCATGAGGCGAGGCAGATCGCGCCCGAGGCCCGCGAGGAGGCGTCACGCGCGCGATGCGATGAGCAGAGTGGCCTGCGGAGCTCGCGGCCACGGCCCGCGACGGGCGCTGCGTATCTGATAGAGTATGGAATGCGAAAACAACATGTGCAGTCACACTAGCAGCAAACCTACTAGCCCTTGGGTCCTGGGTGTAGATCCATGTGGCTTGCTATAGGATTTTGACATAGGATTTCCCGATATTTTTTCATCAAGGGTCCTATTCCCCCCTCCTCCTAATATCGGGAATAGATTCTTGAAGATGTAATGAGTGAACCATTAAAGTCCCTTGTTAAAAGGGTCTAATTGTTCTCATTTTCATAAGCGTCGCTACAAAATTCAACATGTATCTCTTCTTCATGTGGGATTCCATAGTGAATCATTGTTTATTTGGAACATGCATCTTACCCCTTTCTGGTGTTTTAGTGTCAAAGGGGGAGAGAAGCAGGAGGAGAAAAGCTTTAGAGAGAAGGGAGAGAAGCTTTAGGGGGAGAGAAGCAAATATAAGGGAGAGATATAGGGGGAGTGGAGAGTTTTGCTGTGTATCAAGACTTGTTCTTCTTATTCTGATTTCTTATGTCTTGAGCACACTAAGTCTTTTCTGAAATGATGCAGATTACTTTATGGCCTGAGCTATGCTATTCTGTCATGATCATGTCCTGATATGTGTGGATGGTTTTTGCTCGGATCTGATTTATGCTCTGATTCATCACACACACACACACACGCACGCACGCGCACGCGCACACGCACACGCACACGCACACGCACGCACACGCACACGCACGCACACGAACGCGCACGCGCACGCGCACACGCACACACACACATATATATATGCTCTGATCATAACACTATACTTGCTTTGATCATAACACATGTTAATGAATACTCTGAACATGCTTTAAACATAAACATGCTTTAAAGGAAACTCTAAAACTGCATCATTATCAGCTCAGTTCAGTCTATTACTCATGATTCATTTAACGCTCTAAACTGATGAAATACAAATTGTGAGAAAATACTACTCATGGTTACAATTCAGATCTATGCATTTGTATTCTAAAAGCAAATCTTTTATGCACAGCTTCATGGGGAGTATATTCTGACAACCTGTATATGTACTACTGTCGGCGTAGAGACGCCTCTAGCGGTGGTCCGGTTGGACCCCCTTTGGGATTCGGCCTGGGGCGATATAGAGTACTTCTTGTGAGCTGATGGCGAACCCTGGGATTGGAGGATATGGTGCAGGAGACGCAAAGGTTTATCCAGGTTCAGGCCACCCGGAGGTGTAATACCCTACGTCCTGCTTTGTGCGTTTGTATTGATCTATCAAGGCTACGGTGGTGTTCTTCTTTACAAACAGGCTGGCTGTTCTTCTAACATGAAATATCTAAAGCTCAAAAGAGTCTAACTAGCATAATGCTTGCTCTAGTTCTTCAACCAAAGATCTAGCCTCAAGAACCAACCCTTTGCATGGCCTGGGAACTCCCCTTATATAGCCGGGGGTTCACCACAGCGGCCATGCAAAGGCTACTGCGTACGGTATTGTGGGCGCCAAGAAGCCGCCCACCTTTCCATTTAATGCGCCGCGCCGATCTTCGCGCCGCACGTCTCCCCGCCATGCTTCCTGACAGAGGGACTGACAGCTTTATGCCCAGCGGGACCCGCGAAGAGAGACTTACCGGGCCCCTTCTGACCGAGTCGGTGAAGTATCTGCTCCTGGACCCCGCGTCTCAGTGACCAGCCGCTCAGCGGGGGGCGTGGTGATTTGTCCCAAAGGGGGCAGAAAGGGGACGACAGCTGACGCAGGCGCGCGGGGCGGCGCACCTGGCCGGTCAACAACCCTGTCAGACGGGCCCATCCCCTGGCAGAGTCTATGGCAAAAAGGGATTTGCCCTGCGTGGATGGGACCCGGCCTGACCGATATCATGCCTGCACAGGGTTTAGCATTTAATGTCCGAATGACGGGCATTAAATGCTTCTGCCGATGCCAAGGCTTGCCGGAGAAGCCAAGTACTGGAACGGTGAGCCCGGAGGGGGGCCCCACAGGGGGGGGCCCCACGACCCCCGAACGCTCCGACCCCGAACGGTCCCTTCGGCTCTCGGGGGATGCCAGCTGTCCCGGGCTGCTCCCGAGTGACCTCGTGCGCTCGGGGAGCGCTCGCTGGAGGCTCCCTCGGGGCCCCTTATGGGGGGAAGCGCCAACGGGACCGCTCGGGGGCTCGCCCCGAGCGGTTTCCTGGGCCCCGCACCCTTCGGGATGCCGGGCGCTTGGGGAGAGGACCCCAAGCGCTTCCTCGATTATTGAGCCTTGGGCTCTCGGGAGCCCAAGGTCCTTTTTAGAAGGCTCGCGCAGGCGCGGTACCCGGGGAAGCCCCCGAGTATCCAGGCTAGACCGCCGGGCCCACCTGCCGTGGCAGCGGGGCCCTCTCTGTCCCGGCCGCCACGTGTCACGCCCTGTGGCCTCTGGTTGGCCTCCGCCGGCGGTTTGGGGGACCCTGGGCCCCATTCCGCCAACAACTACTCATTCATATCTTTATTTGATAATGTTGAATGGGTTGCCACTAACCACCAAAAAGGGGAGATTGAAAGAGCATCTAGGCCTCTAAACGGTTTTGATGGTTAATGGCAACCCAGACTGGAATCTAATGTTTATAATGAGTATAAGTAGGATGAATAGGTTCTAGGAAGAGGATTCATCCATGAAAGGATGACCATGCAAACGTATAAAGGTGGTTTCCCAGGACAAGGAGATAGCTGCGCTAGGCAGCTGTGTCACAGCTGTGAAAAAGCCGGTATTGTGCAAGGAGTTGCAAGCAAGGTGATGGTGGCTTGATGCGTCAAGGGCCGTGACTACAATTGGTGGAAGCTGAAGTCTAGGTTTGCTAGTTTTCTTGAGTCCTTAAAAAACACCTGAACTATCAAGAGAGATGTAGTAATGACTTTTTGGAAGTGCTAATGCTCAATGCTCAGAATATTGGATAGTGGCACTGATGCCTTGAGGTCAATGGTCCTGTAACAACAGTTTTGCACAAGTGTGAAACTGGGTTGTGCTAGCTTCCTAAAACCCTAGAGCCAAAGTTACCTATGTGGCACAGCTGTGTCACAAGTGAACAACCGCTCTATGACTCAGGTACATCTTTGAGCCATGGGAGAGCATAAAAATGCTAAGGGAACTGCACTACAATAGTTTGTCTATTGAGTCAGAAGACTATTGGAGGTTCTCTCCTGAGTAGGCATCAGAGTTAGTTGTGTGCGCTAAGGGCATGTAATGTGCCAAGACCAGGCTAAGTAGTGAGGCTAGTCAGTTAGGCTTTCACCTGTGTCAGCCTCCGGTGACACAGGTGTCGGTCTGCCTGAGCCGGTTACCGTTGTGCATTGTGATTAGCTGTGTCACCCATGTCTGTCACCGGTGACCCACTTAATCCTACGTGGCATGAGTATAACGAACAGGTGCCTGTGCTTCCTAAGTCTTAGTTCAAGAGAGTAAGAGCTTTGAGCAGAGAGCACTGGTTCCTCCAAGAGTTGTTGTTGCAGATTCTTTCTTGGAGTGTCTACTCCTAGACAGGTGTAGGAGTTGTTGTGACCACCCAAGCTTGTGTGGGTTGATTCAGTAGTCTGTGAAGGTGATCTGAGGTCTACCTACTGCAAGGCGAAAAGACTTCCACAAGCAAAAGAAAGAGACCTGAAAAACTCAGGTACTCAGAGAACAAGCGCGTTTCAGTGACGGCTATCTCTTCGGAGTAGCCTCTCCAACGGAGACGTACCTTTCTAAAAAGAGTGGGAACTTCAGTGAAAAATCCCTTATCTCTCTGAGTATTTTTCATTCTGCACTTACTTGCTCATCTGGTTGCATGTTTGTGTGATCACTAATATATAATCTAGTTGTGATCTTTACTCCTTTCCTGTCGTAGTTTAGTTGTGTCACAGTTGCCTTACTGCTTGTCTCATATCTGTGCCAGTTACCTGTTACACAGCTATCTGTCTTATACATCTGCTTAGGGTTTTTAGATTACCTGTGTTAGCCACCTGTGTGATAGCTGTGTGTTAATTTACATATCAAATACTGCCTGAGTAGTTGACTTGTCACACAACTAACTAAACCCTTCAACCTGTTAAGCCTATCTTGATAAATTAAAGTAATTGTTTAAAATTGGTTAGCCTCCTGTTCACCCCCCTCTTGTCGGCACCTACGATCCTTTCAGCCCCTCTATCCGGATGAGGCGGGCCCATGCCCTGACCAATGACCGCAACAGGGTCTATAGTGTTGAAGATGATCTCCACATTATACTTCTATGTCATGTAGTATTCGCCGTGAGAGGTGAGCTCAAACTCCTTGTTCAACAAGCCAGACATCTTACATTGTCTATTCAAAATATACATAAGTTTTACTTCATTTAAAAACATATGAGTGATATACAAATTAATGGTACAATATTCTTGAGTAACTTCAGTATTTTCCTAAGCAATCGCATTAAATAAAGCAAAAGAATTAAATAATAAGCCAAATAATACATATAATATGCAGAAAAAAATGTGACAAAAATGATCCACAAGATTTTGCATGATAATATAATTTAGTGACTATATGTGAATTCAGTAAGTACAAGGGAAATTTATTATTTTCTGAAGTTTTTCACAAAATCTCCTACCCACTAGCCCCCCAAGTCTACATGGCCCGCAAGCACGGTGTAGCCTGTCCACCAAGCCTACGAGACCAAGAAGCATAATGAGGCCTACTAGCTAGGTCCATTTACATGCCATAGCACACCCGCAAGCCTGGCCTGCATGGCTGGCAAGCGCGGCATGCTTGCCCACCTGACCCACATGGCTAGCAAGCATAGTTGCGTGTGCGGGTGTCGTGGCCTGCCTACCCGCCTAGCCCTCGAGGCTGGCAAGTGCAGCTAGGCTGCCGTATGCAACCGCAGTGGCCTGCCAGCCCGCTAGGCTCCCAAGGTTGGCAACCGCAGCATGGCCTTCCTACGTGTCGCCTGCCTGACCTACTAGGCCGGCAAACGTAACAGGGCTGAGGGCTTGCTCACATGTCATGGCCCGCCTAGCCTGCTAGGCTGGCAAAGGTGGCTAGGCCACACGGCCTGCTCATGGGCCATGGCACGCCCGCCCGCCTGGCCTACCAGACTAGCAAGTATGGCTAGGCCCGCCCACCACCAGTCAGCACAGCCCATGACGCGCAGCGGGCTGATCCACCTAGCTTGTGCGAGCGTCCCCTGCCCGCCTGGCCCGTTAGGCTGACAAGCGCAGCTAGGCTACGCCTGGTACGGCCTGCCTGCCCACCTAGCCTGCGAGGCCAGCAAGCGCGGCTGGGCTGCACATGGTTTGCCCGGCATGCGTGCTCATGTCCGAACAGCACGTCAGCTTGGTGGCGTTGCTGCGCCCTACATGGTGGCCGGGGTGGCGCCAGAGCGTGATGCTACCTCGTTCATCTATTGCTAGCGATGATGCTTCATGCATCGTCCAATTTACCGGCAGTGTCCTTGTGGCGAGGTAACAACGTCACCCTCGGTTTCAAGTTGAGGCAACGACCTCAACCCATGACGTGCAATAGCTGACCAAGCCGACCTGTAGCACGTTGTGGTGGGGTTTACTCATAGCCTATCTGATTTCGTTCCGGTGCCATACCAACTGCATGCAGTACCCGTCTACGTGCGGGATGGTGATCGTTCTAGCACCATCTATTAAATTATGTGTTAACAAATGACATCCTTTAGGTCATACTAGATTGATCTCCAAGAACACGATAGCAAATAGAAAGAAGAATTCAATGTAGAAAGCAATAGAGCAAAGTAGAAGACAATCTAAATATTGAATTTGATCTATTTATATAATTGACGATCATTAATTCAATGATTAACAAAGCATTGTAAAGGTAGCATGAACCATAACTCGAAGAGAGTCTTGTGTTGATGACGTATTCTAAAACCAACGTCAGGAGGTGTGATTTGATGGCCATACAACAAGTAGTAGATCAACCAAGTACAAAAAATAAAATGGACACAAGGATATAGCTAAGGTGGTGCTATTTTCTTTATTAGATCTGTTCTCACGAGCATAAACTCTTAATAATGCATGTAAAATAACATAGAAATTATCTCTCTATTTATAAATTATCTACATGGCGGTCAGAATGACTACATAAATCCTAGAGGGCATCCCTAAAGTGCCTATTTCAAATGTGTATAGCTCTTATCCTCATGTATTCGATTGTATTTCATCATATTCTTACCTTTTCTGTGCACTTCACCTAATATGTCACATCCACCTTTCTGCCATCTCTCGTCATTCCCGTGAATCTCCTCCTCTCATCTCTCTCTTCCGGTCACTCGCTTCTTCTCTCACCGCGCCTCCACTTCTCCTCTCCCCGTGCCCGTGCTCTGCGCTCCACCCCCCGAGCTCCGCCGCGAGCTCCCCGAGGCTCCGCCGCCCGTCCCGGAGCCCCGCCGCCGGTTCCCGAGCCCCGCCGCCCGTCCCGAGGTCTACCTCCGCACTGGCCGCCGCGCGCCCCCGCCGTCTCTCCTTGCCGGCAGCTTCCCCACCGGCCGCCGCGCGCGTACGGTCGGATCCGCGCGGCCCCATCGACCCATCTCCACCGGCCGCCTCCCGGCGCCCTGCCTCGATCCACTCCCTCCGCGGTCTCCTCCGGGCGGCCCGACGGCGTGTCCCTCCGCGCCTGTCATCGAATCAGAGGGGCGCACGGATTCGGCCAGTCGTCTCGGGCCGGCCCAACGCCGCCTCCCTCCGCGCCGCACGTCGGTTCCCCGCGCCACTCGGAGATCCCGCCGTCCCCGCCACCCTCGGATCCCGCCAACCCCGCCGCCACCCCTCAGTGTTGGTGCCGGCCGTGGCCTCCCGCGCTCCTGCGCGGTCGTAGGCTCGGCCGGCGCCCCTCGGCCTCGTCTACCTCCCCTGTGGGCTCCCGCCGCCGTGCGACGGCGGCAACTTCACCTCTCTGTTTGTATGCTCTGGTACCTGGCCATCGAGCCGTGGTCATGTTCCACCGGAGAGGGGGCGGAAGGGCGGTGGCGGGCGGCGGCACTGCTGGCAGGGAGCGATGCGCGCCGATGACCTCATCATCGTGAATGGCTGCAAGGTACTGACCTCTTCGGTTCTTCTTGGATCCGAAACGTTTGACCGTGAAGACAACTCATGCATTTTGTTCAAAAAATTGGTTCAGATCTTACATGGTGGAGAAATATGCATACATTTTCTGTTTGATTATGTTCGTGAACACTTTGGTCTTCCAGGAAGTAATAATCTATAGTACCGGCTTCCATGCTGGGCACTAACTGAAGTATAGAAAAACTCCTATCCATTTCAGGCTTCCTTGCTTTAACAAAAACCAAAATTTCAAGCGCAGAGAGAAAACTCTTATCTGCAGTTCAGGCTTTCTTGCTTCTTTTCTCCTATCTGCATTTCAGATTTTATTGCTTCTAATGCATGAAGTTCGTTAGCAAGAAGCCTCTCGATATCTATGATGTACATCTATAATTCTATTACAGAAAATGATATACTGTCCATGTGTAAACTAGAAAGGGATATGAGAGATGGAACAATTCAAGTGTTCTAGAAACACTTTGCTAAAGACAGAAAGAGGAGGAGTGGACAACGAGAGGGACTGTATATTACGAAATAGATATAGTGGACTGTATATTACGATCACTTTTTGTTTTAGATGTATTGAATAGTTAAATTAAAATGAAACATGCTGAAACCAGAGTGAACTAGAGTGAAACTCATATGAAACACGATGAAACCAGAATGAACCATAGTGAAACTCATATGAAACACGGTGAAACTGGAGTAAACTAGAGTAAAACTCATATGAAACACGATGAAACACGAGTGAAACCAAATTAGAATGTAACATGCTGAAACAGTTTCATGTTGGTTTCATCAAGTTTCAAATAAAAAATTATTTTTCAGATAATATATCCAATATTGATCTCATCTTGAAGATCTCCTCGTAACAAACACAACTGTTCAAACGGGACTTAAATAGGACTTCTAGTTTAAAAGATTTTAGTTATTGAAAATATTGGTATGAAAAATTAAATGTTTGAGTTGTAGTGGAGAGAGAGAATATAGGGGAAAGTAGGAGCACATGTCGTGATGGTTGTATGGAGAGAGAAAAGATGATCTGTATTATGTATAAATGTGACTATAGTATAGAAATGTATAGCAATAAATGGTGCAATATAGACACAGATCCCAAATAGAGATGGACGGTGATCCCTTTACCGACACGTGGTATACATGCTAGAAAATCCTCTCCCATAGTTCTCCTAAACTGAGTGCTTACTGGTGACTACCACTTCCTCGCTAGATTAGTGGCAACAAGGACTCGTAACCCATCATCACAGGGAGACAAGCCATTCCAAATCGAACGAAGCTACGACGGTGATCAAGGCGAAATTGAACTAAAAACAATATTTTACTTGAAAACCATTAAAACAATATTATATTTATGCCAAAAATGATTAAATTATTTTTTCTCAGAAAAGAGTATTTTTAGGCTTCGGGTCGAGTAACACTCGGGATTTTTCATGGCCTGAGGTTTGAACAGGTCTATTGCCGACTATAATTCTTGTTAACTCGACCTTTTTCATGGCCTGAGGTTTGAACAGGTCTATTGCCGACTATAATTCTCCTATTTTGCTTGAGGCACTCTTGGCACGCCTTTGTCTCACCTGTCCCGAAGTATGTAGCCAAAATTTTAGCCCCTAATCAAAGTCTCAAAAAATTAATTAGATAGGTCACAGTGTAATAAAGTCTCCTACAAAATGTTCAACTGAAAAGTGAAAAGACGATAAAAATTAGGAGAAACAAAAAAAGATAAATTTCAACATGTTTTACCTAATTCTTTTGTTTTCTCTATTTTTTGGGTTTCCTTTTCAACGATATTATCCTTTTTGTCTCTGTCGACGTTTCATGTTTCAAAGATGATGCACGGGGTGCACGTTAAGGGCTGGAACGCACCTTCCCCGCAAAAAAAAAGGGCTGGAACGCACCAATGACTTCCTCAGCCGTAGCTATCCTTCTTTATTGAGCAAGACCGGCCGTCGCACAAATAAAACAACCAAACACGGACGGAGCCTGGGCGATTATTCACGAGTCTTGACAGAGAAACAGAGGATATGTATCTCCTAATGACCAGCATCAAGATCAATCATTGGACGGTTGGACTTGGACTAATTAGACCAACTGTTCAGAGTCAAGAACATGTCTCGTACGTCCATCAATTCTCATGAAGACTAAACATTGATGGGAAGTCTCAACATTGATTCTTCTCGATTGCTTGCTTTCGTTATTTACTATTCCATCCTCCCCTGGCTGCGCTATATATATACAGGTTTCCGGCTCCTTCTTTAAACCAAGAGGACAGTACAATTACCTCCAAGAGTTAGGTAACAAAATCATCGATCAGCATGTCTAGCAACACCAGAACTTTGAGCTTGCTGTGCTTGATGATCTCCTTTGTGCACCAATTCCACTTCCAGTTCCCACTTGCAGCAGCAGCGGCGCCGCACGACTCGTCACCCAGCAAGAAGAGCAAAGACGGCCACGGTAAGACCCTCAGCTTCACCTTTTACCAGCAAGAGACCATCAACAAGACAGCCTACATCGTCGTCGACGGCGTCGCGGGCGCGGGGGTGAGCCAGACCACCACGCCCTTCGGCACGATCTACGTCTTCCGCGACGAACTGACGGTGGGCGCCGACAAGGCCTCCCGGGTAGCCGGCGTGGTGGAGGGGAGCTCCATCACGACCAGCCTCGACGGGCTGAGGAGCATGTCACTGGCCAAGATCACGCTCCACCACCGCGGCCACCAGGGCTCCGTGTCCGTCCTCGGGGGAACGTACAACACCAAGCCATCTGACTACCCGGTGGTCGGTGGTACCGGTGACTTCGCGTACGCCATGGGCTACATCCGGTCGTCGCCGGTGGATTTGCGTGGATCGACGGTGACGTACAAGATGGAGCTTCACTTGTACTGGCCCCCGTACGCCCAGTATGCTCCAACTCCAAAGTAGCCATTATTAGCCCATTATGCTCCAACTCCAAAGTAGCCACTATTAGGGCACTCCCAATGCATTATATCTTAGATTGTATCTTATTGTGTTTAGATACAATCTACTCAATGGGTTGTATCTTAGTATTGTATCTAAAAGAGCTCTCATTTAATGTGTTTTGTGAGAGAAAAAACATGAGATGTCTTGGATTTGGTGCTAAGAACTATATCTAGATTAAGATATAGTTACCCTCTCTTTTCTTATTAAATATGGTGCCACATCAGATTTTTGCTTAGTTGGCAGGCTTAAGATATAGTACACCTTGAAGCATTGGGACTGCTCTTAGCCCATTAGTACTTCATAATCCCATATGCATGTACCACTAGTGCTACCATCATCTGTATGGTGCCACCCGTACGTTAATATGAACCCTCCGTCCTCATGAATCTCAATCGATGAAGTTCATTTTCCTCTCCTATACTATTAGATTGACTTATTTTATTTTAAATTTATTTTAGAACTCATGTAATCCCCTAAACCATTCGAATTGAGAGCACTATACCCCTTGGCTAGTTTTTGAAGGACGAAATCACACATAGAAATTTTCAAAAAATCCGAAAAAATCAACATACAATTTTTGTTTAAACAATATGACAATTTGCGACATATGAAAAGAGAAAAACAAATTTGTATAGTAACTCATCTTGTCTTTTTCGTAGGCTGCAAATGATCATATTTTTAACTAAAATTTATATGTATATACTTTAGCCCACAATCTATATATATGTAATTTTTTAGATCTTTTTAGGCCTTCTAGGTACTATTTTATCATCTAAAAATTATCCATGGTTCCAATTTAAATAGTTTAGGGGGTTAAGTGAACCTAAAAATAGTTCGGAGGGAAAGTGAATCAAGTTAATAGTTTAGACTTTTTTTCTCATCTTTGTAAGAGATTTGTAAGAGATTAGATGACTGCAGCATGGAATTTAATATGGGTATCGTCATATTTCTTATTAAGTTTCTCTCATCTTTGTTGTTTCTTTGGTCTTTGTGCAGCGTAGCATTTAATGCGGTGGAAATGAACACCCTCACTTTCGCAAACACGCCCGCGTGCTCATTTGTTCATCTTATAAATATATTAATATACTCAGATACTCCTTCCTATGTACATCAACCCCGGAATCTCAATATCAGATGAATCTTGTAATAGAACCAAAATAACTACGACGAAAAATCACATAGCTGACAAAAAAACTGGGCGAAGCCGATTGTGAATCTCTAAGCACAACCTCAAAATAGTACAAAACATTGGTATTCCCTTATAGCATTCTCATGTCTTTTCTACTCCAATTCTTACTCTATATAAGAATCTAGTATTAACGACGCCTAATAACATATCACAATCACATGAGAGCTCTACACGGGGGGCGATGCCTCATGCTCGTCCCTCGGTCATCTTCCCCGGCCAGCGGATCGTGTTTTGCATGCCTTGCGCCGGCGGGGGAGGTAATCCCGGTGGACAAGGTTGTTAGCTCATCCGTTGCAGGAGCTGAACAGCAGAGGGAAGACTCCGATGAAGATACAGTAACTCATTTGCAGCTGGTCCAAGATGCTTTGTTGGCAGGCTACGGACGGGGTGAGGCGTATGCGCTAGTAGATGAGAAAGGCGGTGGCAGGCCGGAACGGTGCTTCGACGAGATCATTATTGAGGAGTTCTGGAAGGACATCGGCTATCCGACGCTGGCCTCGCGATTCTGGGAATGTCAAAACCTCTCAGGTTCAGAACTGGTTCCGGTTGCCGAGGCTGTTCCAGAGTCGGACACAGGTGTCATGCAAGGTAAGCAAGTCATCTCTTCATCTATTTCTCAGGCGAACGTGTCCTCTCGGGGAGATGGCGGCGCAGCCAGAAAGGGCTCGTCCGTGTCGTCTCTCCAGAGGTCCCTTTCTCCTCACCATCATCATCGGCGTGGGTGGTTGCTTTGTCCCTGGAGGGGCCCGTTCCCTCGGCCGCGTCCGCCTACTACTAAGGTGCTTGCTGACTTCATGCCGGCAGCGCTGCACCCCTCGCCGGCTGTCAGCCTCGCCTCGCCGATACAACCTGGTAACAGGGGTGCGCATCGAGCCAATCGCGCGTCTATCTCGAAGGCGTTTGAATCTCTGAATTTGCCTTCCGGTGACCGTCGATTACTTCATAATTCTGGTCATCCGATGGCCGCGGCTCATTGCCGTCCGATTGGAAAATCTCTACAGGACCTTCTTGGGCCACGATGGGCTGCGTGTGTTCAACGCTCGTCTAACCCTACGACCGCTCCTGTTGCGCCGCACAACTCGTTCCCACCATCTCTGACTTACATGCAAGCCATCATGACCGGGAGAGGCGATGCTTCGACCAATACGCTTGGCACTGGGAGGGGCTCAGCAGGAGGCTTCGCTTTGCTAGCTGTGAACGGCCACTTCCTGACGACGACGAATGCCCCAATTGCTGCTGGTGATCAACCACCAATTTTTGGCTCTTTGTCGGCAGCAAATTCCGCTGGGGCTATGGCCGGATTCGGAGGACAAACTGGGCCGGGGTTTGCGCATGCTGGTGGCTTCTCTTTTGGGTCCTCTTCAACCTCCCGACGGAGCACGCCCACTGGCACCTCAATCCGACCGAACCATGCCCTGCAGGTCGAATGACATCGCACCCAACCTGTTAACCGTGCGCGTGGTCGCCCGTTGTTGCCAACACCGTATCCTTCAGGTATGGACTTACCGGTAGTAGGCCCCCGAGGTCCGGTTGGGACGGTGCCTGGACCACGCGTTAATCAAGCTCTTCAGAGGACTTTATCCTCGGAGCGGCAAGCGGCAGCCAACGAGGCACCGTTGTCACATGGCATGAAGGGGATGGAAGTGCTGAATAACAAGTCCAAAAAGCCGCGACTACCTCACTCTTTGCGCTGCAAAACGACCGGACATCTAGCCGAGGAGTGCTCAGCTGACCTATACTGCGTCGTCTACGACAAAAAGGATGCCCACCTCTCCGCCAAATGCCCAATCCTTAAGCTACCAAAACCCAATGCCACTCTATTTGGGTTCGGGACAAGCAAACTCGGTTTTTTCCAAATCCCCCACTCTGAATGCAAGACTGCAGCATCCTCCACCTCGTCCGGTCTTGTGACGCTCTCTGGAGGGCTTCTTGCTGCTGAGGTTGTTCAAGCGGAGCTACAGCACCTCTTTAGGCCGGATTGGAACTGGGAAGCAATTCCACAGGGCGAGAACGCTTATTTGGTGGCCTTCCCTTCGGCTGATGAACTGCATAGAATAGTGGACATTGAGTTTCGCCTAAAAGCTCATGGGGTTACTCTCTCAATTAGTGAATGGCAGCACAGGACGATGTCCAGCCTGCATACCAGTTGGAAAATGTTTGGGTGCACGTCTCTGGAGTTCCTCCTGCGTTTCGCCACTACTTGAGTTTATGGGCGATTGGGACAATCCTGGGCAGTCCTCAAGAGATAGATATGCATTGCTTACGGTAGCGCGACATCATTCGGATTAGAGTGGCCATGCTTGATGTATCGCTCCTTCCACTGACAATGGACATTGTGTTTAGGCTAGCTGGGTACAATGTTACCTTCTCATTGGAGGATGCCAACTTTCAGCTCACAGCAGGGCTTGGCCATGCATCCGTGGATAGAGATGACGCTTCCGATGAGGAGGCTGAAAACCAGGATCACGGTCATGAGGACTCTGCTTTTGTTAGCAAACGAGCTAAGGGTAGCTCAACGAACAACGACGCTTCTGCCCAAGGCCCTGTTGCAAATCCTATGCAAATGCAGCTGAGCTCCATTGCAGTCACTCCTTTCGCTCCCTCACCATGATTCCCGGTGGGCTTCAATGGTGGCGAGTTAGCTGTTAGCCGACCTTCGCTGCCCTCTGCTGGTGTTGGGTGCTCGGTTCCGACGGCAATTACAGTCACACCGCCTGCGCCTCGTTCGCAGTTTGGCACTGCCGCTCTGCCAGAAGTGGCTGCCGCACTCCCTACGGCGGCGAGGATCCCGAGCACCACCCCTCAGGTTACTGAGCCGCAGTCGTTGCACTCTGTGCCCCCTGCAGTGTTGTTAGCCAAGATGTCGCGTTCTGATTGCAAGGCAAGTTTATGGCAGCAAGTGGTCAACAGGAGTTCGTCGTGTGTCGCCTTGCTAGGCTCGCCTAAGCCTGCATCGCCAGCTCAGCAGCAGCCTGGGCCATTTTCTTCAAGCGGGCGGGCTCTCCATCTCTGTCGACTCAAGCCGTGCCGCACGGGCCCTCAGCAGCGACGGCAGTGACTTTGAGACGTAGTGCACGCTCTAGTGTGCCTGCTACTCCAAATGGTATTGCTGCCACGGACGAAGATGCTTTAACACGGGCGATGCGCCGGACTGCTACACGTAATCTAGATGCTCCACCAAGTACACCATCAAAGCCCTCTCTTTTGTCTCTTTCAAATTCTCGCATTATCTCCTCTGTTCAAAAATTAGGGGTTTCTTTGGGTAAGAGCAACCATGAAATTGTGCTCTCAGTTAACGCCATTAGAAACATGGAAATAGACAAATTAAAGGTATCTCCTAAAGTAGCCATAAATCAGCAGTAAGAAGTGACGAACTGGATTGATCCTAGTGTGTCTGGTAATGAACATGATGTAGATTCCTCTCACAAACCTCTTCTTCAAAATTTAGTAGGGGATATGACTGATGAGGTGATGGATACATTGGAGCTTGGTCACTTATTCCAGGCTATTCCGCGTAAATCCGCCTCGCGGTCAAGAATCAAAGCCGCAAGAAGAGGTAGGCCATCCAAATCAGCTAAGGGTGTTAGTAAACAAACAACTAGTGTTTCAAAATGAAAGGTATATTTTGGAATAGCAGAGGTCTAGGTGACTTAGCTAAACTTAGATACGTGGCTGATTGTGTTCATGAGCATAAGTTAGACTTCGTCGCTTTGTTGGAGACAGGCAAACATAGCTTTTCTTCACAAATTCTTAACTGGCTTTCTAGCGGTTTGGACTTCAAGTGGCATTGCTTGCCTCCCCAGGGTAGATCTGGGGGAATTCTCCTTGGGGTTAACTGTAGTTCGGTTAATGTCTCCACTTATTTCGCTGGGGAATTTCACGTGAAGTTCCATCTTCGCAATATTGCGGATAAATTCACTTGGAGTCTTCTCGCCGTCTATGGGCCGGCTCAACATCAACTTAAAGCTGACTTTTTGGTAGAATTACTTAATGCCTGCCAGAATAATCCACATCCGTTGCTCATGGGTGGTGACTTCAATATTCTACGGCATAGGCGTGAAAAAAACAACGACACCTTCGATGACTGATGGCCTTTCCTGTTCAATGCTGTTATCGACAGCTTGGACCTAAGGGAAATTGCCCTTTCGGGACGTCAATTCACTTGGGCGAACTCCCGAGACAACCCAACTTTTGAGAAGTTGGATCGAGCTCTCATGACTACGGAATGGGAACTCAAGTTCCCTCTAGTCGCGTTGAGAGCGTTGGATAGGTCGGTGTCAGACCATGTGCCACTCTTGCTGGATACCGGTGAGGCGGCTTTCCGAGGAAACCAAAGGCCGTTCAGATTTGAACTTGGCTGGCTCACTCGTGATGGCTTCGCAGAGCGAGTAACCCAAGTTTGGCGACAAACATGAAAAGGTTCTACACCTATGCAAAGGTGGAAACATAAAATTGCCTCTCTACGCCAACACCTTAGGGGCTGGGCAACCCACACAAGTGGCACATACAACCAAGAAAAACATAACATGCTGGCGACCATTAATATGCTTGATAAATTTGTAGAATTACGAGGCTTGTCTGACCATGAGATTGAATTGAAACAGCAATCGAATGAACGCTTGGCCAAACTTCTTCGCGAAGAAGAATTGAAATGGTACCAGTGGGCTAAAATAAAGTATGTCCTCCAGGGGGACAATAATACTCAATTCTTCCACATGATTGCAAATAGGAAGCATCGAAAGCAACGCATCTCCTCCTTGGAACACGAGGGCGGCATAGTCGAAGGTGCGGCCCCCCTCAAAGCTTACATCACGACTACTACCTTATTTGGTCCCCCGGTCCTTAACCATCTTACGATGGTCGAGTCTCTTCGGGAGGACATCCGTCAAGTAACTGATCTTGAAAATGAGTTCCTGACAGCACCTTTCTCAGAAATAGAAGTGCGGGAGGCAGTGTTCCAAATGACACATAATACGGTGCTGGGCCCCGATGGGTTTTCAGTAGAATTCTATCAGTCTTTCTGGGATGTTATCAAGGAAGACTTGATGGCCCTTTTCCGTGAGTTTCAATTTGGTAAGTTGCCGCTCTACTCTCTGAACTTTGGAGTAATCACTCTCCTTCCAAAAATAAAAGAAGCTAGTCGTATTCAGCAATTTAGACCCATATGTTTGCTGAACGTCAGCTTCAAAATCTTCACCAAGGTGGCTACTAATAGGCTGAATAGTGTAGCAGATCACGTAGTTCGTCCTACACAAACTACTTTCATGCAAGGCAGACACATCCTCGATGGAGTGGTAGTTTTACATGAGACCATCCACGAACTACAGCGAAAGAAGTTAGGTGGGGTTGTCTTCAAAATCGACTTTGAGAAAGCATATGACAAAGTTAAATGGCCTTTTCTACTCCAGTCCCTTCGAATGAAGGGTTTCTCGCCCAATTGGTGCTCTTGGGTGGAACAATTCGTTTCTGGAGGAAGCGTCGGGATCAAAGTAAATGATGACATTAGACCTTTTTTTCAAACAAAGAAGGGTCTACGTCAGGGCGATCCCCTCTCGCCTATCTTATTCAATATTGTAGCGGACATGTTAGCTGTCCTCATCGATAGAGCCAAAAGGGATGGTCAGATAGGTGGCGTTGTGCCACATCTAATTGATGATGGTTTATCAATTCTCCAGTATGCTGATGATACCATCCTTTTCATGGAACATGACCTAAAAAAAGCTACGAACATGAAGCTTTTGCTTTATACTTTCGAGCAACTCTCCGGTCTCAAAATCAACTTTCGTAAAAGCGAGCTTTTTTTGTTTCAAGGCTGCTCAAGAGGTAGCAAGTGACTATGTCCAGCTTTTTGGATGTGGCTTAGCCAATTTTCCACTAAAATATCTAGGAATACCGATTCACCATCAAAAACTCTGTAATTCAGATTGGAAAGTAATTGAAGAACGTTTTGAGAAACGCCTGAGTAGTTGGAAGGGGAAGCAGTTGTCCTCCGGGGGCAGGCTCGTCCTCATAAATTTAGTGCTTAGTAGTTTTACCGGTGTATATGTTGTCTTTCTTCCGAATCCCATGTGGTGTTCGCCAACGGCTTGATTACTTTCGAGCCAGATTCTATTGGCAGAGTGACAGCCACAAAAAGAAGTACTGCCTGGCTAAATGGAGTGTACTATGTCGACCTAAAGATCAAGGGGGTTTAGGCATCCAGGATCTTGATTCCATAAATATTGCTCTTCTCAGCAAATGGTTATTTAAACTCCTCTCTGATGATGGAGTTTGGCAAACCCTCCTGCGCCATAAGTACTTAGGTTCCAAACCACTATCTCAAGTAGAGTGGAAACCGGGCGACTCACATTTCTGGGCTGGCCTTATGAGCGTGAAGCGACAGTTCTTTCGTTTCGGCACGTTTCAGATTAAGGACGGCACTCAGATTCGCTTTTGGGAGGATCGCTGGTTGGGGTTGGAACCGCTCCAAACTCAGTATCCCCGATCATATCATATTGTGCGGAATAAGCATGACACCATCACTCACGTTCTCAGTACTTCTCCTCCAAATGTATCATTCCGACGAGTTTTATTAGGTCCTACCTTAGTAGCATGGCAGGATTTGCTTTCTCGCATTGCCACTACACAACTATCACAAGATCGGGATGAGTTTCACTGGAATCTGCATTCAAATGGGCGGTTCTCGGTACACTCAATGTATATTGCTCTTGTGCATTCGGATATCCCCACCCATAATAAGCAACTTTGGAAACTAAAAATTCCACTCAAAGTTAAGATTTTCCTGTGGTACCTTCGTAGGGGAGTAGTCTTAACTAAAGCTAATCTTCTCAAAAGAAACTGGGTCGCTAGTCCAAAATGTTGTTTCTGTAACAAGAATGAGACTATACGGCATCTTTTCTTTACCTGCCAGTTTGCCCGTTCGATGTGGTCTGTCGTTCATGTGGCATTCAATCTACATCCTCCATGTCATGTTGCAGATATGTTAGGACCGTGGCTTCGCGGTCTGTCGGCTAGATTACAGGCCCAGATAATGGTTGGGGCTACGGCATTATGTTGAGCTCTTTGGCTTAGTCATAATAATATTATATTTAACAACAAGAAACTTTCGTCCCCAATGCAAATTGTCTACTCTTGTACCCATTGGCTCCGTACATGGTCAGTGTTCCAACATCCAGAGGAGCGGCAAGCAGTGGTGGCAGCATGTGCGCAGTTGGAACAAGTGGTCCGGGAGGTTTTTACCCCACATGGATGGCGGTCTAGTCTTTGTCTTACGTCTGCGTGCTGTTTTTGATCCTTTTATTTACGTCAAGTTGATCTCTTGTTAGTTTTCTCTTTTAGGCTGTGTGCATTTTTATGCAGAAGCCGAGGGCTGATATCTTTGAACTGTATCGACTCGATATATCATTTGAATTTCAATAAAGCTTCTGTTATCTTAAAAAAATTAACGACGCCTCACCTCTTTTTCTTGCACGTATTTATATGGGTTCTCTATATGGTCACACCACATGACTTCAAATGGGTTTAGATAGGTCCTCACTTTTCCTCCAAGCAAGTAGGACCGTTTACCTTGCTAGGATTGTTGTAGGAGTTTTTATAGCATAATTAAGATTAGAGTCATTTTCTTAATGCAAGAAAAATAAGTTATCTTATTCTATTACCGTTGCCAATTCTTTTCTCAAACAAGGATCAAGGATCTTGCTCCCATTTTTATTAACAGAAATTGATTTTTAAGTTATTAAAGAGTTTGTAGCCAACATATCGAGCCTGGCCTCAACCTCCACACCCGCTTGAAGCTCTCAACACCTTACTCCTAAGGGTATTTTCAGTGAAGACCTTAGCCCTATTTAGTTAGACTGTTCTTTATCTAAAAGTAGCTATGAGCTATCTGCTGTGGGAAATTTGTATAATCATTTAGCAAACTAGCCGCCGGAATTGTGATTGTTCGAGTAAATGTCTAAAATGACTTTAAAGTGCTAAGAGCTTTATTTGTATACCAATTTAACGTTAATTACCTCATTTCATGCCGATTTAGCTGTAACTGGCCACTTTCCGAGCCGATAGAATGTAAATGACAATTTTTGAGTTGATTACCGAAAATAACATGTTTTCAAAGTGAATTGGCGCAAATCGAGCTACTCTAAAGTTTTTTTTCCTTTTGTAGATAAATTAAGAATGGAACGTATATGTACACATGAACATAATTGATTTTTGAACCATAGACCTACACATAAGTTCAATGCCAACCGCATCTTGGGTAGAGTCTTTGGCCAAATGCGTTTCACATCTTTGACTCTTCAACAGACAACATCTGCAATGGTAAAGTACACCTGAAAATTTTCGTAGAAGCCTGAACTAACTGAACTCGTGTGGGTTGTCCTTGTGGTTCAGAAAACCGATCAGTTTTGTCTTGCTGATCTTTGAATGGAATATGCATCGCATGCTTGTGTGTCCCAATTAGTTAACCTTCTTCTCAATTCCCAATTGTCAGACAATTACAGGAGCAGAGGTAATATTTGTGAATCAAAGCAGAAAAATTCTAGACAATCATAATAATCATGTCCATAGGGACTCTTGCTTGAGGCACGCCTCCAGCAGCAGCAACGTGTTCATCCATGCGCTGCTGCTGCTGCTGTTGCTGCTCTTGACGCTGCTGGTCAAGTTGATGCAAATACAATGCAGCATCTAGAGACGGATGGTGGATGAGCTGGAGGATCTCGGCGTGCGCGACGGCGAGCTGCGCCTGGAGCTGGAGGTAGGAGATGGCGCCGGCGCAGCAGTAGACGGTTCCCTCATCCACGCGGAAGCCTCGTACACCAGGCTGCTTACGGCGAATGCACGCTGCCTGACGGGGAGGTCCTGTAACATCTTGAGGTGCAGATCTGTACACAGGGCGAAGAGTGTGGGCTCGGGCTGTGTGGACGACGGCTCCTCGAGTTCGGAGAAGAAGCCTACCCAGCTTGGGGCGGAGGAGCACGGAGCGGCGGCGACAGGATCCCTAAGGCACTCGGGGCAGGACAGGAGGGCGTCTTCGCCGGAGTGCAGGCGCGGGCAGCCGCCGGTGGCACGGGAAACCCTAGAAATTCGCCACACATGGCCGTCACGGGAGAACAGAGGTTGGGGGAGGGGTTGAGCGGGTGGAGGGCCGGAGCATGTGCGTTTTTTCGTTAGCAATTGTGGGTAATTACTTCCTAAGAGCATCTCCAAGGGCCTCCCTAAAATTTACTCTCTATATCACTATATGGAGAGCTTCCCTAAAAATTTTCCTCCCCATATTTTATTCTTCTCCAACAGATTCTCCAAACCTCACTCTCTATTTCTCTCACCTCCACCTCGCCCCCGTCCCCAATCTCTCCGCTCCGCACCACGTGCCCGTCTCCAATCTCCCTCCTCCACACCTCCCCCTCATCGAGCTACGGCGACGGCCCTTTCCCAGCTCGCCTCGGCGCCGGGGGCCTCCTCCTCTCCACGCTCCTTCCCCATCTCCGCCCCCTCCCTCGCCTTCGCCCCTCCCTTTCCTTCTGGCCCCGACCCCGGCACCGGCCAGTGCCTTCCTCCTCACTACCGGGGCCGACGATGACGACGAGGAAGGCCTACGCAAGGGAGAGGTCGGAGCGGGCGGAGCTCCGGCGGCGTGGCGAGGGTGCCGAGGAGGAGGAGGCGGGCATCGGCGGCGGCCTTTCTTGTCGTTGTCATCGGCGCGGCGGTGGGATGTGGAGGAGAAAGGAGGCGAGGCGGGAGGGCGCGGGAGGCGTAGCGTAGCAGGGAGAACGCGGGAACACTCGGGAGCATGGCACGGGACGGCACGGGATGGCTATGGCGAGGCGCCATTTCTGGCTAGCAGCGACGCGAGGATGGCTAATCGCTATTTTTGGAGATGGCTATGGCGAGACCGTTGGAGACGTTTTCTTCCTCTTGCTCGCCAAATAATACCATGGGGAGCCATATGGGAGGCCCTTGGAGATGCTCTAAGTCCAGGAGAAGATTAGTAACGGGCGTCTATAAAAGCCAAATAAGCGCGAGAGATACATGGCGAGGTGGAATGGCTTTCACGTAAGCACGTTTGCCAAATTACTCTTTTGGATAGGCTTATGCCTATAAGTTAGGAAAGCCATCTCTGTAAGCCAAATCAAATAGGTTCACAGATGTAGAGAGATCATTTATTATTTACGGAAAATATATTTATTTCTTTTTCAACTTAACAATACCGTTACACTATTTTGTTAAGAAAAAGTTGACATCACCCTGTTATTTATGCATAAATATTTATAATAGAACAACGACGTAATGAGCACCTTACGCCACCACTACAGAACGAATAGAACGACAACTTGCTTCAGGTTCCATTGCCGCTCACACATAAAGCATCAAATGCCACTTGCAGCAACAACTTGACTCCGAGACGCAACTTATTTCGTATTTGTAGGACTAGAAACCTTAGAAATTTTTTCTATAGGTCATTTTGCACTGAGTTCTAAAGGTGTTGTTGAGTACAACCTCTTGAAATTTTTCATTTGTGTCTATTACAACTGGCATGCACCTAATTCCTAAAGAAATTTCTGTGTTTTTTCTATGGTACGATCAAACAACTTCTATTATTTATTCGTGTGTTTTTAATTTTTGTAGGATATGATATACCATTGACATCTAATTTTTTTAATTATTTTTGTATTTTTGAGTTCTTGCGTTTCAAAGAGGCCGTAAAAGTCCGCTAATAAATTGGTCTGATCATCTGTCATGCAAGCAGGGCAACTGCAAGTGATACCAATACTTTATAAATTGGAAAATGCTATACTTCTGATGGAATGTTATTTAATTTAAGACAGGCTACCAGCATCCTCAAAGAAGTACTTTGAGCTTCTTGTGACCTCCAAGATCAATAACTCTGGGAATCCAAAATGACCGGTACATTTTGAGCCAAACCATGATATGATTGTATAGATGTGGAGAGGAGGATTCTACAGAACTGGACTCCTAGATGGGACTGGGGTAATTATTGGGAATATGAGACGCAAAAGACTACTGGCGCTTATCATTTAGTTACAATTTTGCCTCTTAGAGAACGATACTTTATGCATGGTGTAGTACAGCCAAATTCTAACAAATTTTCACCAGTTACTTTATTTTCACATGCTATGTTTTGTATTATTGAATGTAATGCACTGGAAGCAAAGCAGGAGTACATTCTTCTATTACAGGCTGTGGAGAGAATCGCAGGACCCGCGCCGGTAAGGGTGCAGTCACATGGCGCCATCAGGGTTTTCCTGTTTGGTGGTGAATCGATATGACGCGTACGAGAGGGTGGCGTTGGACCGGCTGTGGTGGATGAGCTCCGCCTTGGCATCCTCCCCGGCGGCGCCTAGCGCGACGTGCAGCGGGTAGAAATGGTCTGGTTCCGGGTGAGCCACCTTGGCGAACGGCGCCTTCTCCTCGTACCGCTTCACGTCGTCGTGCCTTCCGACATGGGCGGAGCTACAGGGTATGCTGGGTGGGCCAGGGCATACCCTGGGCCCAGCTGACGAGGAGGTATACGTTAATACGTATACCATATACGCCTGGCCTGGGTGCCTAGCGCGAACCCCGCGGAGCAAAAATCGAGTAAACAACGATTGGGCGATTCACCTTCCGCTTTGCCTTCCGGCCTTCCGCTTTTCCTTCCGCAGTTCCGCTTCGCCCGTGGATTCGTGATTCGTCAGATTAATCTTCCGTTCCACTTTGCCTTCCGTTCCGTCTGCACGATTCGGCCCGGCAGCGGCACTGCGGCAGTCTGCGCCTCTGCGGCCTTCGCGATTCTCCCCGCGCGGGCGCCGGGCGGACGCCTCGCCTCGGCCTTCGTGATTCTCCTGCGGACAGCCAGGCGCCCAGGCAGGACTACGGCCAGGGCGCAAGCGCAAGTAGTGCGCGGCGATCGCCTGCGGCCTGCCTGCTGTCTGCGGATTGCGGAAGCTGGAAAGTTCAGCGGTATGCGAAATTGCGAATTGCGGATCGGCGACGTCTGCTGCCGCTGACTCGTTGAGACGTGGATTATTGGTCCGAGAGTTCCGACGGAGGTTTAAGATTAATCTATCTTCTATTTTTTTTCTTATTTGAAGAAACTTATGTTCTTAAATATTTTTATTTATTTATATATGAGTGTTTTTTATTTCAGTTCGTGAGTTTATTGAACGGACCATCAATCCATCAACATTCTTAAATTCATATCTTGCGAGCCTGTGATTTGTAAGTTTTCTACCCGAAAGTTTAAAACATGATTCTATCATTACATGTTTATTTTGCTAAAGTGTCTAGTTACTTGTCGTACTTACATTACATAGACATTGTTTTTTTTTCAGAACGGTTGGATTATGAAGAGAGGCGGAGATATTGCATCTCTTTTTCAGAAACACGCAGCAAAGAAGGCAGCAGCTGCTGCTGCTTCAAACAATGTCCCATCTCCAGTTGAAAATATTGTGGAAGAACAGAATCAAGAGCAGGATGGAGTGGTAGTTGAAGAAATCTCGGATCCTGTGCCCTTGCCTCCGCCACTGCAACCACCCGCATCACAGCCGCCGGTTTATGACATCAATCACCTTCCACATGATCCAGGCGAAAGGCAGCCCATTGAAAGTTATCATGTTAATGATCAAGATGCAATTCGAAGAGCATATATTATTAAAGGCCGATTCAAACCTATTAATCATGATTTTCCATCAAGAAAAATTGGAGGTAGGGATCGCCAATTCAATTTTGTATGGATGTATAATCATGAGTGGCTTGAATATAGTATCAAGAAGGATTCTGCGTTTTGCTTTATATGCTACTTGTTCAAGAAGGGTACTGGGTCAAATACATTTATTGTTGGTGGATGGAATAATTGGAATATAGGAAACAAAGCACTTCTCAAACATAGTGGTTCTATGACACACAATACAGCTCAGGAGAGATACATTGGTTTTATAAATCCCAAGGTAGCAATTGATTATCACATTGAGAAGTGGACTGATGAGGATCTTCGCCTTTATAAGAAAAGGTTGACATATTCACTTAGATGTATCAAGTTTCTTTTGCATCAAGGATTGGCATTTCGTGGACATGATGAAAATGAAGAGTCTAGCAACAGAGGAAATTTCATTGAACTTTTGAAGTTTCTTGCAGGAAATAGTGATGAAGTGAACAAGTATGTCTTGAATAATGCTCCAGGTAATTGCACCTTAACTAGCCCAGAGATACAAAAGCAAATTATTCATTGTTGTGCCATAGAAACTAGAAAGAAAATAATTGAAGAACTTGATGATGAGCCCTATGCAATTTTAGCTGATGAGTCCAGTGACATATCACATAAAGAACAACTAGCTCTTTGCTTGCGTTATGTTGATAAACTTGGAAGGCCTTGTGAACACTTTATTGGAGTTGTTCATGTAGATGATACTACCTCTTTGTCACTTAAGGAAGCTATTGAGGGTTTACTTGCTAGTCATGGATTGACTATGACTCAAATTAGAGGTCAAGGTTATGATGGGGCCAGCAATATGAAAGGAGATATTAAAGGGCTAAAAACATTGATCATGCAAGAATCACCTTCTGCGTATTATATTCATTGCTTTGCGCATCAACTCCAACTAGTTCTTGTTGCTGTTGCCAAGAGAAATACTGATTGTAAGAGCTTTTTTGATCAAGTATCTATCTTATTGAATATTATTGGAGTTTCTTGCAAGCGTCATGGTATGCTACGAAATGCTAGGCTTGAGAATATCAAGAAAGCACTTGAGTGTGGTGAGCTTGAATCAGGGAGTGGATTAAATCAAGAGATGAGTTTGCCTAGGCCTGGTGAAACTCGATGGGGCTCCCATTACAAAACTATATGCAGCATCATTACTATGTATTCCTCAGTCCATGATGTGCTCATTGATCTTGGTGATGATATTTCACATAAGGATGATTGGACAAAGATACATTTTGTGCTTGGAGCATTTGAAACTTTTGAGTTCGTTTTCTTTGTGCACTTAATGTTTATTATTCTTGGATACACAAATGAGTTATCCGAGTGTTTGCAGAGAAGAGATCAAGATATTCTTAATGCAATCTCCCTTGTTATTGTGGCAAAGAACAAAATGCAACAGTTAAGGTCCGATGGTTGGGACCACTTCCTTAAGAGGGTCACTTCTTTTTGCATTAAACATGATGTTGAAGTTCCTGCTATGGATGGTGATTATGTGCCGTATGGAAAATCAGCAAGGTATGCCCGTGCCCGAAACCAAACAAATGATGACCATTTTAGAAGAGAAGTATATATTGGTGTCATTGATCAAATTAGTCAAGAGCTTGATAATCGGTTTGATGAGATCAATATGGAGCTACTTTCTTGTATGTCAGCCTTCAGTCCTTCCAATTCATTTGCTTCGTTTGATGCACAGAAGGTACGCAGATTGGCTGAATTTTATCCTAAGGACTTCTCCAACAATGATTTGCTAAAACTAGAATTGCAACTTGATAATTATATTGATGACATGCGACGAGATGATAGCTTCAAGGGTCTAGACAGCATCGTTGATCTCTCAGTTAAACTTGTTCAAACACGGAGGCACAAAGTGTATGATATGGTTTACTTGCTTCTCAAATTGATATTGCTTTTACCAGTGGCAACAGCGAGTGTTGAAAGGGTATTTTCTGCAATGGTTAAAGTGAAAACAAAGTCAAGGAATAAGCTAGGTGATAGTGTTTTGGATGATTGTCTAGTCACATTCATTGAGCGGGATATTTTCTTCCAAGTGAATGAAGAAGATATAATCAAGACATTCATGTCATTCAAAAAGCGGCGGGTAAACAAAGCAGACAAGTAATATTGTAAGTTTCTTTTATGCTATATTTCGAACTATTTATATTGTGATTTATTATTGTTTCTAGCTTAATCTTTGAATTTATCGAATTGTAAATGGTTTTATCGAATTCCATAAGATTTTTTTTCGGCATACCCTGTGGTAAAATCCTAGATCCGCCACTGCCTTCCGATATGACAAAAGGTGTAGAATGCGACCTTGTACATCTGCTCGGGGAAGCCGTAGAAGTTGTAGATGGTATCGTTGGTGCCGCGGATGACGTTGACGGTCGGGGTGTCCATCTCCCAGTGGCCGGACACGATGAGGATGGCACGCGGCGGCTTCGGGCAAGCGAGACCGGCCGGCACCCATGACTTGAGGAAAGTGGCGCGCCGGCAGCGAGTCGTCGATAGAGAGCGTGGTAGATGTAGAACGTGTCCATGGCCATCGGCACGGACACTCTTGGTTGCTGTGTTGCGTTGCGGTTGCATTAGTGTGTTCACCTCCCATCCTCCCGGCCTCTTTAAATATTCTCCTTGGAGTAATGCACATCATTCCACGGTCGGACGCTATTGCTATGGTTGGAAGGTGATCTGGCCTGACACGAGCTTGTTCCGAGTGCTCGGTTGGTCCGTGGTCAGGCTCGTTCTTCGTGCCGTTGGAGTGAGCTCCTACTCGGTCTGATTACTTGTCACGTCGTGGACTCCTGACATTGTGTAAGCAGTGACATGACAACGCATATTTGCTGGTTTTTCGACTGGGCCGGACTTGCATTCGCATTCCTGTCGCCGGCGCAGGCAACGCGGTGCCCAACGCCAGCCCAACTTTTGTTTAGATACGTCCGGACTAGATCCAGCCTGAAACTAGGAACATACCAAAACGAATTCCGGCGCATCTGCGCCAGGGTCAAGAAAAGCGAACCTCCAAGTTTAGGGCAAGGAGAAGCCCACTTCCAAGTTTTGAAAAGCTCTGAATGCTTTAGAGTTAATTTTACAAAATTCTACAAATTATCATAAAACTCCACATTTAAAAAATAGTTTTACAAAACTTCATATTTAAAATCATACTATATCACAAAACTCTATATTTTAGATTTGTGTCATTCTATCAATAAGACCCACTTGTCAGTATCTTATTGCTATTCAAAAATCCCGCGATACATAAATTTACAATACACAAATTGCTAGTACCGCAGCCATGACCGCCGCACAACATGAAAGTGCCCATCATTCTTTTATGCCCTTCACCTTCCCGTTCACTCACAAAAATCATTATTTTATGCCTTCTTCACCACTCCCAAAACTTATAGGCTCCTCGGAAGCACTATACATCCGCTACAAAACTAGAGGCATATTGGATGTAGTAGCATTTTTTAAGTGTACTAGTGTGCTAGTCCTATTTCACTATTTAAAAAACTAGCACGGTGTCCCACGTAATTACCCGGAAAACGTTTTAAATTATTTATTTTTTTGCACGGGAAATTTTTTTAACGTCTTTATTTTTTTACCTGTACGCATGATATTAGATCAGTACGGGAAATAAAAGTTCAAATCGCGAGCCAGCCTGCTAGTCGTTGTACTGAGCCATCTATTTAAATATAGTTATAATGATCTACCAGATTGATCTGTTTGGGTATAATTATGATGATCTATTGGTTGTTATCTGTTTAGATATAGTTATAAAGATCTACCGGCTGTGATCTGTTTAAGTACAGTTATGAAAATCTATCGGCTATGATCTGTTTAGGTGCAGTTATGAAGATCTATCGGCTGTTATCTGTTTAGGTACGGTTATAAAGATCTATCGGCTGTGATCTGTTTAGGTACAGTTATGAAGATCTATTGGTTGTGGTTCGCTAGTAAATAAAAAGGTCCACCAGATTGACGGTCAGATGTTTTACTTTTTTGTGGGAATTTCTAGCCTTTCTCTATTTTTTCTATTGTATTCTGCTTTTAGTATATAGTAGATATAAAAAAGTTTAAATTTTTTTGCAACAATCAACATCTATCATGTAATAAAATTTCAAATCTAAATTTGATCTATAGCTGGAGAAACAAAAAACAAATTCGGACTGTAAATAGTACTAGCGGGATGTTGTTCATTCTAGTTTTGAATTTGGTACTATTTACAGAGGAATTTATCTTTTTTGTTTCATAATATGTTATCAAATTTAGATATAAAATTTTATAGTATAAAAGATGCATTTTTATATTATAGTTCTTCTTTAGATTTTTTTTCGTAACAGACACTTACGAAGGATGCACCCAATGTGCTTCTTACAAAATACTTACCCGGCCCGAACACGGCGCGGCCGTGGTTCCGTGGTTCTGACCTCACCCACCCACCCGCTCGGGAAACTCCGGTCGGGTCAACCCACCCTTCAGCTCCACGACACCACCCGCTCCCCCACTCCGCGCGCGCGCCCCGCCTCCTCCCGCCGCTCATCTTGCCCAGATCCGGCGCTCCCACCGCCCCGGCCGCCACCGTGTTCAGGTAGGGCGCTGGTTTTTTGTTCCCGATGCGCGTGTAGGGATCGGAGAAAGGGGGAGAAGGTGCTTGACTTGACCATCACGGCCTCTGCACGTTCTTTATTGATCGAATCGGTTGGATACTGTGAATTTCGAACTTGCGGTCTGGCAAATGGGTCGATGATTGATCTGTCGCAACTAGTGCAATTACTGATTCTGCTTGGTTTGCTGTTGTGTTTCAAGGTGAGCGGTTGCACGCGCTCGGATTATGCTGCGGCAGGGTGGATTTTGTCAAGATCCAAGCTGCTTCGCTTGCTAGGTTTGTTCTGGTACCCGTCTTTGTGATTGATTTGGTTTCTATTTGCTGTATCCTGTATGTGCAGAAGAAAAGCAGGAAAACGAATTTGTGAATGCCCAGCACATGTTTAGTTTACAGTGCAGTGTTTTAAAGTTTAATACTGTAATGTAGCACACTGTTTATTTTTATTGCTCGGAGTTAAAAGTGGTAGTTGTCACTCCCTGCTTTCATTGCTTGTTGTTTATTTTGTATCAAAAAAATATTTCATCATGATTCTTGGTCTACCTTGCTCAAATTTCATCATGATTTTTGAAGTTTTGCTAATATTTCATCATGAATGTCTGACTGAATAAGTCGATCCATATGATTACATTGGAACTTGCCTGCTCTGTTGGTCCAAATTGGTCCCATGATTATTCCCGATTATGGAATGCTATCTGTTTTCTTATTTATTTGATTTGCTTTGTATGGTTAATTCTGGTTCAACATTTTATAAGGATTAAAACCATATTGGATTTATTACTGCAGCTTTCTTATGAGGGTTAGTAAAGGGAGAATGAAGATGAGGAGCAAACAGCGAAAATCATCTGTTCTCAACTTTGATGCAGGATGTGCATCTTCCTTGGCACTTATTGTATGGTGCTTGGTGGGATTTGCCCTCATTGTCTGCTTCTTTTCCATTAACCAGCAAGCAGAAACTGGGCATGCCCGTATCTATTTCAACCATCTACCTGCCACCAGAGAATTGGAAGAGGTTGAGGAAGAGGATTTCCGCTTGCCACCTCCTCACAAGGTGAATCCTCGTGCAGTGAAGCGGCGGGGGCCTCGCAAGCCTCCAAAGCTCATTGAAGAATATCTGGATGAGTCCTCAGCAATACATGACTTGTTCTTTCCTGATCAAACAACTGCTGTGAACCCAAACAAAAGTGGAAATGATAGCATGTACTTTTATCCGGGTAGGGTGTGGCTGGACACTGATGGAAATGCCATTCAAGCCCATGGTGGTGGTATTCTGTATGATCAAAAGACTGCCAAATATTATTGGTATGGAGAAAACAAAGATGGGCCGACCTACCAAGCCTACCCCAAAGGGGCATATCGGGTCAGTAGAAATCCTAATGTACTATCTGCCTTTGTTTGTCTTAGTTTTCTTAGCAACTTCGTGACTATCATTTTGATTTCCTGTAAATTGTTTGTAATTGCTGTAGTATGTTGTGCACTGATGAGTGCTTGTGTTCCTAATTTGCCAGGTAGACATTATAGGAGTAAGCTGCTATTCCTCAGAGGACCTATGGTCATGGACTCACGAAGGAGTTGTGCTTCCTGGAGAGCCTACTAATGTCACACATGATCTTCATAAATCAAAGGTGCTTGAGAGACCTAAGGTGATATATAATGATCGCACTAGGCAATATGTTATGTGGATGCACATTGATGGCGCTAACTACACCAAAGCATCTGTTGGTGTAGCTGTCAGCAACTCTCCCACAGGACCTTTCACTTATCTCTACAGCTTTCGCCCACATGGATTTGAAAGTAGAGACATGACAATTTTTAAAGATGATGATGGCATGGCTTACCTCTTCTACTCTTCTTGTGACAATACTGAGCTTCATGTCAGTCCATTGACAAAGGATTATCTTAACATCACATTAGCAATGCGAAGAATATTAATAAGACGATTCAGGGAAGCTCCAGCTGTCTTCAAGAGCCAAGGAACCTACTATATGATCACCTCACGTTGCTCAGGTTGGGCTCCTAACAGAGCATTGGCACATGCTGCGCACTCCATTATGGGGCCATGGGAGACACTGGGGAGCCCATGCGTCGGAGGCAACACGTTTCTCCGGCTGACGACATTCTTATCTCAAAGCACATTTGTGCTTCCCCTCCCTGGCTTGCCTGGTACATTCATCTTCATGGCAGACAGGTGGAACCCATCAAACTTGAGACACTCCCGGTATGTTTGGCTACCTTTGTTCATTGGAGGATTGGCAGATGAGCCGTTGGACTACAGTTTTGGTTTCCCTTTGTGGTCGAGGGTGTCGATTTATTGGCACAGGAAATGGCGCCTCCCTGAAGGTTGGAGAAAGAGCTATACCTGAATTTTACCATGGGCATAGTGATATATATAAGAAAACAACAGTTGATAGATGCAATCACAGAGTAGATTCAGTGTGGTGATTGTTCATAATCTCGCTTGAGGTATCTAACCAATGCTTTCCGTAAGCTTTTTGTAGTGAACAGTGGGCATCCCGAAAAAATTCGTCCATGGATGTTTGGCTTCGTGTACTGCCTACGAAAAGAAAGGAGAAATGATATATTCCAGCTAGCATGCTTGTGTCTTTGCCAGTTGTGTGATTACAGGTTACCTTTATTTGCCTGTTCTCTTCGAAGTTGTATTTTCTTTGGACTGAACGCTTGACTCTAGCCAGTTTTGCAGTTTGGCAGGGTAACCTTCTTTGAAAACTGAACTCAGACGCCTCTGAGCGCTGTAGTCTCCTCTCCAGAGAGAAAGCAGGCAAAATACACTAACGGAATCACCAAAATTTTCAAACAAAATAACCAAATAATTACAAATTTGCATGTCTCAGCCACAGAAAACAGAGATAAACACAATGATGTAGCATGTGCTACTGTACTGATACTCTGAAAGCGCATATTAAGATGGTGCCAACTTTAGAGTGAATGAAAATAGATTACAGGTCACAACATTATAGGAAGAACGACAAATGGCTCGCTTAAATTGAGTCGGCGATCCTAACACTTTCAGAATCGATCCATCTCAAGTACGCAAAAATTACAGCTTGCTTGGTAATCTCAAAAGCCAATCTGCAAGCAGCTGGGTTCTGGTACAACTAATTTTAAGTCTGCCGATACCGAGTATCACGGTATCACGGAATGGCCTCAAAATTCAAATGCTAGAGATGTTTCCTCTTTTTGGTCTTTGATAAACTAGAGGCATTTTTCCTCACTCTGTGAAGTATCCTCCTCTCACTAACCCGCAGCACGAAAGAATGATAAAGGTTCCTTTCACTGACAGGAGAGCATGTTTGCAGCTTTTCCTCGTCACCTTTCAAAGTGTTCGAACCATAGAGGCTCTCCCTCATGTCAGCAAGGGATGCAAGTGCAGAACAAATGCTCTCGCTATACAGTAGCTTCTTCACATTAGGCAGTTTTTCAACCCCGTTAAGTTCTGAATTTTGTTGGGGCTTGTTACTCTGACAACATTAACCACACTACTGGTGCTGTCATGCTCATCGTCGCCAATCAGATCGGGACCCACACAGACCAACTTGTCATAAGCATCAGGTTTCAAAGAGATGATATAAAGGAGGATTAAAAGTTCAAGCTGGGGCTCTCCGTCGTATGAGATCTCAAAGTATTCAGTATCTTGGCTGGTGCAGCATGAATATCCCAGATGACGCCATAGTGATACCCTTGCTCTTGCATATCGACTGGAGTACTTGGATGAGCACCACCTCGTAACCAGCGCTAAGTCGATGTTGACAATGTCATATGGGTTGTCAAGTTCTGTGAAACCATATCGATGAAGCAAAGCAGCATTTCCCATGGTACCATATGTATTATAAACCTAGAATGGAAGAAGAGAAGAAACAACATTGCATTATGAAGTTGTTTGTCCCCAGGAGAGCACAGGGATGGCTCAATATATGAACCTAATGGAGATCCAACACAACAAAATAAAGCGATCATTTGGACCTCAAAATCAATGGTAAGTTAGTAACTGTGCATTACCTCCTCCCCTGCATTGGCATCTCTCACAATAATCATCTCCAAATCTTCATCGTTATATCCTGCACCTTCAGTACAAATAACAGTAATGCGTGAAACTCTCCATCAATCAATTACAACTCTTGATAAGTTCTACTGATGTACATGCATGTGTTGATGAATATAACCTGAAGGGTTGGTGGCGGAATTTTCTACAGTTGACTGTTCATCGGCAGAAGCATTGCTTTGATCATCGCCGTCGTCTTCTTCGTCTGAGTCTGAGGCCTCTGACACTTCAGTGAAGTGGACATGTTCTGCATCAGTCTTGTGATTAAACTGATAACCAAATCGGGTGAAGGGCATATCCATGTTAATAGTTAATACTCAGACCACCATACGTCACCACTATGTAACAATAGCCGACCAAATGTACGCAGAACTGCAACATTCCTAGATAACCACCTAAGACAAAATGCTCTGATTACATGAGTAGATTGTAGGTCAGCCAGGGGAACCCTTCCAGATCCATGATAACTATCTATGTGGAAAGACCTTGATGAAAGAAGACTCTTAGCAGCCAAATATTTCTCCAGGCTAAATCATCAGGGTCGACCTCCAGTTCTCCTGACGAAATGAGCGGCTCGATGCATTCTTTCCAGTCCTCGCAGAGGAATTGCCTATCTTGCTTCACTATCTGCCTAGAAATTTGCCGTTTTTAGAACTATCTCCATGTTTAAGCAAGTTCACAAGAAGAGAAATATGAAACTAGATAGGATGAAATGAGCACAAATTATTTCAGGAGGTGGAACTTCACCGCAACACAACATTTAACACAGCCCAATTAGCTCATATTACAAAATAATTTGAGCAAACAAGCCACATTCCTTGGAAGTCAAACTAGCCAACGAGTTCAAGATAGACCAATAGACTCCCTAACCATAAAAGAGCCAAAATTTACCGCATTGCAACATCAATCACTGACGGAGAGATACAAGTATTGCTACTTATTACAAGAGAAGGTGTCACCTTATCAAGCTCGGTGCCGGCGAGGAGGCGTTCGGCCTCGTCGGCAGGCCAGACGAGCGGCACGGGCTCGCAGTCGGGGATCAGGCGGAGGTATGCATTCCACGGCGAGTCGGTGCCCCTCGTGCGCTCGTACATGACGGCGACGGCGAGAGCGAGGGTGCCAGCGAGCTCCGCGGCCTTGATGGCCGCGGCGGCGTCAGGCACGCGCCGCGCGGGATGGTGGCCACGAGGTCGCCCTCGCGGAGCGCGGCGAGCGCACGCACGTATACGCCGGTGGTAACTGGAAACTCATCTGGCTCAGCAACGAGGTCGAGAGGGCTAACACGTTGGGTCCTTTCAGCTGTAAATTCACTGGTTATCTTAGTTTTTCCACTTTTCAGTAGACAAGGTCGTCGATATGTCCGAGTGGTTAAGGAGACAGACTCGAAATCTGTTGGGCTTTGCCTGCGCAGGTTCGAATCCTGCTGTCGACGATATTTTTTATTCCTGTCTCTAAATGCATTATTTTTCTTTTCTTTTGACTTTTTGAGATGATGAATGAAAATGGAGAAATGGCAAGCGCCCGCTGCACACCTCTCACCAGCCCATCGGGGCTCGGCCATCCGCTTGCACGCACCGTCGCATCTTTCTCGCCTCTTCCTCATCCTCACCTCCTAGTTCTGTGACTTTCACCCGATCGTAGAAACACCGTACACCCCCCAGACCTCGGTGAGAGATCCACGTTAAGTCTACCAAAAATTCCTGCCTTCGCAAGGTGGGATAGGCCGCCCGGTGTCCCGATTCCGCAGAAGCATGATATGGCCATATGGGTCCATCATCATGCGCTTGCGACCTCAACGGTTGGAAGGACGTGGTCCATGGCCGCCCTCATTGGAGGATTGCTCTAGCTGCAGGCTTGGAGCAACCTTCTTTCTTTAGACCATCCACCTTGCGCTGTGCATGAAGGTATGGGTATCCTCAAGCAAGGTATCATAAGCGGATTGAAACCGAGGAGCAGACTAGGGTTTGGTAGGATAATTGTCGTCCCAAAGATGAGTTTCTTCACCCAATTACATGCCGGTCATCGTCATGACTAGAGTTTGTCTCGGAGTTGATCGACCACTCATCAGCATCATGGATGTTGAATAAGTTGCAAAAGCATTTCTCTCTATGGGATCCGTAGTATCTCATTAAGCTCTTTTTAATAATGGAAAAAACTTTATTCCTTGAGTATATATCAAGATGATGTCATATACAAAGAGTTACTTTTGACCTCTGCAAAATGCATACAGCCACAAGTTCAAAACAAAATAAAAAAGGTTCAACTAGCCCGGCCAAATAACGGAAATAACATAAAGTGAATGAGAAAGCAAAGCTACAACTCTTCAAGGAGCACAAAGATGGTGACTAAACCTCCACCTATGGTTAGCAAAGAGCTCCCTCAAAAATATCTCTAGTGATCAACACGTCGTAAGGATAGGCTCCCGCCCTTCTGGCCGTTGCATAGAAGACTACGACCGTAGCCAATGTGTACACTTGTAAATTACCTATAGAGAATATAGACTTTATGCTTATCAAAAACCACATCATTTCTACATAGCCAAATCGCTGTAGAGCTTGAACCGATACTAGTGGGAATTTTTGTTCGCAATAAATACTGAGTTCTGCGCCGAGTTTTCCCAAATGAATTTTCTCCCAGAGAGAGCAATTCCACGTAACTCTAACACGTCAATGACCGCATTAAATAAAAAAGGCCATTGGGCGTCAAACTGTCATTACTCTTCTCATTCGAGTCTCGTATAATGTTGAAATCCCAACTGACCAAAAGTGGTAGGGCCTTAAAACAACATGCATTAACCAATTCGGTCAAGAAGCTCTCTTTTGGATGTGGTTGAGCCGCACCGTGAACAACCATCAGTGCCCACTGAAAGCCATCTAGTTTATTCCAAAGAGAGAATTTGCAAAAAAAAATGCCCCTCTTCAATCAATGTGATGTCTACAATGGCAAGGTTAACACCAAAGAGAATCCCTTCTGACCTACCGTGGGGGGTAAGCAAGCCATATTTAATCCTGTCTAGCATTCGTTGGGTCCAGAGTGTATTGTGGTACGACACTTTTACCCATTTCTAAAAGAGCAACAAGGTCGAGGTCGTGCCCCACTACTAGTTCGCTATATGACGATATTTAGCCAAGTTTCAAAGACTTTGCTATTCCAAAATATGCCCCTGTAGACTGTAGTCGGCACGCCGCTGCAGCATGACTAGGCACGCAACCACCTGCTGCAGGCAGGGCAACCTATGGCAGAAGCACAACAGCAACGGTAAGTCCTGCCACAGCAGAGGAATCGCCGTCCGTCACCACCGAGATCTCCAGAGGTCGTGCCAAACCTGCAGCCAACACGGTCGTCATATCCGACGAATAATCATGCTCACATCTGTTACAATTAAAATTTCGAACCAGTTAGCTGCGGGAATAATGTTTTGGGGATATGACACTAAACGCGGACCCCGAGTTTTGGAAGGGCTCGTCCCCAAACATGCCTGATTAGAAGGAATAGCCTCCGTTTTAAGTGGTTTCTACGACTCACTTGCGGTATTCTCATTCTTTTTTTTATGTTTATTTTCTTTGTCTGAATCTTCATGGTCTTCATCAAGCATGTCCTCATCCTCATCAGCATAATCCTCATCGGGAACTATGCCAGCAACTGTCATATCATTACGTGCTGGTTGTTTGATGGTGAAGAATATCTTATACATCATGTCCCCAACTACGATGTCATCGCTTCTAGGAATCATCGTCCTCTTAATGACCGCACCTTCATGCGAATGATTCTCTTCTTTCTTAAGCCGACCATGTCCACCACTTAGGTGGCACCGATTGTTGAACCAACCATGCACAATGATACGTAATATCGGATCTCATGTGACACGCCATACACCAGGACCCATACTTTGTGCAATTTGAATAGTGCATCCATATTTGGGAGACCACTCCTTAAACTGTAGAGTGACCCTCTCATGGAGTTGAGCATGAATGATCCAGTTGAGCAAAAATTGATCCTGAGTGAATGAGGCGCTAGAGTTCGGTCTTATTTGGGAATGGCATCAGGAAGAAATTTTGCCCATGATCCTTCACCTCCCAGTTCCACGCAATAGACTCAACTTTCACCATTTTGGCCGTGAGATGGTCACCCAAGTAACCATGCCATTGCCGATTGAATCTTTTAGGGCTTTCCTGTTACCCGAAATGGGAATATGGTAAAACCCCATGTTGTCAGTTGCATAGCATTAAAGTGTTGCCACCGGTTTTGTTAATTTGAGTAACGGGCATTTTGCATTGATGTGGTCATTCTCTTGTGCACACACAGTGCATGAAATGAAAGTTGTACACAAGTGTGATTATGGCCTCTTCGTTGGCAACAGGAGCACCTAGGTGCGCGGTGTACCTTTGGAGCGTGTCGACCTGTTCTCGGCTCCTCCGATACATCTAGGGCAGGGTAGTGTTGTTGAGTAGCCCTACCCATCCCCCGGCCCGCACCCATGCCCACGTGCAGCGCCTTCACTATCACGCTGACGAGGACGCACCAGATAATGTAGTGTGGCCTGCCGGCGGTTAGCATCCGTTGTGCCGTCGTCGCGTCCTACTGCAAAGCCAAGGCCGACCAGCACCAGGAGGGAAGCTCCTCTATGGCCGCTGCAAGCAGTCTGGCGAGGCGACCGAAGCCTCCGCCAGCACCAACGCCAAAAGCTGGGCCCTAAAGGTGAATCCGCCTGATGGTGCTGACATCCTCGAGGATGCGGTACTGTGCCCAACAGTTCTGAAGACAGGACTGACGCGAAAGGATCAGTCGTGGGGACTAATTGCGGTCCCGAGCGTCCTCTGCATGCTCGTGTTGGGCGCAATCTGGCCGATCTCGTAGGCTAGCTGAGCACTCGCCGGGTGGCGGCCGTCGCCATAGCAGCGCCGGCAAACACCAGCCCGGTGTTCCACCCCTGCCCCGCCATGGTTCTATCCACCGTCGGCCGCCGCACTATGTCTACAAAGGGGAAGGAGCAGAAGAACGAAGATGGCAATTAGCGGTTCCAGTGCAAAAGGTGCGATCGAAAAGGAGCGGTGTTTGGTTAGGTTTATTGGAGGTATAAGCCAAAAGCCAAATCAAATAAAGTTTCGAATTTTGTCTCTTGGGTTTTGGCTTTGTGCTTTTGGCCTAGCCAGGTGCTTTTGGTTTTTAGCTTTCGTGACTTGCTACCATTAGGTCAATCTAACAACCAATTTATTGAATAATTTACAACATTTTTATAGCAGACATCCTACAGTAGTTTTTCCACAATAGACAACATATATCCATAAGTAGTTTTTCCACAGCCCAACCAATCAGGGCCTTAACCAAACAGGAATGTTGCTTATTGGGCTTTGTTGGACCGGATGTCTGGGCCGTAGACACAGCTCGTCCGCAGGAGGAGGTCCAGCTGCCTCGGTTCCGTTGCGTCGTCGTGCAGCCACTGCCGCCGTGCTGCGTCGCCGCACTTCCATCATCGCCGACTGAACGACGTCGGCGGTGGTCCGTAGAGTTTAGACGCTCGACGGAGCTAACAAGCCTCGCCAAGGTTTGCCAGCCGAAGGAATCCGACGCCGCGCGACGTTGTTGATCAAGCGAACCGCAACCGCCGTGGAAGATTCACACTCCGGTGCTGGCGCTTGCCGGCAGCGAGTCGGATCATCCGATAGAACGATGGAGTCAGCAGGCCGTTGGCTCCTCTGCGGAATAGCCGGCGTGAAAGAGCTCAGCGACACAAAGCGATATAGAACTCCCGTCACTGTCACTTTCATCGCCTCGTTACCGAGATCTAGGAACCGGCGTCGTCGACACCACCTGGAGGAGCCCCGGCTGAGAGAGACCTGACCATTCCCGTACCTTACCGGCATTAACGTGAGGCGTCGACGTCTCATGATCGCCTCACCACCATCGTCTCACCTACTACTACTAACCAATCCAAAAAACACATATTGAAAATGTTGAACTAGTGAAGGAGGACAAAGATAGCAGAGACCGAGCACGAAGATATATGGGAATGGCATTTTGAGAAGTCTGGATCGTTCTCTGTATGGTCTGCTGATTGCATGCTTGTGGCAACCAAGAAGCGGACGTGGGGATTGGTTGGATGACAGAGCTCAAGGCTCAAATGAGAAAAAGGAGGAGAAGCAGTGGACAACTTTATGGAAGGTTAAGGTGCCGTCCAAGGTACGTGTGTTCGCATGGCGCTTGGCGAAGCAGTCTCTCTATGGCTAATGTGCTCCAACATCATCGTATGTTGCCTGCTAAGGTTTGCCAAGTTTGTAATTCTGCGAAAAATTTCTAGAGACACTCTCTGATCGATTGCATAATGTCAAGATGTGTTTGGGCCTTGGTTAATTGTGTTGGGATACGGGTAGCTAGGTTACACTAGCGTAAAATAAAAATTTCTATCGCGTAAACCAGGAGTTGTTGCAGTAATAGATCACGAGGTTACCTCTAGACGCGCAGACCTGTAGCAGAAGTAGAGTCGATGCAGCGTCAGTGCAGCTGTAGTCGTACTACCTTCTCCTCCTCGTGGTTCCCTCAAACAGTTCATCTCCTCCTCACGGTTCCCTCGGATAGTTCGTCCAAGCGTCGTAGCTGCAACACCTCCAAGGTATCCACACGTTCAGGGAGGAACGTCACTCGTCCGGATTGCTAGATCCGAGCGGGCGACTTTAGGTGTGGGAGGAGTGATGGCCAGATTTCGAAAATTCTAAATTGGCTTAACCCTAGCACGTCCGTCCCCTCTCCATATATAGACGTCCCCATAATGGGCTTCTTCATTAGAGGCCCATTAGGACTCAATACTTAGTCTAATCCGAATTAGGCTCCAACCCCTTAAGTGTGTGACCCTATAGGTTCACGCACGTTTAGACATGACCTGAGTACTCCTACTCGGTCACTAATTGGTAGCGGCCCCTAGCAGGACGTGCAACTCCCAAACGTACGTAAAGATCATATCAGACGAACCTTCACAATATTATATATGCAACTCCCTTTGCTTCACGATATTTGTCAAGCTCAAGCTTGACCGCTTTTTCTCGATCACGTGTCTTGGAATCCTTAACTAGGTTAACTCTTTAACTATAAGTAGCACAGCCATGCATTTCTGGATCCGATCACTCGAGGGGCCCTGAGATATATCTCTCATTACGGAGAGGGGCAAATCTCATCTCGATTAACCATGCCTCGTATCATGCTTCATGATAAATAAGAAAGCAATCTTTATGACTATCCAGTTACGGAGCAGCGTTTGGCAACCCCTAAATAAGTCATTACACATATCAAGCACATACAACAATTTCAGGTCAAAGGACATAGCACACACATTGTGTCTCAAGTTGGATCTGTCAAACCCCATGTTCCCTAACATGCGCTCATACAATTGGTTCGACATCTCTATGTCCATGACCCGTGAAACATGGCATCAACCAATACGTATGCTAGTCTATTATTCATATGTGTCCTCACATGAATTCCAACTATAAACCAACTTAGAATAATCATTCAAGCTTAGTACGAAATTTCACAAACAAGTCACATACTTGCTAATCAATACAAATGATATCATTCAAGGAACATTTAATAAATCATGGATACAATGAAATATGATCATCCCTATAATTGCCACTAGGGCACATTTCTAACAAATTGACACTGAGTTGACGGAGCACATGAGCTCTAATAAGCTGCCAGATGCACGGCAATGGCTGTTTCTAATGCTTGAAACCCTAAAGCACGAAGATTTTGTCAGAATGCTGGTGACTCTACGAGCGATATGGGCTGCTTGAAGGAAGGCTATACATGAGAATATCTATCAGAGCCTGTTGTCCACATTTGGTTTCGTTATTGATTTTTCTTAATGATTTGAACATCGCTAAGCCAAGGACGTCGGCGGGAGTGCCGGTCCCTGCGCGGCGAGCTGCTCTCTGGGTACCTCGGCGTGATGGCCATAGCAAGATAAATGTGGATGGCGCTGTTGCTCGCAATGGTTTGCATGGCTCGGTAAGTGCTATTTGCTGCGGTGCGGATGGCCGGTTCTGTGGAACATCGGTCCCCGTAATTGAAGGTACTGTAGATCCATCTACTCTTGAAGCGATGGCATGCGGCGAGGCGTTGGCGCTGGCACACGATCTGAGTTTGAGGAAGGTGACAGTCTTGTCAGATTGCTTGACGGTCATCAAAAACCTGGCAGGAGACTCCCGGTGCAGGTATTCCATGATTCTAAATGAAGTCCGGGTGGGGGCCAATCAATTCAGATGAATTTTGTTCACGAAGGCAGGGAAAACGAATGGCGATGCACATAACTTAGCTAAATTTTCACTTTCGTCGGGTGTCGGTCGTCATGTATGGTTTATTGAACCAATACTTTGTATCTATGAACGTCCTTTTTTTGATAAAATCTATGAATGTCCTGGAATAAAGCCCTATGATTCCTCCCAAATAAAATCTCTCTCTCAGAAAAAGATAACTAGAAAGGCAGTGATGGCCACAATTCAAGCTCGCCGCTGTCTTATTCGTTGGCCACTACTAATGTGCACCTATAAATTCCGTCAGGCGGCCGCCCACGTCAACACGGCAAATACATCATATCGCAGTAGTGGTATTTGTTCAGCTGTCTTGCACTTCGCTGCCATGCTGGTTAGTACAAATTTGGGAATTCACAGTGCATGCCGTGTGCCACGGGTGAAAGAGATTACACCTCCTCCCAGAAGAAGAGAAGTAAAGTACTACTGGTCAAGCCAACTTTATGTTCAGAAGTGCTAGAAAGCCCGCAGTTAACATGCACCAGTTCTACGGCGAAATATAGTACTCTTACTAGTGTGGATTATCATTTATCGGTGAGGAGATGCAATGCAACCAGGTCTTGGAGTGTTCGAGGCTCAATATGCACCACACATAGCAGCAAATCTATCTCTACTTCGCAGCTCTTCTAAGTTTGCCTTCACTAGAAAATTCAAACACGGGGGCTCTGGAAATCTGAATGTTCTAGTGAATGGTACAGAGCAGTGATTAGCTAACACTTCTTTAGTAGTTTAAGCAGCTAAGCGAAGGTACAGCGCTCCTGCCTCCTGGTAGTGAATTGAAGTATCAGAAAGAATGAAGGGGGAGAGAAGCAGCAACTTTTACGAGCTGCTTGAGCGTAGCGGCTGCAGCAAATTTATACACTCTGTACATGTAGCTCTCTGTGGAGGCATTAACCATTCGCGAGAAGAGACTGGCACCACGCCAGAACGGAGAAGGAAAGGTTTGCGCAGGAGGACGCCACGATTCACAACTGGACTTCTAAAGACGCATAAAAACTATTTTTAACCATTCAACGTGTTTGATCCAAGGGTTTAGATTTAGCATGGTGACCTATTACCTCATACATGACTATTAAAGAGCATTATTTCCTTTTACTTTAGTCAATTACCATAAAATAATAATGTAATTTGGAGCGCACATTTATCAGTATGGAAATTTCTATTGTAGACTCGTACCTAATTAAGCACCACAAGTCAATGTACAACTTGGGCATTACGTGAAAAAACATTGTGAGTTTCTGCAAAATCATGTATTTTTCTCATTTTCATCATGGGCAAAACAATGCTTTCGCGCGCAATGTAAACACAACTAGATCTATGATATAGAATGATTTGAAATTCAATGTTCTCTTGGCTTTGAATAAGCTATGAAATTGTATCATAACTTTGCATTCTTAGGTTCGAATATCCTTAAAAAAGAGATAGATCATCTCTCCCGTAAATGACTCCACCAAATTGTACAGAGAAAAATGGTTATGACTCCCAATACAATAACACATGACATGCAGGCCCAGCTAGCACTAGTTGGTAATATTTTTCATCTTGCTTGATCCCTTCCTCCCTTGTTTGGCGTAGCCAAGAGAGATGTGATTGTGGGCGATAAATGAAGTTCCAAGAGAGATGTGATTGTGGGCGATAAATGAAGTTCCCATTTTGCAAAGAGGTGAGGGGTAACTGGACGCACTACTTATAACTAAAATTTTGGTCCCACTAGTCATAAGAATAGGTGGTTGAGATTTTTCTACAGTGAAAGTGCCTCACATACGAATTTCTGATATGATGCACATACGACAATGATTCTGCCTGACGCAAACACGGGCCCTGTATAGGCGTGGCCTTGCAGCATGCACATGAGACGAATCGTCTTACTGCTATCATCCACACCTCTCATCTCCTACGAGTTAAGCTGGTATGTCTTAAAAGAGCTCTTTACAACTGAAACACGTCAATTAATTTATCAACAAAAAGAAACGCATTAATTAATTGATTCCAGGAACTGAGTAGTTAGACTCATTTTGTTGGTCAAAAGTACACGATTTTACTTCCTAGTGAATAAACTATACAGATGCGAATAACATTACGGTTAATATCATTATGTTGATTGCACACACGAGTGCAGTGAAGTGAATCTTGCTTTGACAGACAGCAATTGAGCAACTTTTATCTGATCGTGGCATTTTCCATGCACTATTTGCATGCTGTAGTGATCCACGACGCATCCGGTGCGAGCGTACATCTGGACATCTATCGAATGGTAGATCATAGGCATCTATCCAGTAGCATTTACGCTCAATTAGCTTCTTGCAGCTGCGTAGCTAGAGTCGCAGTTTTGTCAGGGATAAGAATAGTTGGCGTATCAGAGGCCTAAACTCTCGAGTGGAAACTCTTCTTCCGATGCTTAGGCGGAGGCTGCACAGAAGTAGCTTCAGGGTTTCCATGGCAGCTGTAAAGGGGGGCCCGTTCAGCAGCGCTGACATGCTCGAGTCCAACCCGTAGCAGAGGGAGTAGTAATGAACTAGCACCAGTAGCATAAACTTTTGGTTATGGTTTTGCAGTGTCGAAAATGTAACGAGAATAAAAGTGCAGAGTATTAAACCATTAAGAAGATATTTGGGTGGTTTTCCCTTTATCATAAAGATTAGGCAGGCTTAGAAAAAAGACTTTGATCTAAAAGAATAGACTCGTAGTTGAATTACTTGTTTATGCTGGACATACACAGGAGCAGACTTTTTTTTTGTGAAGGGACATAGAAGTTCTTTTTTTTTCCAATGGAGGGATATCAGGAGCTTAGGGCGAACACGCAAAAGAATAAATATGTGCATTGCGAAAGGTACGGTTTGCCGCTGAATATTCTCAGTCAATCTATTCCCCAATGCTTACACAAAACAATAGCTCCGCTATGAAGCCTATGCTACGCTATGCCTCATCACTGCTCCCACTGTCCACACATCTCATCAGTTCAATTCACAAGTCTGCCTCCATCACCATGTCATCTCCCATAAATTGCCAATCTTTCTCATCTCCCCTTTTAATGCTTTTAGTTTCCACATAAAAGAGGTCGTGCAGCTCCAACTCACATCACTATACGTGCATGCAGTAGCGCAGTAGTACTACACCTATTGCCCACTAGATAAATGCAGACTCCTAGCACACGAGTCTCTTTCCTCAGATAGCTCAAGAACTCTCTGCACTAGTTTCCTCAAGTTGCATCCAAAGATCACAAGATCATATCGACATATCATGAGCACTAGTCCAGAAGAGAGAATGTTTGAGATGGATGCTGAGCCAGCACCATCACTACAGTCCATTCCTACGCACCATCAAACTGCATGCCACATCATAGAGGTTGATCAGTTTGCCTCCACATGTTGCAAAATGTTCCAAGGCCTGAAAATCTTTGTTGCTTTACACTTTTTGCAAAATGCCATACCAGGGCATCCTTGGGAGGTGCACACAAGTGGAGATGGAGATATACGAGAGGGCCATGAAGCATGTGGAGGAGATAGGGGAGGAGAGGAAGAGGAGCAGCTTGAAGAGGAGGCTCATGGTGAGGCTGAGGAAGGATGGCTATGATGCATCTCTCTGCAGGTCTTCTTGGGTTGCCACCGCTGAGCGTCCGGGAGGTAAAATCTCTCAAGACCATTGATGGTCGCTGTTTGTTTTCTGTAATGCTACTAGTGGAGTATTTTACTCTCCTTCTATTTTACCATTTCTGTGGGTGCTTGCTTCTCATGTAACCATCTAAAACTGGGCTGGGTTGCCTGCAAAAAATGCTGTCTTGGAACAGCATGTTTCTCCTTTTGGTAAGGAAACAGTTCCCAAAATTACCAGCTTCCTCGTGAACTGCCATGCGATCTAACTAACTCATCTCCTTCTTTCAACACCCTTTTCCCCCGAATCTTTTCTATGTTTTACTTGACGCTACTACGCGCACTGCAAATTATTGCAAATCATAAGTGCCCCATTAAGCGTTGGTGATTTCTTGTTTACCATCACCACTCTTCCGAGAGCAAACAATACACGTATATCTATACTATTATATCAAATTTGAACTAGACTTAGCAAGCAATCTGAGCCATTGATTCCATAAATCCGACGGCTGAGATTTGAGGGGTTCGCGAGAACAATATATGTGAACAGTACACATCCATCTACCGTCTATGTGAATAGTACCATCTACAGTCTTTGTAAATAGTATCATCTACAGTACCTACATTTATACACTTGCATACTACTAGTAGTTCTGTACTAATTAATCATCATTATATTCTAGTATTAATTTGTTTCAGTTAGTAACACTTGCCTTGCCAATAGCTCCCTGGAAGAAACACTGAGCCGAGATGTTTTAACCAGCCAGCGACGTTTCTTTGCAGGAGATTACGAGTACATTGACGTCCACGTGGCAGGGGAGGGTGGGGCCACCATGACCAGGCTAATAGTGGACATAGATTTCAGGTCCCAATTCCAGCTGGCTAGACCGGCCCCATGGTACGCCCACCTCTCGAGCCGGCTGCCCCCGGTCTTCGTGGGTCCACAGGAGAAGCTGCGGAAGGCCGTGGCGCTGCTGTGCTCGGCCGCGCAGCGGTCGCTCCGGGAGAGCGGCCTACACGTCCCGCCGTGGAGGCGGTCCAGCTACATGAAGGCCAAGTGGTTCCCCTGCCACGCGGCGCTGCCCGGCGGGGACGGCGCGGTGGCCCAGTGGTCGGTGGCGAAGGAGAGAGAAGGTGGGGCCCCGAGGTCAGTCCTCTCGGTAGAGCTGTCACCTGAAGCTGGCTCCACGTTGACCGAATGATTTTTTTACTTTACTCTTTTACCGTGGGTGGGATATTGAAGGAGAAAGTACTGAGGACTCGAGGAGTCTAGGTCAGCTTAGAGCATTTAGGTGGTGCCGTGGGGGTAGTCACAGTCACCACAGTGTTCTGTAGGAGTGGTAACTTTTCTGGGTGGTGCAGTGGGAAGGAAATACATGGATGAGAACCTCCGGTTTTTGCACTTTTGCTTACGCATCAACAGTTACTTCTGCATTGCTATTACTCCTGGTACACCCCCGGCACCTTATTTTGCGGTAGGAGAATAGCACAATCCAAGTCATCAAGTTTTAATCGAATCGTATTGCTATTTGCGACGAATTCAAGGCTATCAAACTCGCGTGCCTTAGGATATGTTTGGTTTATGGTCAAAGTTTACCCTGGTAATTTTTTAGTCATGGCCAAAAATTTGGTGCTTGTTTGGATGTTATCCAAATTTTTGGCATGTCCATTCCCCATTGGTAATTCTAGTTTATTTTTCTTGCCAACATTGGCCAAATTATAGACAAACAAAACTTTGATTTAAATTTTTGCTAACCAAATTTCTAATAGAGTAAACTTTGGCTCAAACCGAACAAGCCTTTAAACTTTACCAATCCGCCTGAAATGGGGCCTCCCGTTGCGTAGTTTTCTGTGGAAAATCGCAGTACCCGTGGCCCATGGATACGCGGTCCACAATACAGTAACGACTATTCACAATTCATAACGTCCTTCGAAGTTTGCACATGACTGTTGGAATAGCGATCCCTTGTGGTGCTGGACGCCTGGCCCTGTGCAGCGATAGTGTGGAGCGGCCACGGCGTTCTTATCATTTCACTGGTCGCTGTAAATGAAAGCAGTACACCGTATTCGCGCCGTTGCCATGTTGCCGGGCACGCACTGCTCGCTTCGCATCCGGCACACGGGAAAAAAGGCATATTTATACCCCCGGCCGAGTGGCAATGCCGGATCTAGCCCCCGGTGGGGGCAATGCCAATTTTATCACTGCGACGTGCTGGGCATCTGACATGTGGAAATATCGCGGATCGGGCCCGCGACGGGCCGAAATCGTGCCCTCAGCCCGCAACGGCCCGGTGGCACCCGCGCAGCCCGCGACAGGGGTGGGCCGCGGCCCCCATCCGCGACGCCAACACCGAGCGGTCGCGCTCCTGGGCCGCGACACGATCTCGGCTCGGTCGGCGGCGGAGCTGGGCGGCGCTCGTGGGCGGAGGCGGGTGACCACGGCGGCGGGGTGAGGCAGCGACCCGGCGGCAGCGGAGGGGAACAGCAAGCGGCGGCGGCGGGCGGGTGGGCGACGGCCGACGCGAGGAGGCGCGAGGAGGCTGCGGTGCGTCGGGGGCGGAAACGGGCGGTGCTCGGGGGCGGCGGAGGGGAGCAGCGGCAGCGGCGGGCAGGTGGGCGACGGGGCTTGGGCGGCCGGCGGAGGCAGCGGCGCTCGGGGGCGGAGCAGGCCGCCGCGGCCCAAGCGCGCGACCAGCAGGCCGTCGCGGCCCAGGGGCGCGGCCCACCTCTGTCGCGGGCTGAGGGCACGATTTCAACCCGTCGTGGGCCCGATCTGTGATATTTCCACATGTCAGATGCCCAACACGTCGCGGTAATAAAATTGACATTGCCCCCCGCCGGGGGCTAGTTCCGGCATTGCCACTCGGCGGGGGGCTAAATATGCCTTTTTTCCCGGCACACGGGGCTCCATGGAGGATTTGAACGGAGGGGGAGCTAGATTATGAACACTTCAGGCCTGCAGCTTTTGGCAGATTTGTGTGTGACCAGCGTGTCGTCCTCCTTCGCTTCGACTTGCCGTACCTGTCACTTTTGAAGAGGCAGAAAAAGTGAAGGAAAATCTACCTGAACGAGATGATGATCTCTACAGTGCCTTGGAGATTGCCACGTACCGGCAACTCGAACAGATGAATAATAGTGCAAATACGGTTAGCAGAAAGGAGTTGTGTTTAGTTGCTCACGTATCGCAAATACGCATCTTCCCATCGGTCAAAACACGAATGCCACATAGCCAGTTATTCACACTATGCCTCAAAATGTTCATTGATTTCTTTAATATTCAGGCAGAACAGCAATCTTAAAACTTTGAGTTAAGGAGAAAGTCCACCTTTTCTCCCTTAAATTATTGCTTGCGTTTAATTTACTTTCTAAACAAATTTGGACTCATTTAACCCATCGATTGAAAACTTAAGGCCTATTTAACCGCCTAATCCGAGATTTGTCACATCCAAACAATACTTTAGTAATCCTAATGCGCCACGTAGACAACTACGTGTCAAAGGTGGCATGTCATCTGTACTTTATCTCTTCGTCCTCCTCTCAATGACTCAGTTGCGTGAAAAGACAAGGGAGGCGTACTGCGGTAGGGAATCAGGAGCTAGGGCTTTGGGCGGTCTCTGGAGGCGAAGGCGAGATGAGCACCGCGACCTCCGATTCGCCGAGACGGTCATCCTCGTCCTTCGTCCATCGCGTTACCAAGGGCAAATCGCACTCTCTGGTGATGTATACAGAGGCGTCATTGGAGTATCACCATATGCAACTTTTCCTGTGCCAGCGGAAGGCGAGTCAGTGGATTTCGTGGAGTGATTCCAACACATGAAGAAGGTACTACACATGCGCAAGGAATCGGGTAAGAATTTTGTGGGTTTTTTTTTCAATTTTTGGTCGATTGCAGATTTATTGTTCTTGTTCTTGGTTTGAAGATTTTGCCATGTCCCTTTTGATTTATGCACAGGAAGGTGTATGTAGGTTCTTCCATTGGTATGACCCGGAATCGAATACATTTAGGAAGCAATTATTTGTAGATTTAAGGGAGACCGTGTGGGGTTTGAAGTAGCACAAATACGGCATGATTGAAATGAGCAAATAGATGGAGGAGACGAAGTGCAGAGATGCAACATGTGACGGATTTTTTGATTGAGAAGGACAAAGAAATGTTGGATTTGGCTTTGTCTTCTTGCAATCCTAGAGTTTGGAATAGCTTTTTTGGATTTGTAGCAGGAATTTGCACTATCTTTGCATTTTGGTTTGTTGCTTAGTGAGCAAATGTAGTGTCTGTCTAGGTGTTGCTTTTGATCTCAGCAAAAGTGATGTAACCAAGAATGTAAAATGTTCATTGTAAGCAATGAAGATGGCATCAAAGTTGGTTTATTGTCATATCAGATGAAATTATTATCTTGTATAGCTGAAGCAAAATGTTTAATTTAACAACTTGGCATAAACCTGACATTTTGTAACACATTGCATAATGGAATTCCTTGCATAAACAAGGACACCTCAGAATTAGCATTGCATAACAGATATCATGATGGAGACAAGGTCAAATAAACCTGACCATTTCATAGTTGATAGTATAATGATATCAAACCTCACAATTCTGACATGCTTTGACGTAAATAGCAGTAACAAGCTTAGATAGAGTCAAGTCCACAACTTCAGCAAAATAGCATTAACAAGCTCACATAGAGTCAGGTTCAATTAGGTTGACTAATAGGTTCAACAAAATGAAATGACAGAGACCACAATTTGAGAATTACAGAAAATTAAACGGACATAAACTCCATCACAGAAAGAAAATAATATCCATACTTTCAGGAATACAAAGTTTCATTTCTTCCTTGTTCTAGCTTCCTTGGATGCACTGTCCATGTACTTTTTGGTAAGCCGAATACTTCTTTGAGGCCTTGTACTCTTGGTAGGTACTAGCTTCTTGCCAACAACACTTGTACCGGATGATGCAGCCCCTGAGATGATGCGACAAGGCAATCTGAAGGCCCAAATTTCAACACAGCCAATCTAAAGTTATTCCAGTTGTGGCCATCTTCATTAGTCTTTCAAAGCACATGTAATCAAGGTTCTAGTGATGTAATTGTAAGTCAAATTTGATAAAAAGAATCAAATGTCAATACCTAAGATTGCTTAACTTCAGTAGCTGCATGTGAAGCTGCTACAACTGTAGTGGCATTTCCTATAGCTTTACGTGGAGATGAACTTTGTGGAGCTATGTTCCTCCTTTTGTTCTTCTTTCAGTATTCTGATGACACGTTCTCCTGGTATGTGTAGTACCAGCATATAGGCTACACTTCATCTTGGCTCCAGCTCTACTCACTTTTCCTCTCTTCCTTGGCTTTGAAGGATCTTTTTTCCCTTTCATTAGTCTTCCTAACATCCTAACATAACCAAGTGGTCCTTTTTGGATGAGATGACTCAAGAATTACAACCCTTTGTTTTCCTTTCTTTTGAGGAGACATATATAATTCCCCGATAAACTGGTCATCCTTCATTTCCTTGCTTCTAGGGCTAGATATCATGACAACTTCTTTCTTCCTCTTTCCATTGTTGACAAGCCTACTACTTGTTTGCCATGTTATGTTGACCACTTTCCTCTTCTTTTCATTGACATCTCCTCCTAGCAACCTATCCTCAAAGTCACTTTCCTCATTGCTACTATCTGTCTCAGGTGTAATATCTTCAACATGTAAATCTGCTACTCCACCTTCTCTGATGCACTCAGCCATGAACAGGCAAGTGTTGTCACCAACAAGCAGTCTCAAACCTTGTGAAATCTCAGTCCTAGGAAAATGCCATTGAAATCTCATGGTGGAAGTCACATTGGTATGGTCTCTCAAGTGTCAAACTGATCTTATTGTTCTCAATGTATGACATCTCTTCATCCCCTTCAACATAGTTAAACTTTCTTTCAGCAAATACAAACTCACCACCGGAGACTGACAGAATAGCCAAAGGATCCATCATAGTTGCAATGCATAGGGCATACACTAGTAAATCTGATGCAAACATGACACTAGTAGCTCAAGCCCTCCAACGAGCTCCACGAGTTCAAGTACACATGTGGACATGACATGGACACCACTAGTTCAAGCTCTCCAACAAGCCCCACGAGTTTAAGCACACCTCCTACACTTGTTGGCCCATGATAAGAGTTAGGGCCAAAGCTTTGCAACAAGAGGTCAATCCTTTCCTTGATGCATGTCCACCTCAATTGACCAAGAATGATATATTACTTGATGCTCCTACACTATGTATGCTTAAGCATGAAGGAGCATGAAGGACCATCAAAGATGGAGAGCAAAGGAAGCAAGTATGAAGGACCATTCAAGGTGGAGAACAAGGGAGCTAAGGAAGAAGGTTTAACCACCAATTCAAGTCCAAGCCAGATACTTCGAGTCTACCCCCAGATACTCCGAGTCACTACTATGACCACTTCAGACCCTCTCGATGTCCACTAAAGAAGATGGCTCGATACTCTGGACTTTTGCATGGATACTCTAAACACCAGACAGAGAATTTGTTTCACTGGACTCTTATGCCCGAAATCTCTAGATTTCCGCCCATAAACTCTGTTACCCAGATACTCCGGACATCATGTAAATGCAAATGTAAGGGTTTATCCCCCGGAGTCTCTAGATAACTTTCTGCACACATGTAAATGTAAAGGTTTAGGCCCAAGTCACTTACATGGTGGGGGTTAGACTATAAATTCTCCTTCCTCATCCCCTAGTTAGGGTTAGACTAGAGTTTAGATCTAAGATAAGTTTTGTTCCTTCCTAGAGTTAGCTCCTAAGCACCTTAGGACTAGGAGTTCCTCCACCTTATTTTTACCTCTTTTCTAAGAATCAACGACTCCGGCTGAGTGAAGACTAGGAGTTCATCAAGAGTGTGGTTGATTTGAGTTCAATATGCAAAGACTATCGCATTGGTGTGTGTTGCTGGGAGTTGTTCTTGAGTAGGTTTCACTAGTTATCGTTCTTACCGTGAAGGTTAGGATTCCCTCCATATCAAAATTTGTACTGATTGCCAATCCAAACTACAAAAAAACACTTCAAAAACTATGCAGAGTACATTCTGAAACCATTCAACATGGACAAGCTTGTTATGCAAGTTTTCATCTAATCAGACACAATTATCAACCTCCTATGTCATATAGCCCTTCAAAACAAACGTACATATCTAATCTTTCCATCCAAATTGAACAGAAAATCAAAGCCCTATACATATCATTCTAAAATCATCCAACATAAACATCCAAAATTTTCAAGTTTTCATCTACTCAAATACAATTACCAGCCTCCTATATCATCTAGCCCTTCAAAATGAAAACCTTTACATCCAAATTGAACAAAAAGACCAAAGCCATAAACATGTGTGCAAATGTGATAAGGACCGGTTCATGTTTGCTCAAACAAGAGGAATCCCTATAGAAATTGCACAAAACTGAAGAGGACACTCACCGCCACGGATCTAGGCGTTGCAATCAGCCAGCAGCTGCACCGGTCATGCGCACCAAATTCTCTGTCTACAGTCACGGGAGGGAGAAGAAGCAGAGGAGATGCGAACAGATGGGAGGCAATACGTGGGGTGTTTTTGGAATTCCTTTTTTTTTGTAATGTGGGTCCAGGTAGGTGGGCGCACTTAGTCAAATCGGCATCAATCCTTTCTTACGTGGCATTAAGTCCACAAATCCCAAATTATAGATTCCTAAACCGGCCACATCAGCACAAATATCGGATTAGGGAGTTAAGTAGACCTTAAGTTTTCAATTAGGAGATTAAGTGAGCCTAATAATTGTTGAGAAGATAAATTGAGTGCGAGCAATAATTTGAGAGAGAAAAGAGAACTTTTTCCTAAAAACATTGTTTACTCCGTCTACCATGCGTGCGTGGTGCATGCTGGCACAAAGTCAAATTAGCCCAGTGATTGATCATCTGGCCTACTTTCACAATTATAATAGGGCCCAAGTTGGGTTGGATTGAGGCCTCTCCATTTATTCTGCTTAGGGCCGAGAGCCCAACACACAAGAGTGAAAAGAATCGTGGTGAGCAAGTTGAAGCTCCGTAATGGGCCAGAGGCACCCCTCAGATGCCAAATTACCTTTCTTTGCCTTTCCTTTGTTGGCATTTTTTTAATGATTCTAGCATGCTTAATTATTGGTACCCCTTAAGCACAAGCAGTTCTCATGAATACCTGTTTTGTTAAAGAAACAAAATTCACGCTCAGTAGACAGGCGGGCGGGCCCCACAGGCATGATATTCGGTATGCGGTATATCAAAATTACACTGTATGCATGCCTATAAAACATGCACACCTCCATATCATGCTTTCCTTCCTGACGCTGCTGTATGGCCGTCAAATCATTTCACGCTGCGTATTTGTACTAATTTTAATTGTGCTCCACCGACTGGTATCATGTGCCACCCTTTCAATGTCAGTCCTTCTGTCCATGTGTAGGCCCTTGTGATGTACTTGGTGATAGAGCATTGCACCATGATCGGAATCTCGAGAGGGACAGGCCTGTCCAGGCCGGTTGTTCTCGTCGCTGACACACAGTTACCGGCTGTCCCCAGTGTCATCGCATGCGACGCTCGTTTACTTTCCTTTTTCTTTTTGGAGAAATAGTAACAAGTGAAAGGAGCTGACAGACGGAGAAAGTTCATAAAATTCCCGGTTAACGAGTTACAGCATTTCTTTCGGCCCAAGCCCATAAAAGATTTGTTAATCGGCCCAGGCTACCACCGCCGTTTGTTCTATCCAGGTAAGAAACGCGACGTCAGAAGAACCACCACCTCGTTAACACACACGGGGTAAACACCGGAGACACAGTGCATTCAGATAGATCATTCGTCATTCTGGTTCAGGTGAGAAGCAACAAGACGCCGGCGGCGCGGCCGGGTTGATTAGCTCAACCGTTCCATTCCTTTTTCCTCCTTTTTCCAACCCACAACGCCCGCGCGCCCACTAGGCCCCCTGCTTTTAGCGCTAAGTGGGCTGTGATTCGCATCATCGTCAGCGTTAGTTGTTACTTAAATAAAACACGCTGTTTCGCTTTTACGCGACGACGAGGACGAGTTGGAATTTGGTTCAACGAATCATCTGATTAGCGCCGCGGGCACACCGTGCCCAACCAAACGAAAGCAGGCTCAGGAGGGGCAGACGTGGACATACCCATGATTGTAGTACTGCTACTGAATAAGCTCTTCTGTCCAAAGTTGATAGTGCCATGAGTTCGAGAATACAGTAAGAGTTTTGGCGCGCACAGATTTTTCTCTCAAGATTTGCGGGTCACAATGGGACTCTACTTTGGTCGTGTAGCGAACGCATTCCCGTGTATGGACTACCGTATGGAATCGACCGTCGAGATCGAGCGCGGCAGGACGAACAGGGTAGGGCTAGCACTGATGGACCCAGCACATCAGAAATGGGACAGGTCCCGTTCGGCCCATGCTACAGCCTCCATTGGACTGTGTACAGTTTTACACTTGAAGAACGTTTAATCGACCTGCGCGGAAGGAGAGAGAGTATTTATTTCGTGTATACCACAGTATCAGTTCGACGCTTGGACTGCGAGAGGCCACCTAATTTTTACGTTAACTTTTACTATTGTCCGGGAGCTGGTGGTATAAATTACATCTAGCCGTCGATTTAGCAGGTATAATGGACTTTTTTATCCTAAAATAATAATTTTTATATGAGGATAGTCTTGTCTTACTGTTGATCCGTTCCGGATCGATCGTTCCGGAGCTACGTACTGCGTCGCGGCGTTCCCGATCCATCCCTAGGTGATCATTCGTTCCGCCCGGAAGCAAGTCCACGAGGCGAGAACCTAGGGCTCGGGCAACTGGCCGCCGCCGCCGGTCGCCAACCGGCGCCCTACACCTGACCTCGTCAGCTAGTGCTACACAATAAACATGGAAACGAAAGACTACCACGTGACTACGAGAGTACTTATTCAGACGAGAATTTATTCAGGATAGAAATTGCTGGTGCTGCTAGCTACATTCCGTTCTAGACTTTTTTTCTTTCACTCGCTCATAAACAGATTTCCTACGACAGCGGCACCCTCGTCGGCTTCGCTTACGCCTACCCATGTGGAGCCGGGGCCACGGGAGCCCGCACCGCGCTACTGGCTGTTGCAGCGAGGGCTACGCCTGGAAGTTGGAAGCTATGGGGGTGTACATATAAGCACGCAGTGTGCTGTGCTGACAGAGATTTGAAGCAGGCAGTTTTGGGGAGCGCGAATGGAGTCCAAGCGATAAGGACGAACGAGCGGCGGGGTTGGCGGCCGCTGCGCATGCATGCCCGCGCTGCGCTGTTCGCAAGCCCTCCGGTAACCCGCCGCCGGCCGTGCCTTATTGATTTGGATGAGAAACGAGAAGAGAAGCTAGTTCGGGCCATCGGCAGTCAATCGGCCGGAATCGGCATTTTACTGGAGGGTCCCTAACGCCTGCGGGATTTAATGGTTAAGTATTTAATTTTCCTCCTAACGTCTCTTCTACTACATCTGTTTATGGAGTAGTATAAATAGTTCCAGGCCATTAGATTGAAAAGAATGGACGGCATATATTCATTTAAAAGTACCGTAGAATAGCCCAATTTGTTAATCATCGTACAAAGGGCGCTGTCCCAATTGAATATCCGGCCCAGCATGCTCTTGGTGGAGCAAATCAAATCCTTCTTAGGCCGAGCATGTGTGTTGCAGTAGTACTTCATCTGAAGAGATAAGCAGTGGTAGGTTTCACAAAGCAAAATGTACATCTCAAGAGTAACACGACTATTAGCTCAGCCTTTGATCACTCGAATTTCTTTTTTTTTCCTTATCAAGAGTAGATTATGTAATGACCCCTTTTGTAAACCAGTCTGAAGGTGAAACCTCAGCTGTTTGATACGTAATGAAGTTATTTTGCCATCATATCATTGCATCATATAGGAGCATTCATATGTTTTATCTCTTTTGGAACTATTTTGATATTTTAAGTGGAAGAATCTCTGATAAAGACTAAATAAGAATAGCACAGAGTTCTGTCTATTTGGGATATGTATACCCATACAATTTTTCCAAAGTTTATATTTGGGTATTAAATATCTTCCTGAACTTCTAATTAGTTCTAAAGAATTGTTTAGTTTTCTATCATTTTGAATGCCTATAGTTCTAAGATATTTTGAAACATATGTGATCCTTCACAAAAATGAGTAGCCCATTCCTTTTTAGTTCATCTATAAAAATGCCCAAGTGGTGCAGCATGTATAACTTTGCTGTTATTCAAATTGAAGCTTATCCTTTTTATAAGCAATAAAGTGAGTATAGGGGAGTGTTAGAATTAGCATCTCCTCCTACTTATCCTTGAGAGTTTCTCCAATTTTTGTCACCCAGTATTTGAATCCCTGCCAGAATTCAATTGGAATTCAAACATCTAAACCTTGTCATGCAAGCAAGAAATGAAAAAGGGTTTTTAACCCTTGCCATCGAAAAGGGCCGGAGCCGGCCCACCCTTCTCCTCTCTCTGGGCTCAGCCCACTTCTCTCCCCGCAGTCGCCCGGCACAGCGCCCCGCGCTCTCCTCTGCTGCTCGCTGACGATCCGGTCCCACGCGCAGACCTCCCTCGCCACGCGCCGATGCTCCCCTGACCACCGCACTACCGGCGCCGAGCACTCCTCTAAACCCCAGCGGCCTCCCTCGGTTTTCCTCCTCGCGCACGCAACCTCCACTGCCTCTCGCACACTCCACCTCGCAGAGCTCGCCGCCCTTCCTCAGTACCTCCGCGGAGCTTGTCCCCTTCCCCGTTTTGCTCTGGACGAGCTCGGCATTGCGCCCCGAGCAGATCGTCGTCGACACCGCCGCCGTGCTCGCGTCCGGCGTTTCTCCCGTGCCTCCTAATCTTGCCCCCAACGCTCACTCCGGTTCTGTGGTCTCATTTTCGTGTTCATCTCCAACAGGGAGCTACCGGAGCCATCACCTCGTCGTTGTCTTCCTCGGGTCCGGCGGGAGTTCTTGGACAACACCCTGCATCCGCCCCTACTCGGTAAGGTGATCTCTCCTTTTCTTCCGCCAAATCCCTCGCCATAGTCCCCTAGATCTACCTCCCGAGTTAATTGGTTTTCCATCTAGGCAAGCTCCGGGAATCTCGGTTCTCCTCACCGCCGGCGACCTCGGCCTTCTTCTCCAATACCCCGTCCTCGGTAAGCCGATCGCCGATTTAAGCACGATTTTGAACTCCGACGTCTTCCCGTGACCTTTTCCAACTCTCGGTTTCGTCCCAGGTGCCCCGGATCCTCCGGTCATCGGTGCCCTCGCCCCGTCGCTCGCCGTCGCCGCCGACCTCCTCTGTTCCGTCCCCGGCTGCGTCCACCGAGCACTGAAACGAGCTTAGGGTGAGCTCCTCTAGCCTCTGGTGCTCCCATTCTTTCCCCATTTCCCCTCTGCAGCGTCGTCCCAAATGCTCGCCACCGCGCTGGTCGCCGGAGCAGTAGCCTTACGGGAGGGCAGAAGGAGAAGGGAAGGGAAACCCCCCCCTTACATGTGGGGCCCTCTTGTAATAGACCGAAGGAGCCTGGGGTAAGGGAGAGAAATAGAGGAGATGGGCCGGGTTTGCTGGACCCACGCGCCATAGGCTGAGGGTAGGCAGGAATTGGGTGAGAAAAGAAGTGAGCTGATTTCGAATTTCTGAGAAATTGCAGAATAGACTGAAAATGGGTTGAATCTTTAGAAATTCATATCTTTTGCAAATTAACTCCAAATTAAATGATTCTTTTTTTGTTAGTCTCCATTTAATCTGTAGAATATCATGGTGCAAGAATTATTTATGTTACATTGCTCCAAAAGCATAAAATGTCCAAAATGCCCTTAAACACTTAATCTCCAAGTTTAATTCTATGATTTCCTTCCAAACTTTGAAAATGGAAAACATTATAGCATATGATGATTTAACTAACATCCTATGCTCTAAATATTTAGCATCTCTTATACATTATCTCATGTTAATTATTTGATGCATGATCCGATAAAACCCTAACCCTAATATAGGCACACCCTCGGAAAAACCCTAACTTTAATCCTATAACTCCGAATGACATGAAACCAATTGCATTAGCTTCATATTGTCATCCCCTACATGTTAGAGTGCATTTCATGCATGCTTGTTCTTCTAAGATTGCTGGTGTTGACTCTTTATTCGCTTTATCGCTTTTCCGGGATTTCGGTGTTTTCTCTCGGTAGAACCCGTGAACGAGGAGTATTCTGAAGTTGATCCACAGTACGAATACGATCAATCCCAGCAAGGCAAGTTCACAAAAATACTCGCTAAGATTCCCTTAAGTTTATTTCATGTTTGCTATTGATTATGGTCAATTGCTATCTTGCATTGTGGTGTTGTTTGCAATGTGATAGTGATGGCGAATCACTAGTATTGCTAGGTTCGGTTGTGTTGCAAGATCAGCGAGGATCTTTTAAATCGGACTAATGCAATATGAAACCCTAATGGTGAGTTGCGAGTGTCGGGGTATTGTCGCCTACATACAGATCGACAGGTGGCGAACTTGACCGATGCCGATATGGTAGGGCTTTACCTGTCACCCACGCCGGATTGAATTGAGAGTTGGTGGGAAGTCAAGGTCGGCCAACCCTGAACTTACACAATCTCAGTTCATCCCTAGTGTCAGGCAAGTTCTAGATTTTCCTTGCCTGACTACACTTTCGGTTGCGCCTCGGTGGGCAACCTTGAATAAACTGGTTGTTGTATGGATGTGATTGTTGGATATGAAATTCTTGGTTGATTTGGTTCATATTCAAACCTAAGGATAAACCTGTTCATGTGATATTAGTTGATATCGTGTTATCAATATTATCCATGTTATTGTTTATCATGCTCTGTTGTTATACATGTTAGTAACTGATTCTTGGTTAATAGCTTGCTGAAATTTATACGGGATGAGTATATACATGTGGCTTGCAAGTACGAAAGTACTTACGGAATTCAATTCCGAACTTGTTGCAGGAGATCCCAGTATCGGTGAGTTCTACGACGAGGGAAATGATGTTTCAGATGCTTAGTCTAGTGTTATCCTTTCCGGCCATGAAAATGTGGGTTTATTATGATGTTTATGAAGGTGGCATGGCTGCCATCTCAGGGTTTATCTTTTGAATTACTTGCTGTTTTTAAAACTTCGAAGTACTGTACCCAGCCTTCGAGTTGGAAGTTATGCGTTTTAGAACCCCTCTCGGGTAAGTAAACAATTACGTACCTTGTAATCCCTTCTCAATAGAGTTTGAACTGTGATATGAAGTTGTTATCTGTGATCATTCCATATACAGTGCGTGTATGTTTGGAGTATATGGAATCGATCGTAAAGAAGTGATGTCCTCTCTTAGTGCTCACTTCGGGAAGTGTTTCAGTTGAGTGACCCGCTGGCTGAGATGCAGTGCCGGCCAGACAGGGTGTGGACTATCGTACCGGGCTCCCGAGCGACCCACTAGTCCCTGGACTAGGTTAGGGTGAGGGTGCGATGGTCGGGCTCCTCCGAAACTACTTTGACTAGTGACTCAAGAGAAGCGTCAATCCTTTACCGGGTTTGGGAATTGTATGTGGTTTTGGGAAGTTTAATCATCTCTGGCCGGCTTAACCCACGGTGATGGATACATACGACGTAAGTGCGTATGGTATGTGGGTTCGGTGTCGGGTTGCCCAACGGTGATGGATACATACGACGTATTTGCGTATGGTATGTTGGGTGACTTCTCGATCTTTGGCGACTAGTCGTTCCCCTAATCATATGGAATTCCCGGGTCCGTGACAGATTAGCTACCCAAAAGGCCTATTATACCTTTGCACATATCTGTATATACACATATGCATCTCGAGCTAAAAAGTGCACCGTGTGAGTCTCTTCGTAAGCCGAAAGGTTTGATATCAGAAGACACGTCGTGGATTAGACATATAGTGGGGGTTCTCCGGTTGCTCACCATCCACTGGGAACTTTTAGGTGAAGAGATCAGATAGCACCGTGGCTGCATTGGCCTTGACGTCTTATGTTAATGTTTCTTTTAAACTCCAACGAATATTATCCGCTTGCATGCCGATGAATCTAGTCCACAAGAGTTCGAAGCTCCAAGTAGTGGTTGTTATCTTCTGTTCCGTTAGGTTTTTCCTGGATGTAACTAGTACCTAAGCTAACTAACTTTTGTCACGATGCACGGATCAAATCAAAGCTTAGCGAACTTTCAACAAGAAATAAAAAGCTTAGCTTGCTGTATTAGTTGCCCAAGCTGCCGGTCAGGCCGGTCTTAATTAAAGTGAGCACAAGGAAATAGCGTGGTGCATATTAGCACTCCTATTGACTTATTGCCCAGGGTACAAGTAATAGTCAGCGATTCGTCATCGACTAGAGTAGTATCCCTGCCGTAACCTATGGCACGGTTCAAAAAGTTTGGTCGATCTCCCTCCGTTTAAAGATGAACGAAAGCATGACTGAATCAAACGCCGGCTGAATTTGACGACATCAATTATAACAAAGTTAGGGGAACACATCATAAATCTCGCTCCATTATTTGTTTGACTAGACTATCAGTACGTTGCGTCGACGACGGTGCTAGTACAAGAGGATTCAGCTATTCATAGATCCTACTTTACTCCTACACGTACTTAGTTTTACTAGCCAAATACCCATACGTCGTTACGGATAAACAAATTAAATTACTGAGCATGTCAAATTATTGTTGTTGTGCTCCATGTCACGTCCTCCACTTCGTCTCAACTCTTAGTTGAGTTTTGGTTCAGGTAGAATTAAAAGTTGTTTGTGGAGAATATCACCTTAGGTGAATCTGAATTTTTGAATTTGAAGTCTGTGGATGAGGAGAACATCTATTGAGATTTCTATATAGGCATATAGATTTTGTCAAAAAATTTAAATAGCCTACACTAAAAAAATGATAAAAAAGTATACGAATCACTGCCACCGATTGAAACTTTTATACTGATTCTGAGTATTGGATTGGCCCGATCATGAGCAGAGAGCATAGGTCTTCTTAACTGAAAAGTCAGCACAGCTTTCCTGGAACAAACGTAGACATCTTCTCCATGCAAAATATTTCGACCTACATATTAATTCTCTGACTCAAAGTTTTCTGCATTGGCAAAAGGAATGGTTTGCAAGCTAACATAAATAGTAGAACATTCCAAAATTCGCCAACTAGGTGTGTGCTAAAGCTATAGTGAAGGAGGTGACTCCATATACTGTACATGGTTGCGACTTCCATGCAAGTGAAGTAGGGTAGGGCTTAATGCTCGATCGCCTCCACACTGCATCCACCCTGAGCGGCGTCGTCGTTCCGCGCGCACATGGACGTGCGTACGTACGGGCAAGCACGTGTGTGCATGCAAGCAACAGCAGATTAAGAGGTTAATTAATTGCGCGCTGCACACTCGGGTCAAACGATGCGTTTCTCCTAAATCCGAATGATGTGTGCGGGAGAGAGAGAGAGAGAAAAGAGAGTACATGTCGGTCGTACTGATTAGCATATCACAGGTTGGCATCGCTTCTTCTTATCCCTGCACAACAGATGGAATCTGGATGGGAGCCATCAGATCGGGATGCTTTGTTGTTGTTCTTTCCTTTTAGAAAACAAACAAGGCACCGATTACTTTATTTTTGATTAATTCGGTGCAGAAGATAAGAGATACTTACGAGATCGGCAGAATGCACTGTCACTTCTCGTGATCGACCCGGTCATCTAGTATCGATCATGGGATGACAGATGCCACAGGCCGGCAGAACATTTCATGGTTTTCTGCCTAGGTGTCAGATTTTGGAAACCATGCTTGTCGTATAGATGCGGGCCACTTAGAGCATATCCAATAGACTAGTAAAATCTCACTTTTCATATCCTTAAATCTCACTTTTCATATCTTTATATGACGAGTCATCTATAAATATTCTCTCTTTATATTATCCCACAACTTCAGCAGAGCATTCATATCGCACCCTCCATATTCTTTTCTATAATATTTTAATAATATCATATAACTACTAATAAATTTTTACTTGTTATATTTAGAACGGATATTTTTGAACTACTATTTTTCAAACGGCTATTGTTCCAACGGCCATTTTCTGAACGGCTATATTTTTGCAACAGCTGGTCATCAATTCTAAATACCATTGCTACAATAAATTCTTAAGAGTTTTTTAGCAAAGGAAAATTAAACTAATTGAAAGCAAGAATTAAAAACTGAAGCATTGCAACATCGATCGGATCTAGTAGTTGCGTCCAGAGCGTCGAAATAATCAGAATAGAGTACTCGCTAGACGATTTCAGAGTCCGAACGAGTCGGTTAGGGTAAATCAGATCGGAGGGCAGAGATTAATTTAAGAGTTAATTAAATAAATAACACTAATTAAAATAAATACAATAATAATAACTTCAATCATAATAATGTATATAAAAAAAGAAAAGGAGTGGATATAGACCAGCCGACCCCTATCCACTCGTGCTCATGCCCGTGCCCCAAATCCCCCACACATGTCGCCGTTGCCACCTTTGGGCTCGCCGCCGCCGCGCTAGAGCTCCTCCGTCGCCTCCGGCCGGTCGCCGCCCCCTGCCTCCACGCTATGGCTCCCCATCCGCCTGCGCGCTGCCTCTTCCCCCTCCTCGCCCTATCGCCGGGCGCCCTGCGCTCCAATGCTGCTCGGACCAAGCCGCCCCGCCACCGCTGCATCGCCTCCACCGGTGCCCCACCTCACCCGCACGTCCCCGCGCTCCGCCCGGACCGCCGCACCTCTCCTCCCTCGCAGCCCCCTCAACTTCGCCCTCGCCCTCCCCCGAGCTCCTCACCCCCCGTGGCACCCCCTCCTGGAGCTCCTCCCCCGGCGGCCCCCTCCTCCAAGATCCTCCCCGCGCGGCCCCCCTCCCCCGAGCTCCTCCCCGGGTGCCCCCCTCCCCCGAGCTCCTCCCCGGTGGGGCAACGGAGAGCAGAGGCAGCCGGCAGGGCGGAGAGGCCACAGGTTCAGTTGGCGGGCGCGGTTCCAGGAGATGGCGGGAAAGCATCGATTGGCGGATGGCGCACGCCACATTTGGCGTTCGGGAGGACGGGGATAGCGCGGCCTGCAAAATAGCGGGAGCGATGGCGTGCCTGCTGGAGACCCTTTTTGAGCTTTGAGACGCCATTTGGAGATGGAGCTCGAGATAGCTTGACTGCTAGATTGCTCTTATACCTGGCGAGTAGTTCTAAATTGCTGATCATTTAGTTTGATCCGTTTATGCTGATATTGTCACGCCCCCATTTCTCAGAGCCGCGACGTGTTGCCCGCAACTGCCCAGGAGTTCCTCAGTTGCGGGGGTGGAACAGATACATCACCAGCACAGCGTTAAAACATCTGAATTATATTACAGTATAACAAAATATGTTTAGCAGCGGTTTAATTTATACATTAGACTGGGGCATCTGAGCCCAAAATTTACATCACAAAATGGACCTACTCCACAGGCGCCTCAAGAGCGGATAAGACCTAAAATTCAAACTCGTCTCCGTCGAAACATTCTTCTTCGCATGGTGCATCATCGTAATCCTGCGCATCTGTGAGGGTTGGTGCATTAATGAGTATACGGCGTACTCAGCAAGCCACAGTTGGGAAAGTATTCTATTAACTACATGCATTGGATTTCAAAGGAGGGGTGTAGGGTTTTAATGTTCGGTGGATGCATAGCCCTAGTCTCCGCCCTAGCAATTTAAATCTTCTTCGTTAAGACAGATTTAAGACAAAGCGTTGAGTTTAGGTAACCCTGTCGGGTTAACGACAGTTTCAAATACCATCACAAAAATCTACTTGTGCCTCGTATCGAGAATCACCTTTAAACACAGTTCCATTGACCGGGAACACGGCGTATTCGAATACCATTCGTTTGACTCTGCAGAGTTGCTCAGCTTTACCCACATGATCGTCGTATCTCCTAACGTCACTGCAGCCTTACACACGCCTTTCGGTGTGTCGATAGAGCTAGGTTATCAAGGCTTTTTATCTGCTCTATTTTTTGAAGTCTCTACTCAGGAACTTTCATCACTCGAACTCCCGAGAGCCGACGGGCCAATGTCAACTACGCGATTTGGGAGTCGGGTGAGTTCTAGTTGTGATTCCCTACCGAGTAGCCTATCACCATATTTGCTTCTGCGGGCCTCCCAGAGAAGTGGAACGGCAAGCCAGTCTGTAGTTATCCAGCGGGTAGAGCAGACTTACTAGGCCAGGTTCAACGAATCGAACATGTGGTTGAGCGGTTCTTATGTTCATCACTAAGCACAAAGGGTTGCATCCTTAAGTGCCCCGAGTAAGGAAATCCTCTCGATTTTTCTTACTCCCCGGAAGGGGTATGGCTGCACACTCAACACATGAGGGCCCGTCTTCTCTGTCCCCAACCGTCGGCAATTTCTCTTTAAGAAACCACATCCTCCGTGTTTAGCTAGGGTTAACAATTATCCCTAAACTTTATCCAGTCTACCCTCTAATGCCGGTGAAGGATACTGATATAACTTATTTTCATCCTAGGATTTTCAAGGTGAATATGGCATACAAGAATTTACTGGGTTGTGGGGGTGGTAAGTATTAACTACGCATTCATGTCATTCAAAAATATACGTAAGAAATTAACATGCGAAAAATAATAACTAAACTAGTAATACAATAAATAACATGGCATGTGGGATCGACATGGACAAGAAATGTGACTTGCCTACTGCACCGAAGTCACTTGGCTCGATGTCTTCGCGAAGATCTTCACTGTCGGGATCCTGTGCTAGCGTCGGTTCGTTGCTATCGTTCCCTATTTTGCAAAAAGATCCAAACAAACACACACGTATAAGTCCGCGCTCGACGAAATGCGACTGGGAGCAAAATGCATATTAAATGAAAATAATGCTGAAAATAAGGTGTGGGGGGTGCGCGGGATTGGAACCGGGATGTTGGGAAGTTGAAGAAAGAGGCAAGGTCGGAGTTAGGGTTTCTGGACAGAGAGTCGGATTATAAGATGTAGGAGTTTTTGTGGGTTTTGGACATCAAAAAGTGAGAATTTAGATTTATGGATAGCAAAAATGGAACCGCGTCGTCGAGACGATCGAAACGGTATATAATAGGGTTTTTTAGGGTTTTGGGCCCAACGGGTCGAACCCAGGCCTACAAAAGTATTGGGCCCACTAGGGCCCTCAGGTTGGGCTGGGCTGGGATGGACATGGGTTAGGGCTTTGGATTCGGGCTAGGTAGGGCTGGGCTCAACAGTATAAAAGAAAAAGAAAAGAAAAGAAAATAAAAAGGGAAACGGGTCGGCCAATTTGGCCTGCTGGCATTCGGCCTTGGCCCAGTAGGGGAGCAGGCCGGCCTAGGGGGAAAGAAGGCTGAGGCCTGTTAGAGGGGAGGGGAGGTCAGGCACCGGCTGGGAGGAGAGAACAGGGAAGGGTGGTGGCCGCTGGCGGCGGGGAGAAATTCCTCGCTGGCGGTGCTCGCAGGACCAAATTGGTGGGTCCAGGAGCATCCAGAGAGGTGGGGGGTTCCATTTTCGGAGAAGGAGGGAGGGGTTGCCGTGGGGATTTGGTCGGGCGACGGGGAGGGGCGGCTTGGGTTGAGCTCGCCGGAGGAGGAGGCGATAATGGCAGGGTCGCCGGGCTCAGAAGGGAAGGGAGGAACTCGGGGAGGTGAGGGGAGGCTGGGGAAGCTCGTGCGGCTGCTCGGGAACCGGAGGGAGGCTCGGGAAGAAGGAGAGGGGAGGAGATCGGCGGCGGGGTTCTCAGGTTTTACCTCGCCGGAGGTCGGGTGAGACGCAGCGATGCTCGTTGGGAGGGCTCCGGTAAGGCGGAGGAGCCCAGGGATGCTCTGGAAAGACGCGGATGCGCTCTAGCGCGAGAAGGAGGTGGAGGGAGGGGTTCGGTAGAGGGAGAACTCGGGGAAGCGGAGGGAACTCGGGCTCGGCATTGCCGGCTTTTATAACCGAGCGGTGAGGCGCTGTCGAGAGCTTGGAGCTCAAGGCGATTGCAACGTGGCGACGGCGAGGGCTGGCGTGACGCGCGGAGGAGGGCGAGAGCTCATGCGCAGCCGAGGTGGCGCGCGGCGCAGCGACGGAAGAGCAGAGGGGAAAGGACATCGGCGACGCGTGGACTGGCCTCGGGCGTGGCAACGGGGCAGAACGGCCCCACTTGGCGCCAGTGCCGAGGACGGACGGCGCGGCGTCGCTACTGATTTTCTCGGGCGGCGCGACGAACAGCGGGACGACGGGGTAGGTGACGACGGTGTTAGGGAAGAACGGGGAGAAGATGGTGGGCTGAGGAAGAAAACGGGCCGAGGGAGAAGAGATACGGCTCAGCGTGGTTTCGGAATTTCCAAAAAAGAAAAATTTCTTGCAGAGTTTGGTTTTGTCACAGATACCATCAATTCGACCTCTGCGGTCACAAGTCACATTCTTGCAGGTTTGATCTACAGACGGAGGGTCCACCGGTGCATGCAAGTGATGACAAGCCAACCAAACAATATCAATCATAATAACAAGATACAGACGCCTACAAATACATGGTGCCAAATAGTACTTCCCGTCATTTAAAGACACACAGACAGATTTGACACGCAGGACGTCCTTGCTCTACGACAAGCAATTGTCCCTGACAGAAAAATAAAAGGGTTAGTTGGGCATCAAATACGCCAAGCTGAAACATGCAATGGATCTACAGGTTGGGGTTGGATTGTATTCCTGGCGTGCTTGCATGTGAAACGAAACGAGGAGGAGAATCAGAAGAGTAGCACCGCAGCACATCTCGATGGCGCTTATCGCATCCTTTTCTTATGATGTCCCTGAACAACACACGCGATCTGATCTGATCATGGGGAGTTCGCAAAGTGATTTGTCATCACCCTGGTCAGCAGCATTGGAAGCTACTGCGATGTGCGGCATCGAAATACGTACTAGGATTCAATTGTGGTTGTCGCGGCACCCAAGGGCCGCATTGAATAAACATCCTCATCATATTTATTCAGCTACTTAAGGAATTTAAAATTAAAAATATATGTGTAAGCCGTCGGTTTGGACATGGGAGTAGAGTTTTCTGAAAAACAAACATAGGAGTTGTTTTCCAAAAAAGAAAAAAGAAGGAGAAGTACGTTGTTTAAAAGAAAGAGAGAGTTGGGGAAGTACTTTACGTGCTTGGCGGAGGCTCCGTAGAGAACAGGGGTACACGGATGAACCGAACACGCGTGCGGTGAAGTTCATCGGGGAGTTCTATCTGGGCTGGGATTACGTCTCGGGGGCCTAATTTGTCGGAGGGTACGGTACTGCCGCAAGAATATACAGCGTACAGTCCAAGAAAAATAGCAGTCTTTTTATTTCGCTGAAATTTCACAGGAACACAATGAATTAAAGAGACCCTAAATTTGCCGAGTTATTCTTGCCTAACTAGCCTAACTTGTGACGGAGAAAACTGTTATAGGAAATAGACTCCTACTCGGAGAAGAGCCTAGCCGACTCTAGACATCTCGTGGAGTTATCGACGGTTACTAGTGGCTACTTGATCACCTTATGTGTTCACATGTTTTATATTTTGCACTTGTTCGGGAGCCCGTGTGGTTCACTTCCTGGTTTCCGCGGTTCGTACGGGGAGCGCGTTGGGGTGGGTCCGGACTGCGGAGCGTCTCTTTCTCCGCGATTTCCATGCGTGCTCGCGTCGGTGGGTCCGCGCGCGGGGGGTTGGCAGCGAGGCGACGGCGGGGACAGGGACGAAACCGGATCGCGCACCGACGGGCACGCGGCAGGACGAGATCACGATTCAGGAGATCGTCGTGCGCGCTAGGTGCCACCGTGCCAGCCGGGAGGAGAATATATGAGCCGCGTTTGGTGCGGTGTTGCCGTCTCCTCCGTACTGCCGGATTCGATGCGGTAGGGTCCAGGCCAGGCCTGGGAGCCATCCACCCATCTCGACTTCAGGGTGCCTCCGACGGCTGCCATGTATCCATCGAATCCCCGAATATGTTTTATCGACTCGGCAAAGCACAATTTCGCCTGAAAACGAGCATTCACCGAATTGATTCAGAGGATCGAACGTGGCAAGTGTAACGACAGCGTCACTGCCTCACTTATTTGGATGGGGTAGATGCCCGCAACCCTGCTTCACGGCAATGACGATCGGAGACGATTGAACTTCAGCCTTACTTAGCCGTTAGGCACAGAATTTTGTCATCAATCCCCCTTCTCGTGTTATATCATTTTCTCAGTCTCAGACTTTTGCGTTTGATATCATATTTGTTGGCTACACGTAGCCCATCCATCCATGACTGGCGCGGAAGAAAATTGATCGAATTTTTGGCTGGCGTACGCCTCCTGTTACGTGCGTGTCATATGCATGGCAGCATGGCGCATGGTTAGTCAACTTGCGCCATTTCTTTTCCGTGCCTTGCGCTGTTATTGGTTCAGCCTAACTAAAACGAGACGACTCGCGCCTAGCATTGAAACAATCAACTATTTCATAAGTGCTATAAGCAGAGAATCTATGGATAATCATTTCACAAAATTTGGTACAGGTTGGAGGATTCTGCACAATCTCAGATCTTCTTAGCCACACATCAGCTCTACTAGTACTATACGGTTGTGCTGAAGACAACTTATATTCTTCAGGAGCAACATATATTTGGAAACATTTTTCACATTGCCTGATCCATCCAATCGGATTGTCACCATCAAAGCGAGGGAAATCAAACTTAGGACTTCTGGTAATAGACTTCAAGAATTGAGTGTGCATGTCTTGGTCATAATATCCATGATAATTAGCCCAATGATCTCTCAGATTGTGCTATTGGAACTCAGGTCTATGGACTGCAGGCGCTTGGTGACTAAAAGGGGTATCAGGAGAATGTGCAACATCATCAGGCTGCCCAGACCTAGAGTGAAAAATATGATGACCAAACCCAGGGGGAGCTGACCGGTGACCAGTATTCACAGGTGCTAAATCAGCAGCTGCAAGCAACTAACAACGCCTAGTCATCTCCTTTTCATATGCTAGTTGACGACGCAATTCATCCACATGCGAATGTTGGGGCTGATCAGGGGCAACAGATGGGTGCAGAGTAGGACATTTCCGGTTATTACCTTCGATGTCATCATCAAGCACGCCCTCACGGGAAGGAGGAGCAGGCCGATGAGTTGGTCTGAAAGATTTGAGTGTATCGGCCATGGCCAGAAGCCACAGACCCAGATCCTCAACTGCCGTAGATTTCCTGTCGCGCGTCGAGGACGTCTCGCTTCAGCGCGGGCAGATCCGCCAGCTGATCGCCGTCCTGAGTATGCTTGGAGCGATCCATACGAGCTCGATCTGGGAGGAGAGTGAGGCGTTTTACGGCAGCCGCCGATAGCAACCCTTCTCGTCCACCGAAATACTACCGCCGCCGCGATCAACAACAGCACGTGGATTTTATGAGCAAGAGAACCTGCCAATCTTTGCTGATGTTGATCGAGTTTGTCGCCGCACAAATAACCACACCGCCGCGGCGAAGAAGGGAAACAGTAGAGGATTTTACGAGAGATCCCAACTCTATTGTCCCCAGATCTGCATTCGCCGTTAAGAGATCACTGTCGGATAGGATCTGACTAAGGATTCGTGAAATCGAAAGGGGAATTGAATTCCCTAAGAACAAGAGGAAATATTGTGTATGATGTATGTATAATGATATAAACCAATCGGTTGATGTATTCTGAGATAGAAAACTACATCGCGCACACGCAACTCTTTTTTAGTCTGTTACAAGGGTGACTCCCATTGTCACAGTAAAAATAAAACAACAATCTTACGACATAAATTACTACTAAACGGTAAACAGCAAATACTGATGCTTCAAGTAGCATCTGAACCGTAGATCCTTGGTTCAACAATGAAGTGTTACTGGAACTTAGTAGATAAGCCTGACGTACCAGCCAAAGCATTGCTGATGGAGTATATGAACAGCTAAATTACGTAAAAGATGCTCACAACGAGAAATGGGTTAAGGGGAAACGGAGTTTTAGCATTCCAATAAATGTGGCCTAACTTTCACTTTCATTGACTGGTGGTTACTTCCACGAATCTGATCAGGAAGTGCACGCGTCGATGATCAAGACTAATCGACTTCTACAGTACGCAGAGATGTTACCTGTTTCGACATTTTGGCAACACATGGATGGATAGTCACACCGTTGCGCTACATGGACAGCGGAGATAAGCAAGCCCCTGACATGTGGTCTTCATTTGTCAATGTCTTGATAAGAGGTCTTTAGACTTCCAAAGCATTCCCCTACGCTTGTAAACCAGGAGAAGAGCCATCCATTCAGAAGGAAAAAGAAAGAAAACACAAGATAATGATCATGGTACTATATAGCAAGAAAAATCCTCGCGATACCTGTACACAGGGAGCATTCGCCTGTAAAGCTACACACGAAATGAAATAAGCAAAGAGAGCAAAAAGGAGAAATGTCAAGAACGCAACTCAACATCAACATCACAAGAAGAATTGCTTCCGACCCCTCCAATTAATATACACCCAGAATTGAATTCTCGGTACAACCAAAAGACTGGACGGAGACAGCGCCACGACCACTTCGCTTTCAAGAGATTCAATTTTTTTTACTGCCGGGGTGGCTACATGCTCCCATGTGTCCCTGGTTCCTTGAGCCGTGACTGAATCTGCATCGTCTTTTTCTTATTTCTACTGGAGCCAAAAGGCTAAGCAGCTATCTGTGGGTTTTGTCTCATGAGGCCAGGTGGGCATGGTCCCCTGCTCCGGCCGCATCCGATCGGTGCCTTTCCGTCCGCTTCGCCACGGACTGGTTCCTCCGGTGCATGGCGCGCCGGGTCACCGTCACGCCCTATCTTCTTTTACATCATTGCATGGAAATGACAAATTATGATGTTTTACAGCGGCGTCGTGGAAGGGCGAATCACGCCGACGTCGGCTCCTCGGCCGTTTCTGATTGATTCTCACGGCGAGCACATTAAAATTGAGCGTGAGACACGACCCCGGCGCGCGCAATGGCCAGACAAGCAACCACCCCACGCACCCCGGCGTAAATGTGGTCTTGTAACTTCTCGGGCAACGAGTTGTAGGCCATTGCACTTGTTTGGGGTTGCGTCAAGAGCTGCATGTCATGAAGGTTCCTAAGTGGGCAGACAACTTGTGAAATACCAAGAATAAAGACCCGGCCAGGAGACGGTAGGGGTAGTGGGTAGACGAACAAGTTTTCGCGCATCTGCTTCTTCTCCACTTCCTGTGGGGACAATTGGGAGGCGTGAGCACAAATCTAGAAGAATTCAATGGCCAATGGGATGTGAATGCGATCGCTGAGCATAAAAAACTAAACAAGCATCGCCAGCTGCTGAGACATGGACATGGTGATCTTGAGATGCATCACGCATATGGCATCATGAATGATGATGCTCTCAGATGGAGCACTAGCACCCCAATTAAATAACTTACTTTCGAACGATTTTTCTTTAAGAACTGGCTGGGGCCGTGGGCAATTGTGTTTACCACTACCTTTTGGTGTCTTAACCGAAAGCTTCGAGTTGGTAACATGAAATCCACGTTTCATCCGAGCCGTGGAGTGCTCGGAGTTTTAAAATGGTGACGATAAGAGAGGCTATCCGCATGATGCATGCATGGCTCTGCTCCGCCCGGTAGCTTTCCCCTTATCGGACTCGTCCTCTCCACGGAGTTACGACATGCCCTGTGCCAACCGCTACCTACAATTTTTGTTGTGTGCAATCGCTACCTACAGTATGACGCACAATAATTAGGATATATCACTGCCCTTCTGGTTAGCGCCACGAGTATTTGCAAGTTAGGCTAGTATATTTGGTGCAATGATGTGTGGGCTATACTTGTGTGCAATATAGTACTAATCATTGTACCGACCTGGTGTCACACTTGCATTCTGGAGGCTCGAGTTTAAGAGAGCAACGTTACACCTAGTAGTAGTATATGTTTTGATAGGAAGTAGCCTAATGTTCCTATCTTTTCTTTTCTTTTTTCTTGAGATCAGAAGTAGCCTAATGTACAGCGAAAGTCAAATGAAGGAGGGGAAAGGTGCGAGAAAGGAAGGTCGATTTCATGGAATCATTGCTTGTTCCTCTTCTTCTTTCTGTTTGCCTTTAGTAGCTCGAGCCAAAAACTACGGTTTACTTGACGAAAAGAGTGTTAAATTTGCACGTTAACACCTCTATACAGGAAAATGAATTTATGCGAGCATACCGGAATAAATGAATGGAGGAGGGAGGTAACGGAAGAGGACCGATTCGTTAAGTCACCATCAAATTCAGAAGACGGAATAGAATATTAGTTCGAGCCGTTGCTGCCATTCATCCGTTTCCCATGGCGATTAATTTCAGATCAAATTATGGGCGTCATGAGAATGAACTAACCAGGGCACGAGCACCCAATCAATGTGTTGGCACCGAAAAGCGGCTCTCTTTTTTTGACGGAAATGCTTTTGTGTTTCGATCATGTGAAAGCGCCCATTGGCACCCGTCGATTCAGGCATGACAACCGTTTATTGGGTGTCATGCAATTAGCCCGGAGAATAGCATTTGCCTCGTTTAGACATTTACAGAGTTTCGGTTCCAGATCAGAGCTTCTTCGAAGAACCGAGGCTCCACTCACTTTTGAGGGAACGAGAGGGTGTTTGGTTTGCGGTTAAATTTTAGCTACTCAATATTTTGGTAATATTAAATTTAGTTAAACGTTGATAACTTTTCAAAAATATATTGTTAGGAAAAACTATAATCTATATATGGATCGATCCATATAGTTCTACGTGACGTTTACATGGCACAAAATTAACGAGCCAACAAAATAATTAGTAAGAGATGCATGAGGGGATTAGCTTATCATGGACCATGCACCATCCTATTTTTCTAGTCCACCATGAACTTATAGACCAATTTTTAACTAACTTTTCATCTCTCACTCATCCCTCAGGATACATATAGTCATTTGTTATACAATTTCTGCCTATATAAACTCTCCATGAGAAATGTAAAATCCATCTCATAAATGAGAGATCTTACAGATGGGGGCCTTGAGAAGTTCACAATGGCCCAAGTCACCAGTTGAGTCCTATACAAGGGTCCTCTCTCAACATAGGATTCGGCCGTGGTCCATAAGGTGGCTGAACCTATTCAAAAACATCGACGTGTGTCGTATTATCGAGTGCACGATAACCTTCTAATAAGACCATCGTACACAACTCATGAATATTGCGATGTAGTCATCAACCTATCGATACCTGCTCTTCTATGTTGTTTCTGTAATGATCATCTGTGGGGAATCTAGCCAACGTGAAAAGCTATGGCCCTACCTAAGCAAAGTCCAGCTGAAGCCGAAGCATCACTCGCTCGGGGCAAAAGCATAATAACCCGATGTTCTAAGAAGAAGATTGGTACCTCAGAGACAATTAAAAAAGATAACCCTGACACCGGGTGCCATCGAGAACGCGAAAGAAATCATCTTGGCCGACCCTCTCGCAACCCCATTACCGGTCGTACCAGAAGGCGGGAAGCTCGGCGAGGACGCCGCTAGGATTCGCCAATGCATCCCAAGGATCCCCGATATCATCCCAAGGATCCCCGACGTGATTCCAAGAATCCCCGACACGACTTTAAGGAGGTCTGTTGAACTCGTCGCCAACTTGAGTGCACTCACAAACGCCGACCACCTCAACTTCAACGCACTCTGAGCCTTGCTTGAAGTCCCTCAATCAAATGTTGCTGAGACCTCCATCACACTGCTCCTCCAGAGCAAAGCCGTGATTCCACCGCCCCCGCAGTCTCAGATGCCCCTGTCAAACATCATTAGAGCGGACCACGTAGCCTCATGAGAATCTGAGTTCACACACGAGAGGGCGCCAGTCCTCAACATGGCCTACTTTTCGCATCTGCCACTCCTAGCGTACACGGCCGTAATGAACGGAGCTGCATGGTTCACCCCTTTCTGGGGGCCAACCTACACCGAAACACCTCCAAATGCAGCTCCACCGATGACGAGGCAATCACTCCCCAAAGTGTCAAGGCGAGAAGAAATCCGCCTCCCAGAGATCGCGTCACGAGATACCTAAGATCACCAAAGTAGAAGTGCCCTCCAAGGGAGCTGTGGCCAAGACACCAACCACGAAGGCAACGGGCATGCCGGTGTCAACCCTCACCAAGTCGAAGGTGGCCAAGGAAGCCAAACACCAAGTCGCCATAATGGGGCGCATATGCAACAAGAGGATCAAGTAGAAGAATCTAGGACATTGACAGATTCCAGAAGGTACCAGCGCAACCATTCCTGCTCATTAAGGAGGTCCCGAGACCCTTCGCTGGACTCTTTCTATGAGGAAGAAAGTGACAACTAGACCCGAAGCGAACGGCATCAGCATTGGAGGGGGGATAGAGGCCATAGTTAAACCTACAACCCCTTGTCGAGTGTAATCCAAGAAATCATCTTCCCCCAGAAGTTCAAGTCACCCACATTCAAGAAGTATAACGGGGATTCCAATCTCGTACAGTTCTTGTCAAGGGAACTTCATGCAACCTCTTATGTCAAATGAGATCTTCACTCTCAAGAAAAAAGGAGAGTCCTTATGAAGTTTCTTCAAGCACTTCTTGAAGGTGCGAGCCAAATTGCTAGCGAGCCAAGCACTACAGTGATCGACGCTTGCATGTCAGGTTTACTTCTGGGGGAAATTAATCAGGCCCTCAACCGAAATCCTCCAAGAACCGCCGAAGAATTGTACCTCAAATTGGAGGAGTACATGCGAGAAGAGACGTTAATGCCACCAAGATCGAGCCATTGTCTCAAGGCCATGACACTCCCTCAAGTAGGAAGTCTAGGAGTTCTTCAAAAAGAACCTTAGAAATAAGAACCGCTCGTACTCACGAGAGCCAAGGGTCATAGCCATCGACAACCAACCTTACAAAGGACAACTCTAGGTTCAAAGGGAATACACGACCCCAAGAGCATGTACCCAAAGGGGAGAGAAAGACGGTGAATTTTTCACAAATCCGGAGGTCGCTGAACTAGTGAATGCCAAACTTGAGAAGAAGGAGCCCTAGGGCAAGCTCCATGCTTTATCAATCCACCGAAAGCACATGGGGCTCCTCCCCCAAGAACAATCACTCCAGCATAGGTGCTCGTGAACAAGGCAACCTCGGAGGCAAAGGAGCTTTCTTTCCAACAATAAAACCACCTCATCAATGTCATCCTGAGAGGCTCGGCCTCCGGGAGAAGCTCAAAAAGGCAGCACAACGAGTATGCGAAAGAGTGAACATTGTCGGGGCAATCACTCCTACTCCACCCCTAAAATGGCCAAGTGTGCCATTGACCTTCACGGAGAAGGACGCCAAGCAGGTACGCTTCCCTTATGATGATTTTCTCCTTGTGACCACTACGGTGGCCAATTACAAGCTTACCAAGATCCTCGTGGATGACAGAAGCTCGATGGACATCTTTGTATCCGCGCACTCTCAGGACCCTAGTGGAACCACAAGGGGGCTACAAGGACGGATTGTTAGAGTGTCACTCTACCCACTTACCAGTTCCATACAGCTGCTTGGTCAAATTGAGCATCTCATGACCTTCAATATCGTGAAAAATCACCGAACAAAGCTGCTACGCTTTCACGTGGTGGATATGGAGTCATCATTTGACGCCATCATGGGAAGAGTTATGCTCAATTGCTTATGCGCTGCTGTGCACCAAAACTTCTTGTACCTCAAGATCCAGGGCCACAACGGCCTATCATGATGCACGGGGAACAAACTCTGAATCGCAAGGTGCTCCACCTCCACAAAATGAAGCACAACACCAAAGAGTAACAAACAAGAGCATAAACCTCCTCTCCAGCGTTGAAAAACCCTCCTTGACTCCACTCGAGAGGTTCACACCAAAGATTCACCCTGAGGGAGAGTTAAAGGAAGTCCACCTCTTCAAGGATGAAGACCCGCATGATGTACAGATAGGGACAGACCTACTGGCAAAGCTTGAAGATAGCCTCGTTTCTCTCCTCAAGAAGAACTCTGACCTCTTCTATTGGTCGCACACCGAAATAGAGGGTGTCCCGCGTGATATAATGGAACATCACTCTGTGGTCAAACCCGATCATGCTCCGGTGAAGCAAACCACTAAAATCTGTCCTGGTAAGAAGCGCCGCCATCAAAAGAGAAGTTGAAAAGCTCACCAAGGTTGGACTCGTCTGAGAAGTGTGGCACCAAAAGTTGTTAGCCAATCCTATCTTTGTGAAGAAGGCAAACAGAGAAGTGGCGCATGTGCGTGGACTTCACCGACCTCAAGAAGTCATGTCCAAAAAATGACTACCCCTCCATGCATTGATCAACTAGTCGACTCCACGGCAGGGTGCAAAATACTGAGTTTTTTGGATGCATGCTCTGAGTACTACCAAGTCTACATGGAAGATAAGGAGAAAACATGCTTCATCACCCTTGTCGGCTCTCCGGCCAAGGAACACTAGAGCCACCTTCCAGCACCTTGTGAGTCTCATCCTCAAGAGGCTACTTGGAAGAAATGTAGAGGTGTATATAGATGACGCCATCATCAGGAGCCACCTCATAAGCACCCACCAAGAAGACTTTCAAGAAATCTTCATGAACCTCGGGTAGTACAGGGTAAAACTGAACTTGGAGAAATGCGCCTTCAGGTGCATGGAAGGAAGCTCCTTGGTTTCCTGGTGTCGCAGCGAGGCATCAAGGTCAACCCCGGGAACATCCATGCCATACTGGACATGGACTGCCTCAATCTGTCAAGGGCATGCAGCACCTTGCGGGAAGGATGGTCGCACTGAGAAGATTTGTCTCCTGCTTGGTGGGAAAGGGGATTCACTTCTTCAAGGCTCTTCACGGACTGAACGACCAAGTGGATGACTGAAGCACAAGATGCCTTCAAAAAAACTCAAGGCATAGTTGACTAGCCCTTCGCTGCTCACAAACTCGAAGCCTAGGGAACCGTTGTTGCTGTATCTTGCACCAACACCAATAACGGTTAATGTGACTTTGATGATGGAGGAAGGCGGCACCATCATCCCATGTACTATGTGAGAACAACCTTAGTCGGAGCAAAAGAGAGATACATTCAAATTGAGAAGATCGCCTACGCCCTCCTCATGGCCTCCAAGAAGTTTCGTCATTACTTCTTGGGCCACACCATCATGGTCCCTTCCACGTTTCCCCTCAAGGAGGCTTTCAGCAATAAAGAATCCACTGGAAGAATTGCCAAATGGACCATAGAGCTTGCACCTTTCTCCATCATGCTCAGTATTAGGACAGCCATCAAGTCACAACTATTGGCAAACTTCGTGGCAGAATGGCAAGCTCCGAGTATTCAACCCAAGGAAGAACCCCTAAAGGCAATAGCACCCAACCGCCATTGGATGCGGTTCTTCAACATCTCGAAGCGTTTAACTGGAGCCAAGGCTGGAGTCATCCTGATAAACCCTGAAGGGAGGACAGCGCCCATCTCACCTTCAACGCCTCCAATAACATGGCCAGATAGGACACACTCTTGCTAGGGCTCCATTACTTGCTCATCCAAGGAGACTCCCAGCTGGAGGTGAACCAAATGGACAAGTCTTACCAATGCTTGGACGACAGGATGAGAAAGTACATTGAAGAAGCCCAAAAGATGGAGCATCACTTCATCGGACTAGAGCCACATTGTATTCCACGAGGAGACAGCCACCAGGCTGATAGGTTGGCCAAGACTTTTGGTTCCACAGAACCTCTCCCACCTGGCGTCTAACTCGAGGCCATCCACTCCTAGTCAATCAAAGATGAATGCGCGACCGAGAAACTCTACCGGAAATCCTCATGGTCTCCAACGAAACCTTGTCTTGGATAACACCAATCATTCAAGCCATCAAAGGAGAAATTAATGACACACCACAGGCCAAAACATTACTCTTGAAAGAAAGAAAGTACATACTAATCAACGAAGTCCTCTACAAGAAAGTGGCAGCAACCCTGCTGAAGTGCATCTCGGAGGAGAACAACGCCAACCTCCTACTTGAAGTTCATGCCAAGCTCCGCGGAAGCCACCTGGTGCCAAGGTCCATCACAGCAAAGTCATTGAGGAAAGACTTCTACTAGCCAACCATGGTCCAAGACGACATCAGCATACTCAAGAAATGTGAGGAGTGCCAGAAAATGGCAAAATTCATCCATGTGCCGGTCTCGGTACTCAGAAACATCCCAATCACATGGCCATTTTTCCAATGGGGATAGATGTCTTGGGACCGTTCCCACTAGCCAAAGGGTGTTACCAATAAGTGGGGGTGGCAATTTATTATTTCACCAAGTGGGTCGAAGCCGAACCGCTTGCATCCATTACCACACAAGCAGTGCAGAAATTCTTCTAGAAGAACATTATCTGTTCCTTCGATATCCCAAGCGAGCTAACTGGATAAAGGAACTCAATTTTACACTTTGTTATTTAGAGAGTTCTATGATTCCATAGGAGCCACCCTGTACTTCAACTCTGTGCCTACCCCAAGAGCAATGGAGCCTAGAAACAAGCCAACGGACTCATCCTTCAAGGGCTCCATTGACGCGTTGAAAACAACTCCACCAACAAGGGAATATGGGTCAAAGAGCTCGTAAGTGTACTCTGGAGGATGTGCACCACCGTTAGCCACTCCATCGGATGAATGCCCTTCTCCTTTGTGTATGGAGAAGAAGCCATACTCCTCAACAAGACCGAACACCGCTCTTTCCGCACTGAGATGCTACGTGAAGCCACTCTGCTTAACTTCATGAGGAATGAGGAGCATCACCAGGCCGAGTTGGACTTCATCGAAGAGGTACGAGACCAATCCCTCGTGCATGTCGCATACGAGCAAAGCGTCGCATGATTTTACAACTTCAGGGTGAAGGCGCAAGTATTCTCCCAAGGAGACTTGGTGCTCAAGAAGTTCCATGATCCCCAATCGCAAGGCAAACTTCACGTGAAGAGGGACGGCCCATACCGGTATCTCCACCGTTTTGGGATCCGGAGCCTATACTTGTCCATGATGAAGGATGAGCTTCTGAGGCACGCCTGGAACGGAGACAAGCTCCACAAATTTTATGCTTGAAACTCAATGTGTGACAGCTTGGTCTCAACCTAAAGGAGCTTGTCTTCGGCCTTCTTCAAGTGCTCCTTAGCCTACTCATGGCGTGCCTTTTCATGGCGTGCTTTTTCAGTAGCCTGCTCGCCCTAAGCTAGCACCGTTGTGGACCTCTCTACGTCCAGGACAAAAGTAAGCATCTCCATCTTGGCCTTGAGGGTCGGGATCATCCCGACCTACTGAACAACTACATACACTTGCACGAAGGAAGCCGACCAAGGTGACTTAGGTGATCCCATCGATGTGGAGGGTGCTTTACCGAGCAAAGTACTTGGAGCAGATCACCCACAGTGTCCACCATCGCCTGAAGTTGAGCAGAAAACTCCTCCTCAGGCGGCAGGGTTGGTTCTCTTGAAGGCTCGGCAACTCCTCCTTGCCACCTGAAAATAAGAGAGGGCAACAATGTTATAAATCAACAATAAAAGAGCGACGAACGAAGAAAAAGGATTAGAGTGCTCATCCATAGTCCTAGCGTTGTCCTCCAGAGTCTCACAAGCAAGAGCAAAGCCAGAGATTTCCTCCTCGTCGGCAGGAGTTGCTGGTCGACCATAGGAACCAGCATCCAGAGGCAAAGCGAATACAAGATTTTCCACATGCTTGAGTCTCACCAACTTCTCCAAGTCCTCAACCTCGTGTGCAACAAGAGGAAGGACGGCCTCGATAGGAATGCTCCCCTCCAGAAGCAAGTCGATCGTCTCCCTCTAACAGATCTCCACTCGGACAAGTCAACTGACTGAGCTAGGGGTTCCAACATCCTCGAAGAAGTCACAAGCTCTCCCATCTCAAGCATTGGTGGATTTTTTTCCTTTTCATCGAAGATTTGGGAGCCTCGACATGGGGTACGACAAGCCAAGCATCGCTGACTTCACCACTCTCCCCAAGCTGATCCGGCATTGGGAACCAACTGCCAACATGGAGGGTTTCACCAGGCACCCTGTATGTCCCCTAAGCAAGCGAAGCTGACGACCAAGCAAGGAGTCCCCTCTTGTTGGATACACAATCTTGAAGCACCTCGCTAAAATGTTGTGACATGCCTTCTCTTCCACAGCATGAGCATACTCCTTATGCTCCTCAGTGTTGTACAAACCAATCAACTGGTCTGCCCACTCCACCGCCATCTCGTAGGGGAAGAAAGCTGAAAAGAGGAAAAGGCTATTAGTGTCCAAATCATACGAGAAGACAAGAAAAAGTGTGTGTTAATGCACTCATGTCAGTTGGCGATGCATGGAGAGCGGAAGACACGAGGAATCTCCAACTCTTTCTTCTTACGCGATCTCATCATGTAATAGTCGGCCATGAACATCTCCTCCTTCATGTCTCCAAAGCTCCCCTCAATCCTCGCCTCCCATATCTTGTCAATCTTCATGCTCTCTTTAGGGATTAGGTCTGTCCATGGAACAACCGTGAGGCCCATCCGGTCATTGTGCTGGGGAAACTCACCAGAGTGATGAAGACGAGTGCTAGAAGACGCAGGTAAAACCACTGAGAATATCACTCCTACCACAAAGGAGACTTGCACTTATAAGGTATGATAGGCAAGTCCTCAACAAAACCAGACCAGAAAGACGATGCCAAACACACTCTAGGTGTTGTCATCAGGAGTCCTAGGCCTCATGTCAACCCGAAAGAAGTGAAGAAGTAGTATCAAGGAAGGATCCTCTTCCAGGACCGTCTTACTCAACCACCTGAACATGTTAAGCTAGGGAATGACGGAAGAGTGCAGCTACACCAGCTCAATGCTGAAGGTCCTAATGAACTCCACCAGGAAGGGAAAACTGGTGCACAAATTCCAGCGTGGAACCAGGAAGCAAATACCACGTGCCTCCCCACTGTGAAGTGCTGCTCGTGGGGGTCAAGGATGATCCCATGACCACGGGGCATGTACCCCATATTCTCCAACTACCTCAGGTGCTTAGCATCCATGGATGTCGATCCCAAAAGGTCGTGGTATAAGTACTCCCTAGAAGACAGCTCTTGGATCGATACTTGGTCGCCTCCCGACTTGCTCAATTTTTTTTTGCTTGCCATCTTGGAAGTCTCTGAAGCATCCTGAGGCACCTTGTCACAAGAACGGTCCCAAGATTTGCTTGATAACCTGCTCACCCCTCAGCTGAGTGTGGGGAACCATCACTGGCCATCTCACCTGCAAGGATCAGAGCATGGAGATGTTAGTACATATGCATAACCACAACTCTAGGTTACACACACCACAAAAAGAATAGCCCGCGGAAGGGGTAAGGTTGCGTCTCCACAAAGAAGAACCGTGTGGAATGACAAAAGTGCGACTCTTTCCCCTAGTCTATACCATAAGGAAAAAAGGCACGCCACATTGCCTCCGGCCCACCAGCCTTGGTTTGCTCGCGGAGCTACGCAACTCAACTCTCCAACCAAGGGAATGAAGGTCACCGCCCATGCGTGGGCATGTGGCCTGAGGCCCACCTGGCGGCACAACAAAGGCCTAGCCGTGGTAGCCCACAAACCATCTCTTTCCGGACATGCCATTGCATGGGTTGTGAGGTGGCCTGGTCACAAGGTGAAGCCATAGCCTAGCTCGTGCACGATGCTGCACGCCCTAGCTGCCTCCCCCGATGAGCCGAGAGATCGGACGGTCCGGTAACCCTACAAGGACAAAGCCCAGCCAGCCCCTACACGAACCACATGGGCTAGGGAGCCACGACCTGTAAGTGAACGAACTGCCTAAGGCTGCCGATGTAGCTGTGATCCAGCTATGGTGGCCCGCGCACCCAGACGCGACGGCTCGTGAACCGGCTCGCTCTGGGCCAGCCACTGCATAGGCCACAAGGCGGATCGGTCACTGCAGCTCGACTCGTGTGGCCTAGTTGCTTTCTCTGATGGGCCAAGAAGGGGATATGGCACGATATCTCCACTTGGACCAAGCCTGGATGGCCTCGCGCAGACCTACACAAGTCGGAGGAACTACGGCCGACATGTGGTATTGAGCAGTTTGATCGGTTTTAGCGTGCCAAGGAACTCTAATACATATATATACAAAAATATATAAAAGGCTTGGGAGAGGGCATTGTTTCATCGCATCAGCCTCGCTGCCACCATCGTTTGGACGACACATCAGTTGGGTGGCCCGATAAAATCACAAACGCAAGTAGCACGTGCGTGGAGCACGCTCACCCTCACCTGCGTCGGGCCCCAGAATCGTCGCAGGTAGCATGCCCAGGGTGCAATCACGCACACACATGGCCCGACGCGCTCGCCTTTGCCACCTGATCGCGGCAACCTCGCCATGAAAGGCACACTTGGAACGCGATCGCACACACCCACAGGCCGACGTGCTTGCCTTTGCCATCCGATTGAGGCAACCTTGCCATAAATGGTGGATTAACCCATCCTCGTCCTCGCCGCTTTGCTTGTGCTAGACGGGTACTCCGCCAAGAATGACACGCTCGGAGCACACCGGTGGAAGTACCAAGTATACTCGCTCCCACTAGTCTTCGGCAAGCTTGGGATGCAACAAGGAGGGTCACGAGCACCGCCCGAAGGCCTCCCTCCAATTTTATAGCCATCGAGAATGTCCTCGACGTCCGTGCTAACAAGCTTGATGGACGCCACGCGGCTATACAACGAGGATCTGTTGGCCCTTGCTTTTTCCGACACCCCCATGCCAGCACCGAACGTGGGGTCGCAGAAGCATGCGGAAGGGAAAACCCTAGAGATTTGGCTGGGCGGTGAGGAAGAAGGCCCCCAATCATCAAATCCGACCAAGGCCGCCTTTTGTGTGTCATTGGATCTCCCCATTCGTGGCCTCTGCAAATGGGCCAATCCACGGCCCATCCAAGTGCGCCAAGCATTGGGCCAATCAATGGAGCGAGATTGCACCCTCTACCAGCCGAAGCAGGCCTCAGCTCAATGGGCTACGCAACCTTGGGCGAGGCACACTACTGGGCACTTGGCTCGGACCCTTCGCAAGGGGCCAAACGAACAGGCCCGGTTGAAAGAATAATGGTCGGCCCGATCTACAACCTAACCCCCTTTCTTCTCCTCATTTTTTCAGATTTTCTCATAAATCCACAAATCAAGCAAATAAAAGAAAAGGAGGGGATCAGGGGACCAAGAAAAGGGAAAAAAAGAATACAAACCTTTTGGAAGTTTCTTCCCCTCTAGTTCTCCCTGTTGGCAAGAAACATACATCTCCGTCCCAGACGATCAAGTTTAGAGTAGATATTTCTTGAAGAATCATGTCATCCAGACCTGTCCAAGTGGCCACAAGGGGAATTTTTGCCAATATCAAAAAGATTGACATGTAGCCACTCTCATGACTACAGCTCAAGGGAGCTCATGCTTGAGGAAATATAATCCCTATATGGGCCGGCCCATATAGTCCTACATAACGTCTATGTGGCGCAAAGTCAACAAGTCAACAAATGATTAGCAAGCCAAATGCATTAGGAGGTGCACGAGGGGGCTAGCCCATCATGGACCATGCACCACCTCACTTTCCTAATCCATCATGGACTCATGAATTTTTTTATACCTAATTGTCCATCTCTCACTCATCCGTCGATAGTGCCCATGGTCATTTTTCATGAGCCTGTTGTCTATATAAACCGTCGTGGGATGTAAAATCCATCTCATAAATGAAAAATCTCATGGAGCGAGGCCGAGAGCTCTAATTCTCGAACTTGGAGCTCTAGAGGCGGCCTTGAAAAGTTCATGACGATCCAAGTCGCTAGTTGAGTCCCACACGAGGCTTTTCTCTCAACTAAGACTAGACTGTGCTCCATGAAACGGCTGAACCTATTTAAAAATTATCGACATATCTCATATTGTCGAGTGTACGACGACCTTATAATATGGCTGTCTTACATAAAACTATTACAACATAGCAATCCATCTATCGACACCATCTCTTCAATATTGTGTCCGTCACCACAACATATATTAAAGATTGATAAAGTAATTTAGTGAAGCTCTAATTAGTAGCTAATTTTTTAAGCTTGTCCAACATATAGCCAAAATTTGACCGTTGCTCCCGTTTACTTAAAGCACGCACTCGCAGAAATCGCTTACACCAACCACATTTGGTGACGCGCGCCCGTACCGTGCCCATACACAGTAGTGCCTTGCGCGTAGCGCGAGCGCCGAGACCCCGTGAGCCCGCGCACCCGCGACGCGTGAACATAAACCCCAAGCCAGGCACGTTCGTCGCAGCTCGCCGCGGCATACGGCCTCGTGCGCCGCAATGCCACTCTCCACGACAAATAACCACAGCATCTCTCCACCGCCGCAGCAGAAGTGACAAACTATGCGCCGCGGCGGGCGATCGAGCAGAGCAGCTTCGGTGATTTGAACGGTGAGTTGGTGGATCCTCCCCTTAAGAATCACTTAACCGAAGAGAAAAAAAAGCGCTTCCATTCTTCATCTCCCATCGCTGCCTTAATCTCGCCTAGCTATAGGCTACAGTACTATACCATCTGGAATGTGAATTGAATGCCAAACACCAGGTGGCCGCATCCGGAAGACTAAACTAAACTAAACACAAATCGTCCGTCCAGAAGAGAAAAAAAAACATGGACCAGTACCACCAGTACTAGCATTTTTTCACTTGACAAAGAGGGAAGGAAACTTAAGAGGCAGTGAATGCTTTGAGGCTTGAAGGAGCTTGGAAGGAAGGATGGGGTCTCCGACACCTCCCAGGAACAGCAAGGTATTGCGATGACCATATTCAAGGCCCCTCTCATTGATAATGTCCAAAAACTTTATTGAGAAAGGAGAAACTGGAGTAGGAGACCCACTCGAATTGATTTCAGTCCTCCGATTCTTCCTCTATTTCCTACCCCCTTCCCTTCCTTTTCTCCGTTCTACGTTTTTCTTCTCAAACATGTGAGTTTGGCACGTCGGTGGGAATGCTTAAAGGACAGGAGGAATAGTATTCGCAGTAGGGATATGATGCCAGTAAGGACAACAAAACACATGAATAGAAAAAAAAAGGAATAAGATGAAGCGTAAAGTGAAAACTATAGAATTTCGAAACATAGAAATAAAAACATTGGGTTGTTTGGATCAAAGGAACAGCAAGGTATTGTGATGACCATATTCAAGGCCCCTCTCATTGATAATGTCCAAAAACTTTATTGAGAAAGGAGAAACTGGAGTAGGAGACCCACTCGAATTGATTTCAGTCCTCCGATTCTTCCTCTATTTCCTACCCCCTTCCCTTCCTTTTCTCCGTTCTACGTTTTTCTTCTCAAACATGTGAGTTTGGCACGTCGGTGGGAATGCTTAAAGGACAGGAGGAATAGTATTCGCAGTAGGGATATGATGCCAGTAAGGACAACAAAACACATGAATAGAAAAAAAAAGGAATAAGATGAAGCGTAAAGTGAAAACTATAGAATTTCGAAACATAGAAATAAAAACATTGGGTTGTTTGGATCAAAGGAAAGAAAGAGAGAAAGAGAGAGTTTCCCATGTTTTGTTTCCTATGAAAAGCATAAACCTTTCCTAAGGAATTGGTATTGTTGGTTCCTTTGTTCCACAGTCTTAAAAGAAAAAATTCCAAAGGAAACTAAACCTCTAGAATTCCTTCAGAATTCCTTTGATCTAAACAGGGCTTAATTCTAAGAAAACAGGTGCCACTAACTTCAGAATCTAGACAGAAGGTAACTAACAACAGTACGACAGGATTACAGCGGATTTCCAAATCTACTGTAGCAGTTTGTGTTTCTCTCAGTAGGAAGACTTTGTTCATGTCAATGTATAGTGTTGATTATATTTAGAAAATGGAGCAGTAGTGGACAAATCTTATAGGGCCGAAAGTGGGCATAGTTCAACTGCAGATCCTGGATGTCCGAACAGTTTCGACCTTTTCTTAGGTCAAACAATTTAGAAGTTACTAACAACAAAAGTTCATGTAGAACAGTATTTTTAGAACTCTACAGGAAGGTTTCTCATGATCAGTAGGTTACGCCTTCAAAGCAATCCAGCGCAGTGATGGCGGTTTAGATCTGCTTTTAGACATGGCTAAGATGGCTTCACACGGTATGCCACTCACCAAACACGTCAAGCTGATCTAACCTTCCTATCAGTAAAAGTAGGTCACATGAAACAACTAGCTGAGCCTTCCCTTTCCCCTTGCTACAGTGCTCAGAGGCGATCCGGAGGAGGCCCTGAGGTTTTCCCTCCCGCCACCGCTCCCGCCATTCCGTCCCGCCTTCGACGGTCCTCGTGGCCCTCGGAAGTGCGGCGGATGGCGGTTTATCGTCGGCGGGCGGGATTTTGCTCCCTGTGAGTTAGGGTTTCGTACCCGGGCGAGGGCGGCGAGGCGGAGGCGTTGTCTTCGTCCTGGGTTTTTGTCCCCCCGCTTCGTTCCTGCTCCGGCGTTGTCTCTTCTTGCTCTGTCAGGGAGCGTGTGGGGTTTGCTTTCTGCCGCTCTTCCTTTGGAGCTAATGGCGGATCTTTTGATCTTCTTCTCTGCTTCGCGGGTGCTGTTTTGGGTGTCTTCTCTGGTGTTTGCTTCTTTGCAGGATCTTCGAGCCCCGCCTTCCAGCATAGCGAGGCGGGATCTTCTCCCAGCCAAGCTCGGGGCGTCGCCCCAGCCGATATTCCTTCTCCAGATTTCAATCTCTGCCTCCAGCGGCGGTCTACAGTTGCGGCCAATCAACGGACCGAGGTCCTTTCGAAGCTGGTGCTGGGTGCGTCTTGATTCCTGTTGGATGAGCAGCTCGGCAAAGGCTCCAATGGCGCCCGGCGGAGCAGCGAGGAAGACGGCCCTTGGGGCTTTGATGTTTTTTCTTATTTTTTCAGGGACTTTTATGTATATTATTCTTAACTTTTATCAGATATAAAAATACCTTTGGGTGTTTTTTTTTAAAAAACAACTAGCTGAACTATTTTACACACTTACACGTACATACACTTGTATGTGCTCAGTGAAAGATCTAGTGCTGTCGTGTACATGACACAAGTAGAATGCGTGTTACCAATACAACAGATATTTAACGTATGCGCAGCTCATGTTGAGGATGTACCTAGCTCAAAGTTTTCGAAAAGCCGTGAAAGTTTCTATCGATATACATCACGTTAAACATGAAAATTTACAAAAACTTATGCAAAAATATGACCATCGATGTCATTACGAGATCATGCACTCCGAAGTGAAAATTTTCAGGTTGTTAAAAACTCACGAAGTTCCGATAAACTAGTTGCAATCAAAGTTCTCAAAAACTAGTTGCAAGTTTTTATTTCCATATTTAGCCGTTTATAGCCCAGTTCTTTGTCTAGGAAGTACTTCATGCTCTCTTTTCTCACCGCGTCCTTTACCTATTTTTGGCGCAAATCAATGCCAATTATTTGTACCAGTTTCTAGTTTTTTCTACCCGTCATTATGATTTTACCCTGATAAAAGGGCGCCTAACAATTCTCACCGACTCCCCCTAATCACCCCGGCCCCACTCCTCGGAAGATCTGGCCCTAGACGTACACCACGCGGACCCGAGAAACGGCAAAGATTTTTTTTCATCGTGTTTCCCATTTCATCTGCTTTGCTTAACTCGCTCTCGCTTAACCATTTTGCGGGCTAAGCTTCTTGTACATTTTATTTCTCTCTTTCTCTATAAAACTCTCTTGCTGCGTCTCCGCTCTCTGAGAGCTTTGCAGAGGCCGGAGCCGGAGCCACTCACCCACCCACACCACCGACTGCGTTCGTTTCTTCTTCGTCTTCCCGCTGTTCTTGCCACTGCTGCAAGCCGCTTCCTCCTTTGCCTGCACTGCGTTCCGGGTACGCGCCCCAAGCGGGTTTCTTCCCCTCTGACATCCGTGGACACTCCTGTTCTTGTGCCGTTCTTGGCTAGATGCCCTTTTTTCGTGGGAGCTTCCTGATCTGTTCTTGGTTGTTTGGATTCGTTTCTCCGGGGCCGCGGTGTGTCACCACCATTTGCTCGATTTTGGTCTCTGGGTTATTGCTCTCCTTGCGCAGCAGATTTGCCCTTCTCTCTTTACTTTTTTTCTTGTTATTGTTGTTTTATCGCCATCGTGCCTTGGGTCGCGGGTGTCAGATGTGGTTTGCGATTTTACTTTGCATTACTCTCCGATATTTACTCTTTTTCTTCTACTGTCCATTCCTCCCTTGCCCCACTGTTCATCTCCAGAGATGTTCACATGCTTATCTGTTCATCTCTTGCTTCGCTTCTTGTGTGGCATTGGAGTATTTCTTTGCCTCCGTGAACTTCATGCTCAGAGGAGTCCTCCTGTGTTTGCTCTCCCGATTTCAGATGAGAAGCTGCGTAACCGCGGTAGCGATAGTGTGGTCGGCCTGAGGCCGGAGAGCCAACAGACCCAGAGGAGGCTTCAGGCACAGAGAGAGTAAGAGAATCCACAATGGGTTCCCTGGAAGCGCGGTACCGGCCAGCCGGAGCAGCGTAAGATCTCTCTTTTCAAGCCCCCCCCCCTCTCGATCCAAAGAAAATCTCCTATTTTTCTGTGTGCGCTTTGGCTTTTTAGCTGGTTATATACTTGAGATGCTGTTTGCGTGCTAATCCAGCTGCAGATGTGCGCTTTGCCATGTGTTGTGTCATGTGCTGCATGTTAGATTATCTCGGCTAGTTGAGATATTGCTGTGGTGGTGGTGGTGACCATATCATGATATAATCTGCAGGATTGTAGTAGTAAGTACTGCCTTATGCCCCTGTACAAGATGCCGTTCTTTTCCTTTGGCTGCCGTTCATCATGCCCTCCTCCTTGACTTCCCTCATCTTCTAGGTCGTGTGGTTGGTGGTTGTTGTGCCTTTATGGTATCCATACATATTTACATCCATCCTCCCATATTGCTACCACTTCCGGTTAGAGGAGCAGCAAAACATGCCATCTCTTTCCCTTGTGCTATGGCTCCTGATATGTCTTGTTAGATGCCGATGTGTTGAGAACTAGCATGAATCTGTCTGTTTTTACCTTTCCCCCCTTTTGTTCTTACCGACCGGGGGTTAGTTTTACCTTTTTGGTGACGGTTTTGATCCACTATTTAGGTGGTAATAATTTCGTTAAACTAGTTTTGCTGTTACGCGGAGCCATGTGTCGGTGGTCATGTGTTTCTCACAGCAAATTTTGACCCCAAAGACTGCTCCTGGTGTCACCAACGCTATTAAATCTCTGCAAGTATTATTTCCATGTGCAGTCCACAGTGGGCACCAGGTTGAGCAGGTCAGCTGTAGAACAGTTGCTTTGTGCCTGTGGCCCGAGAGTGTCAAGTGGGGGGAGCTTAGCGTGTAAAAAATGTTGGGTTTCGCCGTTTCGGTGTGTTTGGCACTTCAATGCACGACCAGCTGAATGAATTCGGCAGCCTTGCTCCATCTCCATTTTTTCCCACCAATCTTCTTGATGTTAATTGGTATTAGTACTAGTACAATGTTTCCTTCTCTACGCCTGGAATTACTCATCCGTGCAGCTTTTCTTTGTGTGTTTGACGGTATTCAAATCGCTAAGCGTGCTCTCGATTTGAGACCAAGGAACATGGGGGGTTAGGTACCGGGAATCTTTGTGATTAATGATGCTTTCCTTTCCTAAAAGATGTGATTAATAAAGCAGAGGCCCGGAGGAATAGAAGAGTGCGCTGATTTCCATTCAGTTAAATCTTTTTTAATTCTCAGTGCTGAGAAACGTGTATTGTATTTTTTCCGTTAGCCTTTCTTCTTCCATAGTGTCCAAGTAACTTTAGTGTGATACTGTTATCACTTTTCAAAAGATGTGCTTTGAGTGCTTTAGTTTTAGTGTTGCAAGGTTTGTTTGTCCATAGAGGCCAGTCCGATGAACCTTCGAGGCATAAGCCAAATGCAAACTTAAGGAAAGCAAAACATCATAACCAAGGAAAATATTACTACGTAGGCTATCTTTCAGGTGGTAAGCAATGGGGAAAGGTAGGGGTCATGGTGTGTTACCTTCTAGGCTTCTACTATTGTCATTATGTTACAGTCCTTGTTTTGACAGGGACCTTGTAACGTTCTGGATTACTTCCATGTACTTCAGATGAAAATAATATTAATATAAGCTGGTTATTTAGGGAAATCGAAATCATACTTATTTCTTCAGGAGTTCTCCTATCTATTTTTTTTCTCTTCAGATGGAGTTCACCTTTGATGGTGCCTACTTTGAGGTTCCACTTTCTAATGATTGTCTACCATCCACCAAGGGTTGTGATATCTTCCAAAGTAAAAAAGGAAAAGAGGTCATCTTTTGGCATAGCGAAATGAAACCTAAAAACGGAACTCCACTGTCCTCATGGGATCAGTACGAAACATTATTTAACTATCGCACTAACATAATACGCCTGTTTATTTTTAGTTTCATTCTGAGTTTTTCTTGATCAGAATTATTACTTGATTTCCAAATACCTACAGAAGAGAGTTGCTGTCTCTGACTGTTTCCTCTATTCCTTTTTCAGTGATGACACAGCTAAGAGAAGGACCCAAAAAAGCAAAAGTTTCAAAGAGGTTGAGAAATTTGATGTCTTTGTCCTAGAGAAAAGCTCTGGCTGCAAGTTCCGATCCTTGCAACTTTTGCTCTTCGCTATCATGTCTGCTGCATTTCTGACACTCCTATACACTCCATCTGTGTACGAGCATCAATTGCAGTCCAATTCTCGGTGAGTATACCTGTGAGAAATATCTCATTGCGGTATTCAGTACTACGGGTAGAACACAAGGAAATCTTAACATCAGTTCCACTAGGATCTTATATAGGTCGAGTTGGCATTTATATATCATCAAAAACTGCCTATTACCCTGGAGCTCATGCTGTTCATATTTTTTTGAGGACAAAATGCTCATGCAGTTCATATGCTTTGCAGGTTTGTCAATGTTGGTTGGATATGGGATAAGACCATCCCTGATCCACGATATGTATCTTCTATCGGTGTTGAGTGGGACGATGTGTATAGAACTATCGAGAGTCTGAATGGTGGTGAACACAAGCTCAAAGTCGGACTATTAAATTTTAACAGCACTGAGTTTGGGTCTTGGACACAATTGCTCCCAGAAAGCGACTTTTTGATCATAAGGCTAGAGCATGCTAAGGAAAGCATTACCTGGCAGACTCTGTATCCTGAATGGATTGATGAGGAGGAAGAAACAGAGATACCATCTTGTCCGTCGCTTCCAGAGCCTAGTTATCCAAGAGGGACACACTTTGATGTTGTTGCTGTGAAGCTTCCCTGTACCCGAGTTGGGGGGTGGTCAAGAGATGTTGCAAGGTTGCATTTGCAGCTGTCAGCGGCAAAATTGGCAGTGACTGCTGCAAGAGGCAATCGTGGGGTCCATGTGCTGTTTGTGACTGATTGCTTCCCTATTCCAAATCTCTTCTCTTGCAAGAATCTTAAGAAACATGAAGGCAATGCCTGGCTATACAAGCCTGACTTGAAGGCATTAAGGGAGAAGCTTAGACTTCCAGTTGGATCCTGTGAGCTTGCTGTTCCACTCAAAGCTAAAGGTATGTTGATTGCTGTCTGCAGTTTTCAATAGCTTCCCATCTAAAGATGCTCATTTATTCACTATTATCAAATGCACATGCGCAAAGAAAACCCAGTAACTATCTACTGCATGCTTGTCTGAAATTTTGTTAGTTTAAGTACCAACATTGCTGTGAGCTAAGAAGAATTATGGTAACTGAATTGTGTGTAGGGTATCAGTTTGTGAAATATGATGGCAAGACTGTCTGCTTTATGATAAATATGAATTTTGTTGAAAAATACATAATGTACTATATACCTTCCTAGTTTTTCCCCCTGAATATCATGGAAACTTCTGATAGATAACAATCATCGTTTCTTTTACAGCAAGACTTTACTCGGTAGACAGACGCAGAGAAGCATATGCTACGATACTGCATTCAGCAAGTGAGTATGTCTGCGGTGCGATCACAGCAGCTCAAAGCATTCGCCAAGCAGGATCAACAAGGGACTTTGTTATTCTTGTTGATGATACCATAAGCGACCACCACCGGAAGGGCCTAGAAGCTGCAGGGTGGAAGGTCAGAATAATCCAAAGGATCCGGAACCCGAAGGCTGAGCGTGATGCTTACAATGAGTGGAACTACAGCAAATTCCGGCTATGGCAGCTCACAGATTATGACAAGATTATATTCATCGATGCTGATCTCCTCATCCTGAGAAATATTGATTTTCTGTTTGCAATGCCAGAAATAACTGCAACTGGCAACAATGCAACTCTCTTCAACTCTGGTGTCATGGTTATTGAACCTTCAAACTGCACATTCCAGTTGTTAATGGAGCACATCAATGAGATAACATCTTACAATGGTGGAGATCAAGGTTACCTGAATGAGATATTCACATGGTGGCATCGAATCCCAAAGCACATGAACTTTTTGAAGCATTTCTGGGAGGGTGATGAAGAGGAAGTGAAGGTGAAGAAGACCCAGCTGTTTGGTGCTCACCCACCGATCCTCTATGTCCTTCACTATTTAGGCCGCAAACCATGGCTGTGCTTCCGGGACTATGACTGCAACTGGAATGTTCCAATACTGCGGGAGTTTGCCAGTGACATTGCGCATACCCGTTGGTGGAAGGTGCATGACAAGATGCCCAAGAAACTTCAGAGCTACTGCCTTTTGAGATCAAGGCTAAAGGCTGGGTTGGAGTGGGAACGGAGGCAAGCTGAGAAGGCGAACTTCACTGACGGGCATTGGCGACGGAACATAACTGACCGGAGGCTGAAAACTTGCTTTGAGAAATTCTGCTTCTGGGAGAGTATGTTATGGCATTGGGGCGAGACCACCAACTCAACCAAGAAAAACCCGGTGCCGGCTTTGCCTACTGCGAGCCTGTCAAGCTCATGAGATGTGTAGATATCCCGCCAAAGTAGTATACCAGATACAGACTTCTAAGCTCCATACATACATAGCGACAGCTTGTAAAGGTAGCTATGCTCTTAGGTCTTCCCCAACAACTATACCTCGTGTTTGCTGTCATACGTTCAGCGTGCTCTCGCTGCTCCGACGGCTAACCATTTTTTGGTTTCTGGCTAATAATTCGTCAGTATAGGTAAATTTTCTGGGTAAGACTTGTTTGGTCAGTTACTTGGGTTGGCTATTGCTGTGCCGCAGTAGCTTAGTTGGATGTATGGTGTTGAACTGTTCCAGTGATCAATCTGGAGTGATGCATCATTAGATTGCTGACCAGCAAACACTGCCCCGTTTTGACATGAATATTATGATGCCTCTATTTTTGTTGTAATTTAATTGGACTAGTTCAACTACTCGCATTGAATTGATTGAACAGTTGAGTCATATATTATGCTGCTGTACGTGATGCCTGAGGACCATGCATATAAAGTTACCAGAAGCATCCTAAAATGATTATGTTTATGGTTATCTGTTCAGCATTCGGAGTTGTTTCTTGTTGGACTAACTCCGTATTCAAAACACAAGTCCTGAGCCCCATCTGCGCTTGCATGTAAAGCTGTACCTAACAACGCAGCATTGAAATGCCCTGCTCCTCAGTGCAGATGTAGAACATGGGTGCATCGAGAGTTCGGTGAACTGCCATCCTGCCAAAGAAGAACATCATTGCCAGGATCCATTATTTCGTCGTGCTCCGCAGCCTCCGCTGCAGTTCCTTCCAGATGCAGTCTTTTTATTAGCTGCCCAGCATGCTCGCTTTTTCCAAAGCAACACACCTAAAAAGCACGAGGATTAGGCTGTACAAGCACTAGTACTGGTATTGTTTGTCCAAGACACTCCTCTCTTGAGTCTCTACTTCCCTTGTCCTTAAAAGTTGGGGGTAGTTGGAAGATTGCAACACAAGTGACTGATTGGGCACTTCTCTAAATTAAAATGACGCATCCGGATCTGAACACGCCAGCATCGTTCCACGACTGGTTGTCTGGTGTTTACGCCAAAACCATGGAGAAGGCATTTGCAGCTAATCTAGTAGTACTGCCACTGCACCACACCTCACCGCTGGTTCTATTCACCCACGCTTTGCACGAAGTCTCTGTACTAGTGTCTTGTAGTAATAGAAAGAACGGGGTTGGGAGGCCGAGGCGTACACGTGGTGGCGTTGGCGTCCGGCGGGTGTCTCTTGTTTGGCGAGCACGAGAGAGATGCGGCCATCGAGTGCCATCTTCCCGGCAGCTGCCGACTCTTCTGTCAGAAAGCTCGGGTTATCACGCGTACCCAGGCGAGGCCACAGTGACTGCGACCACACCTGACACGCGTCCGTGCATCCTACATCTGTCAGCGAGATGCCGACTTTGAGCTTTGACCAGGGAAAGCAACAGAGAGAAAGAACAAGCCCTTGGCCGGCGTCTTATACTCCAGTTTACGCTCGTCACCACTTGTGATTTGTGCCGTTGCCGCGTCCCACATGACGTTGTGCCGTTGCTGATGCGGCTACGCCGAGTCCCTGCTTCCACGCTGGCGTCCGGAGATACATATGAATCTTGGACGGATGACGAGGAGATGCCGCGGCTAGTGGCGGTGCGGTAGCACGCGGCACCACCAACTTGTCCTGCGGCAAGCGGTCTCGGCGGTGGTGGGGTTCTGAAATCTCAGATGGGAGCGGTTCCTTGCAGAAGATAGCAGCAGGTTTAGCGGTGAGGCCGGGGTGCGAAACTGATAACTGTGCTTTGCGATTTCTGGTTCCAGCCGGCGCCGGTGGGCCGGATATTTATTCTGTAGTGTTTGCTCAATAAGCCGGATCTAATAAGAGGCCAGCAGCTGTGCCGCGGGCTCAACCCAAGTATGCTGAATACAGGGAATCGACAGAGACGGTTTCCTGTTGATTAGTTGGGTTTCTAAGGCCCAAAAACTAAGGCTCCAACGAGGCCATCGCTAATGCTGCAAGATACTCCCTCCGTCCCATTTTATAGGGCGCGCACGCTTTTCGAGATACAACTTTGACCATTAATTAGACCAATAATATATGAGTCATGTTACTTTAAAATTATATCATTTGAAACTTCTTTCAAATACGAATTTAATGGTATAATTTTCGTGACATATAAATCATATTTTATTGGTCTAATTAGTGGTCAAACTTATATCTCGAAAAGCGTGCGCGCCCTATAAAATGAGACGGAGGGAGTATGGATCAGGCTCATACTCCGAGGAACCTTCACAACGCCCTGCCTGCCCATCTTATCATGTACTTTTATTTTAGTGACGACCCTCCAACTTTATTTATTGTAAACTGAGAGTAAGTCACATTACCACCATTATTTCATGCCGTCGTACGCTCTCATCCGTCGTAAATCAGAAAGGTTACGGCTCATTCCTCGGCCATTAGAGATAAATCAAATGTTCAGAATAATTATTATCTCAAACTCATGAGATCTATTAATTCTTCTCTTCATCTTCCGGCCCTTCTAGAACCCATGTGTCGAACTTCCCTTCTATATGACACATATACCCTGCTGGACTACATACTAATGATATATATACTTGTTGATTCTTTCTTCCATTCTTCAACTTATTCCTTTAAGCTGTCATTAGTCAGTGCCACGAGCATCGCCAAATGCCTAATTTTCCTTCTACATGACACGATACGCCCTGCTGGAGTACATCGAGTCATATCTATATTCAATTATTTAAACTCTCATTAGCCAGTGCCACGAGCATCACAAAACGATTTAGATGCACATCCTCTCTTAGAAAATTATATGATCTTATTTTGGCTATATTATTTATACTAATTTTGTATTCTTCAATTTAATCTGTTATGATCATGGACTAGTTTTGTAGGCGATTACGGCTGGCTTGTGGGCCCTGCTCCCGTTGAACTTTCCTGATGTCACAGCCCGGGTGTAATGAACGGCCCACTAATGCTGTCTTTTCCTCTCTCTTTTTTTCCTCGTTTAATTGAACCTTAGCCTGTCGTGAGGTGTCAATGCACGAAAGATGATTATTGTGTTCCGGTACTCCAAAACATCTTGCTGGGCAGCCGATGCGTATATGGCTCAGTTCTCACAAAGATTAAAGAGAGGATAAAGCTTTTCGAAGAAGTGCAAGTCCATCACAAGAACAGGAAGTGCAACGTAGAAGCACACAATCTAGTTAAACATGCTTTATCCTTCCATCTGGATTGTCACGTTGGGCTTCTGCAGTCACCGGTCATCGGCATTTTACCTTTGAATATTACTCCTATGTCATAAGAACGCGTCCGTAGTTCTCTCAAAAAATATAATTAACTTCAGTCATGCTGTCCAGAGCTTGCTTTCTCTCAGAAATCGTCTGGCCCGGTCCCTCGGCATTGATATTGTTTCAAAGTACGCTACGAAACATGTTGGACTGGAATCATTGGATGAACGAAACCGATAGGTTTTGTCATGCACGACGTTTTGGATACTTGGATGCGTGACCGAAGACTATTAGACATGACGTTCTTACCGTAGTCCCTTTCTATGTAAACCGAGACAAATCTTTTGCCTCCTTTTTGAAAGAATTTTAAAAATACCAGTCTCTTCCAAAAAAAATTCTCATTTCTCAACGCACATATTTCAGCTCTCTTTGTAACATTGTCTCATCTCATAGCGCATGAGTCCATGGCTCCATGCTGAAGTGGGTGGCCACTGGCCTGAGACCCACAGCCACGACCAAGCATGAATCCAACTCCAAAGTAACAGATAGCGCAGTGAAAGCGGAAAGGATGCAGCTAGTGATGAACGGGACCACCACCGCAAGATGAGAGTAGCGATAATGTTTTCTGCGATGCAGTCATGCTAATTGGGAAACCGCACGCCGAGCCTATGTGCTTGTCCTTTTCATGTTCTGCAACCTCTGTTTTTTTAGCCTCCTTTGCTAGATTTGGCGGCCCTCCGTGGTTCGTGCTTAATTGCTTACGAGAGCACTAGTTTATTAGTGGAGTGTGCGCCAGTCGTCAACTCTCCCATTTGCGCTGGGCACCATTGCATTGGCACAACTGCAGTCGCTCTAAGTTAGTGGCACCATCTCAGTCGATCGGCCCACCACTACTACTGTACTTTGGGTATCCACTTGTCTCCCTGTATGAAGCTGGCGACGCTGTACACGTCGACGTGGTCCTTGGGCACCTGGCTGCTCCACGCCACCCTCCGGCTGTGGTCGCGGCCGCCGGGGCCGGCGCTGTCGTACTCGCCGTAGTACAGCGTCTTGAGCGCGAAGTCGCCGCTCCACGGCATCCACCCCTGCGGCTGCACGATCTCGGCGAGGGTGCAGCCGACGAACACCGTGCGCGAGTACTCCTTCCACGGGCGGCCCAGGTACACGCGGTGCACGTCGGGCTTTTGGTGGTACAGCGCCATGTACTCCTCGCTGCCGTTGACGACGCAGCCGCGGAGCACGATCCCCGTGGGCTGCGCCGGGTCGGTGCGGCCCTGCGCCGTGACCGCGTCGTTCTCTCCCTTCTCCGGGCGCAGCTGCCGGGGCAGGACGAGGAGGACGCTGTCGTGGAGCACGGTGGCCGAGTTGCCGAAGACGAAGTCCACCGTGCCGGAGACGCGGCACCGGGTGTAGAACTGCCGCATGGCGTGCGCGTACAGCGTGTCCTGGTGGCCCAGGAGCTCCACCGTGTCCAGCACCGTGCGGTCGCCCGTCGAGCGGAAGGCCACCGCCTGGTGCGCGTCAGGGCCCGCCGTGTTGGCGATCGTCAGGTCGCGCGCCATGAAACCGTCCGCGAGAACACCTGAAAATAGATCAAGCTCAGTAAACATGCACCCGGTGACGTAAAATCTACAGCCAGATCACTGTGGAGAACGAGAAAACGCACGGTCCGTGAGACCTTGACATATATGGATTGCAGATTTGCGGAATAAAGTTAAAACATGGATCAGGACGCAACTTTTTCTTGGTGAATTGACTAGTCGAATGACCATGTCGGGCCTAGTCCGCATGGGAGGGCATCATCTATCGAAGCGCCCTTTTGTTTGGTAGGGCAGCATATAGCACGGGAAAGTTCGGTGCTCTGCCTAGGAGCCGAGATCGTGTCGGCACGTCACATTGTCTCTTCCGCCATGCCTGATAGCTAGCCATCGCCGGTGACGTTTGCATGTTGCTGCTAGACTACCTGTCGTTTTTGTTCCGAGCTGCTGAAATCATCCAAAAGTTTGGTAAGATTTCCATTACCAAAGTTGGATAATTATGATGAAGTTTGGCTATAGTTTGTTATAAAATTCAGTTTGATATACAAAAATTGGCAAGGTTAGGTTTTCCTTTGGTTCTCTAGATCACTTTCGAGCCACTTGGAAGAAATCTGGGCACCCAATTTAATCCACCCGGATTTTTCGTAACGCCAAAATTATGCTTGGTGTAAGTGTGCTATATCTGGGCACAAACCGACAAGCATTATAGTAAATAGGAGTACTATCTTTTCTGTAACTAGATCTTCCTCTTCTCCAGAATCGACTCTTTTCCCCGATGAGAATGAATTGATTGCACTCTGTTGTAATGTTTGCTTTCATGGAGAGGCTTGTTTCCAGATATTATTCTTACGACCAAACCAAAGCTTCACAATTCTGACAACTACTAGTAGTCGGTGATTGTCTTAGGTGAAAATAATGTGGCTAGCTTCCTATCAAAAAAACCCCTTCCGCGCAGCTTGCAGTTCGTCATGGCCTAAAGCAATGACTCCATGGCCTAAGAGCTAATTCAGGAAACTATAAGCATTTGCATAAGACTCTAGTTCTTTTTTTCTGCCAAGTGTCACATAATTAACCTAGATTTTATGGTCATAATGTTTCGTAAAACCGTAGGTGGCGATGTTCACTGCAACCTGCTAGGAGTAGTCAGAGGTCAAAGCAAACTCTCCTTGACAGGAAAGACTCGTACCTTCACATCTCTCACGTGCCATGCCGGACGCAACGCACAAAAAGGTTAAAGAGTTGATGGCCCACGTCAGAATACCAACTTCACGGAAAGCGTTTTTAGGTCCAGACAAAGAGCTAATAGGCCGGTCGATCACGAGCAGCGCCTTAACGCCACCGCATTGATTTCATGGACGTACGTGTACGATCAGTATGTGCGTATACCATCACATAAATACAGATACAGATAAGAATACGTGTATACGCACCTACGGTCGCCGTGTTGAACGTGGAGACCCCGGGCGTGTTGGCGTTGAGGTCGCCGGTGATGATCGTCTTCCCCATGCCGTCGCCGACGAACACCAGGTTGGTCTTCTCCCACGGCAGGCTCACCGTCTCCTTGTACACCCCCTCCTTCACGTGCACCACGAACCTCTCGCCCCCGTTGTCCGGCGCCGCCGCCACCGCCTCCCGCAGCGTCTTGTAGTCGCACCCCGCGCCGCAAACCGTCACGTTCGCCGGCAGACCCTTCGGCACGCCGAGCGCGTCCACGTCGGTCTTCGCAGCCGCGGGCGGCCAGTACCCGTCGCGCTCGGTCTGCGGCGGCGCCCAGCGGGAGGTGTCGTCGCCGTAACGCTGCAGGGCGGCGAGCATGGAGATGTAGTTGCTGTTGACGGCGATGGTGTCGTCGAGGTAGGCCATGGCGTCGGAGATGGTCCTGGAGAAGTTGACGTACTTGTAGGCGGACCAGCAGTCGTAGAGGTGGAGGAGCGCGGTGGATGCGGAGAGGAGCGACGACGGCGAGGGGGGCGGCGCGAGGCGGTGGGAGGAGAGGGAGAGGAAGGTGAGGCAGTTGCTGGCGGCGCTGGAGAGGTTGACGTTGGAGGAGGCGGCGAGGACGGACCGCGCGGTGGAGACGGCGGGCGGGATGTGGGCGCGGAGCGCGGAGAGCGTGGCGGCGAGGAGGTCGGAGGTGGAGGACTCGGCTGTGGCGTTGGCATTGGAGAGCGTGGAGACGCAGGCGGGCCGGAAGCGGGTGGCGTTGCAGGCGAGGAGGACGGGGAGCGGCGCCGCGTAGGAGGCGGCCGGAGGAGTTGCAGGGGAGGGCGCCGGGGTGCGGTGGTGGTGGTGGCGGGAGGAGAGGGAGAAGGGGAGGTGGAAGAGGAGGAGGATGATGAGGAGGCGAAGGGGAGGAGGCATTGGTAATGGTTGGATTGGACGCAGTGGTGTGTGTGCGCGCGCGCGCGCGAGGGAGGAAGGAGTGGAGTGTGTGTGTGTGGGTGTGGGGGTGGTCGGGGTTGCGGGGTGGGTTGGTTATATCGGCGAGGGGGACAGGAAGGCTTGGTTCATTGGTTGGGGAAGAAGGGTTGAAGCGAAGCATTTTGATGAGGATGGATCATGGATGTATTTTGTTTGTGCAAATGTAACGGAAAGTAGGAGGAAAGGAAAGCACTCTCGTTGAATCTCTTCTATTGATTGTGCTTCCGATTTTTTTGTTGGATTTCATGTGTTCATTTCTAGGGGAAGACCCCGTTTTGAAAGTAGGATTTCCAAGAGATATTCCGTAATCAACTCCAATCCGCTGAGTTGATCTCCTAAGAATTTACAAACGGGTCTTCACTCTTCAATTCGTTATAACATGCATATCTGAGATTTTTCTTTTCTTCGGATTTTTCAGATGTGCAGCATTTACTTGGGCATTTTCCCGTATCTTACTCCTTGCTTTGTGGGAAGATGGCACATCTAGACCAAAAGCTGACATTAGATACAGATTGTGCAGATCAGGGCCACGAATACAACTATTAGCATCTGTCCACGACTACAACATTATCAAATGAAACAGGACCAAAATTTACTGATTGGTGATATAATTTGAACCCTGGTCAACAATCATGACAATGGGAAGAATTGCAGTTTAGATAAACTGAAAATAAGAGTCCATACCGTATTGGTATCCATCTTTTATGCGAATTCAGATACGCATATGAATAGCCAGAAATCACTAATTGGATGAAATATATATTATATTCGTAACCTACGGAATACATTAGTTGAATGACATGGACAATTCGTCTCCGTTCGACATCCTACGTACTCATGGAAGATAGGATGATGTTGGCTCTAGGCCACTTGGGAGACCTTTGTAAGGCAGACACTAGAGACACTTAAAATTGCACGGTCGTGCACGGCAAAGCACACTTTCTTCTTGGGTTGCCTGATGCCTCTCCACCCGGTTCATTGATGGGTTCATTTTGCACGATGGCTACCGGTTAGGAAAAATTCACGAATAGATCGCCATGCCAGGCAAATACTCATGGTTCCCTTTGCATTTAATTGCGGAAAACTAACAACCTGCTGTCGCAGACTCAAAATGTAGTCACGTGACATTGGAGTTCTGTCGCAGGGAGTTTTCTTCTCGTTATGAAACTCGGCTTCCAAGCGGTAGACTGGCCAGCACGGCGTCTCTGTTAGACATATTTTTCTTGGACCGTCTGCTGCCTCTTCTAACTCTAATCACTATGTACATAGTCTATAAATAGAGACATAGATTTTATGATATTTTATACATATTATTAAAAACTTTTACGCATAAAAACAGATCTAATAAAGAGAAGAGCGTTACCATATATCTACATGTCTATTTTACTTTATGTGGGTCTTTGATCTACTACTTGTTGTACGGCCATCTGATTACACTTCGTGACGTTGGTTTCACAACACGTTATCAATACAAGACCATCCTTGAGTCTACGGATCAGGCACCATTACAACAGTTTTGAGATAATCATCGAATCGATGACTGTCAATTAGATCTATTAAATCAAATTTAATGTTCAAATTGCTTTTTGCTTTGCTCTCCCGCTTTCTACATTGGATTCTTCTTTCTATATGCTACATCGTGTTCTTGGAGATCAATTCTAGTCTGACCTAACGGATGTAATCTGTTAACACGTGGTTTAATAGATGCAGCAAGAACAATCACCAGCCAAACGTATACGGGTACTACATGTAGCTGGTATGGCACTGGTACGAGACTGGACAGGCTCCGAGTAAACCCCACCACTACTTGCTACAGAATGGCTTGGTCCGCTATTACACGTCATGGCATGAGGTTGTCACCTCGGCATGGAACTAAGATTGACGCCATTGCCTCGCCACAAGGACACTGTCAGTAAACTGGACGACATACGAATAATCACTATTAGCAATAGAGGATTGAAGCGCCACGCAGGCACTGTCAGTGACTCGCACAGCCGTGCCGTGCTACCACGTGAACGTGCCAGGCCCCAAGCAGTAGGGGGGCTGCCTAGAGCGCAAGCCACCGCGCCAAGCAGGCCAGGCGGGCGGGAGGGCCACATTACGTTTGCCGGCTTGGCAGGCCAGGTGGGCACACGAGCAGGTTGTTGCATCATGTGGGCCATGGTGATGTGTTGGGCAGGCGACGCGCATGCACTAGGCAGGCCAATGGGCAGCCCGCCCCATGTAGTGCGTCCGCCCGCCTCATGCCACCACGCAACCCAGGTGGTTTGGCCTTTCGCACGGTGCATGCAGGTCGACTAGAGATGGGCCGCGGCCCACGAGCAAGTTGCATAGCTCAGTCCCGCTGGCCGGTCTAGCAGGTCAAGCAGGCCAAATAACCCAGCCATGCTTGCCGGCTTAGTAGGCCAGGTGGACCGGCGGGCCGATCCAGGCAAGCAGGCCGCGCCGACTGGAGGCGAGTCATAGCGCAGGAGCAGGCCTTGTGGCCTAGTCGTGCTTGCTGGCCTCTAGGCCTGGCGAATGGGTGAGCCATGACGTTCGGTGTGAGAGCACGTCATCGGGCCCAGCTGCACTTGTCAATCTAGCAGGCCAAGCGGGCAAGCGAGTCACGGCATGCGACACGCTGTGCTTGCCAACTACGTGGGCCAGGCCATCAAGCAGGCCACGCTGCACTTGCCGATCACGCGGGCTGACAAACGAGCGGGCACTACACATGCACACATAGCCTAGCTACGCTGGTCGGTCTTGTAGGTTAGGCAGGCGAGCGGCTGCCACATACACACGTGCAGCCGTGTTAAGCTTGATGTCCACAAGGGCGAGGCAGGTGAGTGGGCCACGACACCCACACGTGCAGCCCAGCTACGCTTGCCAACTATGCGGGCCAAGCGGGCGAGCATGCTGGTAGCCCAGCCTCGCTTGCTGGCCGTGTAGGCTAGGTGGGCGGGAAGGTCACGACATGCAAACAGGCCCTGCGTGTAGACACGCCATGCTTGCCAGCCTCGTAGGTTTGGCAGGCAGGTCGCACCATTCTTGCACACTACGCGGGCTTAGCAGGCAAGTGGGCAGGATAATTTGCGGGAAGGTCCCTGAAAGATAAGAAAACTACGTAAAATTTTCTTGCGGGAATCCTACGTCTCCGTCTAGGGAGCTTGATCACTTCAATCGAGGGACGACTTCCTCCCAAGCCTTTAACCCTCAAGGACGCACTCTGTGTCTCAATCTCTTCTTGGTGATCCTTCCCTTGACGGAGACGAATCCTAACTTTCACAAACTTTTGGGAGCTCTCAAGGACTCCTAGCCTTTTACAAGACCAAAATCTCCAAGAGAAATAAATTTGATAATTGCTTGGAGATGAAATCGATATTCTAGTGCTTAACAACTCTTGATCTCTCACTCTCTTAGTATTTTTCTCACAAAAATCAAAAGATTTGGGCTTGAGGAAGGTTGAGAAGCGTTCTTGAGAGAAAAAGTTTGAACGGTAGAAGGTTATGCTTAGATTCAAAAGTGATGGAATAAATAACCCACTCACAAAACTAGCCATTTGAGACAAATTGATAGTTACCTGGAGTATCCCCCAACGGCTATATTTAAAGCTCAAAAGAAAGCTAGAGAACTGACAGAATCCCACCCCAGAATCTCCGAGCTAACAACTGGATACTCTAGACCAAGGACAGAGAATTGAAATCCCCAGAGCAAAGCATTCGGAGACTCTGGTTGAACTGGAGTTCTCACACGCCTGGATACTCTAGACCTATGTCTAGACACTCTAGACAAGAAACAAAGGAATTAAATCTCGAGAGGCTTTGGACTTTTTCTCTGAGGCATGTCTGGATACTCTAGGGTACAGTTGGATACTCCGGGGCACAGAAAACAACAATAATATCTTACAAAAATAAAGAAAGAAACTCAGGGATCCAACACAAATGTTGATCATTTTGAGCAATAAAAAGCTTTCTCACCAATAGTTCGACAAACCCCTCTTAATAGTACGATCTTTCCTATACTCAAGGTGAGTATCCAAATCATTAAAAACCTTAGGAAAAAGATCTATTTTTATATCATTTTATTGTCTTCTTTTCAATCTCTTTTGGATGGGGTCTAATGTCAGTTAAATTTCACTTGAGGGACTAAAACCTAAATACATACTCAGTAAACGCAATGGTCTTTAAACTGTTTGTCATTAATCATCAAAACCCACTTAGGGGGTTAAGATGCACTTTAAAAATAACTCTACCTAGGCTTCATGTACACGAGCTTCCAGGAGCGCGCGACAGCCGTCTTGCATGGCAACACGGCTTGCCAAGGTGCATGGGGATGACGTCCTTGTGTGCATTGAGCATGAGATGGCATACAACTACATTGTGGAGCAGCTGTTGCAGCTCGACACGAAGGGCGCCGTGCTTGCCATTCGGACATGATGCGCAAGTGGATCACCATGCCCACGTACCTCATGCATGATGGCCGAGACATGAAACTATTCTATCAGTTAGCGTCTCTAGCAGAACGTCTCAAAGTGTATACGGCCTGGGACTACGCTGACATCGTCAAGTTCCTCGTCAAGCGGTGGAAGCTAGAGACCCTAGAGGGGGGCTCTCTGGCGAGGGCGGGAGGGCTCAGGACTCCATATACAGGCTCCCAGAGAGGATACAACGGGCGGCGGAGCAGGTGGAGGACAGGGGCCAAGAAGGATGAGCCTAGGAAGGTCATGTTCAACTGGATCTTTGATAGAGAAGTGGTTGTGTAGCGTTGGTCTAACTTCTGAATATAGAGATGCTTATTTTATGGGTTATACACGCTTTAAATCATCTCTTGGCACCGTAGAGTGGTTTTTTAAAAAGCGCCTCCAAATGTACTGCATCAAAGATCGTAGAGACATATTGTTAAACGCATCTACAAAGATATGAGTTGTTTAAATTGCGCCTCTACAAGCATAGAGACATTCTCATATGTATATTACCATGACGTCTCTGTTCTTCCTATAATCGCTTTATTGCTTGTCAAGAAATTATCATAGAGATGCATTTAAGAAGTGTTTAGAAAGAGATAGAGGCTATAACAGAATCAAAGTTTTGGCAAAATTTCAAAATCCCGAACTCATTTGGGCCGCATTCCGTTTCCTCAACCCACGATCCATCCCTTCTCTCGGCCCATCGAGCCTAGCATCTTCTCCGTCCCCGTCTCCCCGTCCCCTCTGTTCCCATAGCCACCGCTCGTCGCGCCGCCCGCCGACCGACGCTGGCAACGGGATGAATCTGTTCTCCTGTAGTGGCTCCACTACCGAGGCCGCTTTCCACGTGCCCTCTACTCCCTCCCCGCTCTGCGCCCGCCGCTCTTCCCTTCTGCACCACCGTCCTCGCCGCTCTCTGCTTCACCCGCCACCTCGCCTCTCGACCAAGCCGCTGCCCGAGCCCCTCTGCCCGCTCGCCGCCCGAGGCTTTCCGACTGCCCCCGCGCGGCTATAAAACCCCACCGGACTTCCGCTCCCGGGCTCCCTCCTCCCTCTCCCCAAATCCTTCCTCACTCCCGAGCTCTTCTCTCCCTCTCCTCACCTGATTACTCCCGAGCACTTTTTCCCTCACGCATGAGCTTCGCCGCTTTACCCCGAGCACCCCTGCCACCTCCTCTTTCTCTCTCGAACTCCGATGACTTCGCCACCGTCCTCCTCCATCTCCGGCAAGACAACCCGAGCCACCTCACCGTCGCCATTCCACTTCCCGCGGTACCTCTCCCTCCTCTTCACGAAAATGAAACCGCCATCTCTTGTAGATCATCCCCGACCCTCCAATTTCCTCCAGCGAGCCTCACCGGCGATGAATTTGAGGCTCGTCGCCAGCGGCCACCCCCTCCCCTGTTTCCCCTCCCCGTCCGGCTGAGGCCTTCAGCCTCTTCCCCTCTGGGCCGCCACCCCCGCATCCGAGCAGGCTGGCCTGGCTCCCTTCTGGGCCAGTGCCGAGCATAGCAGCAGGCCGCCACTCCCTTTCCCGTGGCAGGCTAGCCCAGCTCTCCTCTGGGCCGGTTCCGAGCACCACAGGCCGGCCCAGGTTTCTTTTATTTCTTTTTCTTTTTCTTTTAATTTTAATTATTTACTAGGCCGAAGCCCATTAGCAGCCCACAACCGAGTCACTTTGAGCCCACTCGCACAGAAATTCTTTTTTTATTTTCCTTTTTTTTTAAGCCCTAAGCCTAAGCCCATGTTCAACCCATATCCAGCCCAACCCTAGCCCATTTTCAGCCCCACCCGAGGGCCCGAAACGCTAAAAACCCTATTATATACCGTTTCGGTCATCCCGACGACACAGTTTCAATTTTCCACCCCATTCCTCTAAATTCTCACTTTTTAGCACCCAAAACCTGCAAAACCCTCTTAACCCACATGTATCCTGACCTCCCTCCGAAACCCTAACCCACATCCTATGTCTCCTTTTATCTTTCCAATACCCCGGTTTCAACCTCACACACCCCACCTCTTAATTCTGACATTATTTTTAAATTAATTTACATTTTGCTCCCAGCTCGCATTCATCGAGCCCGGACTTATATATGTTTGTGTGTGCTTAGATCTTTTTGCAACTAGGAAACGATAGTGACGATCCGATGCTGGGCAAGGATCCCGACGACGAAGGACTCCCTGAAGACTTCGATCCAACAGACCCCGGTGCAGTAGGCAAGTCACACTTCTTGTTCATGTTGAGCCCACATGCCATGCTAATTATTGTATTACTAGTCTAGTTATTATTTTTCGTATGTTAATTTCATATGCGTTATCTTTGAATGACATGACTGTGTAGTTATCACCTACCACCCCACAGCCCAGTTAATTTTTGTAAGCCATTTTCACCTTGATAAACTTAGGATAAATATGAATCGTATCAGTATCCTTCACCGGCATTAGAGGATTAGGCTAGACAAAATTCAGGGAAATTGGTAACCCTAATTCAAAACCCGGAGTATGTGTTTTTAAAGAGAAATTACCGACGGTTGGGGACAGAGAAGATGGGGCCCTTCACGTATTGATTGGGCAGCCATACCCCTTCTGTGAAGTAAGGGCAATCGGGGGGATTGCCTTACTCGGGGCAGTTAAGAACAAGACCCTTGTGCTTAGTGATGAACATAGAACCGCTCAACCACATGTTCGACTTGTCGAGCCTGGCTTAGTAAATCTGCTCTACCTGCTGAACAACTACAGACTAGCTTGCCGTTCCACTTCTCAGGAAGGCCCGCAGAAACGAATGAGGTGATAGGCCATTTATTGGGAAATCATAACTGGAACTCACCCGACTCCCAGATCACGAAGTTGACACTGACCCGTCGGCTCCCGGGAGAACGAATGACGTAGTGTTCCTGGGTAGAAACTTCAAAAGATAGAGCAGATAAAAGTCTTGTTAACCTACCTCTGTCGACACACCGATGGGCGTGTGTATGGCTGCAGTGACACCAAGAGGTATGGGTATCATGTGGGTAAAGCTGAGCCGCTCTGCAGAGTTAAATCAAAAGGTATTCGAATACGCCGTGCTTCCGGTTAATGAAGCTATGTTTAGAGGTGATTCTCGGTACAAGGCACAAGTAGTACTTGATGATGTCTAATTGAATTTGACGCTGACCCGGTAGGATTGCTAAAACACAAAGTTTTGTAGTTGAGATGTTTTAACGAGGAGATTTTAATCACTAAGTCGGAGTTTAGAACTATGCATCCACCAAATATTAAGCCTTACATCCCTCCCTTGAAATCCAGAGCATATAGCTAGTAGCACACTTTCCCAACGTGGCTTGCTGAGTACGTCATGTACTCATTACCGTACCAACCATTACAGCTGTACAGGAAAATGAAGAAGGCGCATACGAAGAAGAATACTTTGACGGAAATGAGTACGAGTTTTAGGTCTTATCCGCGCTCGAGGCGCATGTGGAGTAGGTCCATTTTTGGTTGTAATGTAAACTTTGGGCTCGGATGCCCCAGTCTACTGTAAACGCAACCGCTACTAAGCATATTTTCTCCGTTTTGTAATAAAGTTTGTTTGTTCAATTGCTGTGTTGGTGATGTAACTGCTCTACGTCTGCAATTGAGAAACTCCTAGGCCATTGCAGGCATATCTCGTGGCTCCGAAAATCGGAGGTCATGACAGAGACGTCCGTTTTTATTATATTCCATAGACATATTAAATCGCTCCTTGGACTACAATGATGCCAAAGATATATTTTCACTAGATGCTATTTCAGATATTTGTAAATGGATTTCAAATGCAGATTTAGAGTCAGTACAGGGGGAAAAGACAGCCACTCCATTGCAAACTGAATTAAGCATCCATCTACAAAGGTGCAAACACCGAAAAAATCCTACAAATTATACAACTGAATAAGGCAACATGTGGCTTTAAATACTTGGCACCGGAGCTGTCGTCAGAATGGAGAAGATTTAGTGCTACAAGTGATTGAGATAGCTGCGCTTCCTCTTCCAGGTGCCTTGCAGCTGATTCAATCATCTAACATCTGGATGGTTCAAAGGTAAGACGATTTAAACTTTGTGCTTCATGTCAATTCACCCCCTTCAATAGCAGTAATACTATGAAACATGCCTGCTGAGATGCATGGACAGACTCTTGAACGAATTTTATGTGCCCCCTGTATGTATATGTATTGTTCAAACTTCAGCCCTTCTAGCTATGTACTGATATCATCCTGCGTTGGAACAAGTCCTTAGAAAGTCAAGCAAAATACACAATCCCGAAAACAGACCATATTTAATTCACTTTTTTTCCACCAAATTTAATTCACTTTTTTTCCAAAGTACCGTAGCAATGTTGGCAAAAGAATTCCAGGGAATTTGTTCATCTGTTAACTATGATATGAATAAATCAAATCAGAAGCTTCATGATCCCCAAATACAGTGTTCACTGAATATGTGCATATCATTAAAATTCTGTCAATCACCACGAAGTTGTACCACTAACCTTGTTCTCTGAAAGCACTAGTCCATGCATTGAGCTTTCTGGTGCTGGCACCTTTATCAGAGCTCCACAATTCACTTGATCTGGAGCTTCGCCACCACTGCATGAAGAAAATTTTCTATCCCTGCATCTACATGAGAATTTCTTAAACCTACAAACGTTCACATACACAAAGAACTTCCCAACTATAGTTTTGTTCACCCAGAGGTCAATCTGCAAATTCAACATAGCTATCACTTCACTTACCTCCATTCATGTGATTAAAACAAAAGTACTGAAAAACCCTGCAAATGTCTAGATAGCAGAAGAAACAAACCTTGAGGGGCACAACCTTCTCCTTGATCAGTATCTCCCGCCCCTTGTAGGAACGGAACTCAGCCATTTGGAACTCTTGGAACACAGACAAAACCCATACTAGTAAGCGACAGGGCTGATAAATTTCAGGATACATATACAACCTACTACTCTTTATTGGGTCAGTAGATCACTCTAGAAGTAAAATTCTTCAAAGCGGTGCGGACAAACTAAATATATGTGCATAAGACATTCCACTGTCAAATCCCTCCAAACAAAAATATAACTAATTTTCTACCTTATTATCAGAAGACATGCTCTAATATCAGGAAATAGGCAGTGTTCAGCTCCGAACCAGATACGGGATCATATTACTGAACAACAAAACTCGAAATGAATAACTGAATAGAATGGGCTAATCCGGAATGACTCGTTTGTGTATAACCATAGTGACTGAACATATGGAGCAATACTGGGAGCGGATGGTCGGGTTGTCAAAGCGAATGTAGATGTCCTCGTGGTCGGTGACATCCCATCTGCCTGGACGGTGAGGGGGCGGCGGCCTGGATGGAGATGGGCGGCAGGGTGGCATCCATCCTCGACAGAGGGGGCACAACGGGACGACAGCCGCCTGGACGGAGCTCCTCCGGATCTGGTTGGCGAGTTTGGGTTAGAGGGGAATTGCCGCTGGCCATCCACCTCACGTTCACCGGGTTGCCACAGACAGGGGAGAATGCGGGAGTTGAACTGCCGGTGATGGCTTGGGAATTGAGTGGTAGGGCGGCGAGGGCATAAGGCCAAGGGCAAGGGGTGAGGGTTTATAAATGGGCTGGGCTCTAAATAAATCTTAAGATGTATTCTAAAGCGTTTCGTAACACGACTCCAAGTGCTATCTGGTTCCGGATGTAGAGACATAATAACAACGTCTAAATAAAAACGTTTCTACCAGACTATTTTGTTGTAGTGTGATCATGCCATGTCGTTGTCTGTGTTCCTGTGTTTCTCTCTTTGCATTGCAGGTTATAGTGCGTTTATTGGAAACATGAGAGGAATGCTATATTCTAGAATCTTTACAGAAGATGGTTTAGTTTTGAACAATTGAACCCCATGAACTGGTAATGGTATACATATGATAGTCGTCCAAATTAACTGACAATAGCATATAAAATGGACAGGAACTGTGTAACTATTCAATCGAAGGGCAATGCCTAGTTGATAGGGAAATGGTATACTACAAAATTTTCCTCATCTTGCACAAAGCCAACAAGCATGCATTAATCATGTTTGATGGAGTATTGAGATTTCCTAGAAGTTTGAAATCAAAAGAAGATATGTGCATCTCATATATGTTCATAAGCCTGGGTCATGTTCCACTTTAACTTAAAATCTCCTTGAAATATATTTGACTATACAATGGTATCATCTGCATTTCACTAACCATTTTGTCTAGCTTAACTTTCTAAAACTATGTCTTTGGGGCTAAACTTTCTGAAGCAAATTCATTGATCGAATCCACAAGTTATAAGATCAGCAAAATTAAGAACTACTATAAGTGAATTTTCTAGTAAATGCAGCATATCAAGAGATTTTTTTACCAAAACATCCAAGAAATGGAATGAAGGAACTTACAATTAACGTAGCTGGTATAGTGTACTACTGCTTGCAATACACTTTGTGTTCAGGAATGTCAAGCTCAACTGAACTGCACCCTGGAGTCTTCTCAACCCCATGGCATGCCATCTTTCTCCTGACGTGCTCTGCATGCTCCCACCTTTCCGAAGCAGCCAAGATATTTGACAGCAAGATGTACTCTGCATCATTAGTCGATGCACTATCAGAGTGCAATTGGTCGATCTCGTCTGATACCCGTTCTGACATCTCTCTATCGGCATGCACTCTGGAAGCTCCAAGCAGGGTACCCCAGATGACCTCGTTAGGTTCAACCGGCATGTTCTTGACAATACTGTAAGCTTCCTTAAGTCTTCCAGCACGGGCTAAGAGATCAACCAGGCAGCCGTAATGCTCCACTCCAGTGGCAACTCCGTACACGCCAAAACTGTTGAAATTTCTTAGGCCTTCCTCCACAAACCCTCCATGCGTGCAAGCTCCAAGCACGGCGAGAAGTGTGATCTCATTAGGCTTCTGCTCCGAGCACTCCATCTGGGAGAACAGCCGTATCGCCTCATGGCTTTGGCCATGGCTGGCTAGTGCAGAGATCATTGAGTTCCAGCATTCCGTGTTCCTCCATTGCATGTTGTCGAAAACCTTCCGTGCATATGCGAGGTCACCACACTTGGCGTACATATCAACCAGACCATTCAAAACGAAGTGGTTTTTCCGGATATGCTTCTGGTTGATGAACTCGTGAACCTTTCACCCTTGCTCAAGCGACCCGAGTTGGGCGCAGGCCGACAACACACTCACCATGGTGAACTCATCCGGCTTGACCCTGTCTTCAAGCATCGAGTGAAAAGCCTGCAGTGCCTTCTCATAGCACCCTATTTGTGTGTAACCGGCAATCAGCCCGTTCCAATTCACCAAGTTCCGCACAGGGATTCTGTCGAACACCGCCTGCGCCTCCTCGGCACTGCGAGCCTTGAAGTACCCGGTGACCATCGACGACCACACGAACGCATTCCTGGCGGGCATCACATCGAACAACTCCCTCGCGGTCTCCATATCCCCGGCGGCCACATAACCGTGCACGACCACGGTCCACGTGACGACGGTCCGCAGGTCCAGCGGCGTCGCCTCGAACCACCTCCGCGCTTCCGCCATGTCGCCCTTCTCCGCGAACCCGCGGATCACCGTCGCCCACGTGACCGATGTCCGGGAACCCATGCGGCCGAACAGAGCCTCCGCCTGCACCATGTCGCCGGCCGCCGTGTACCCGGCGAGCATGGCATTGCACGTCACGACGTTCCTCTCCGGCATTCCGTCGAACACACCGCGCGCGTCGTCGAGGAGGCCGCACTTGCAGTACATGGACACCAGCGTGGTGCCCACGAGCAGGTCACGGGCGAAGGCGGATTTCACGGCCTCGGCGTGGAGCGACCGGCCAATGTCGAGCTCAGCGCGGGAGGCGGCGGCCTTGAGGAGGACGGGGAAGAGGGGCAGGTGGTGCGTTCGTCGGGGCAGGTTCTTGGAGTAGACGAGGGCGGCATCCCGGAGGGAGGAATTGCAGGAGCACTCCTTGACGAGGCGGGCCCACTTGTCCGAGTCACCGGACCCGGCTGTCAGGTAGAGCACGTGGAGCTGCCTCGCTCTGCTGGCCATGGATGGGGTGGTGCCGCTCACCAGCTTATGTTGCCGCGATCAGGGGATTCCAAGCGGGGCTTAGGACCTGTTTGGTTGTGCTGTGGCTATTGACAAAGCTGCTGTTGGCTGGCTGTTTGGAAAAGCTGCTGTGGCTGTGGGAAAGTGATCATATGGCTTTTGGTTGATCTAAACCATCTACAGTATTTTGGAAAATAAACACTGAAGCTTCAGCACATTGTAAAAAGCTGGCAGAAGGTAGCTTTTTCCAAACAACTGAATTTGCACTGCAAAACTCACAGCTACCATTGGCAAAAGCTACTGAAAAGCTGGCTGTTTGGTTGGGCTGCAGCTTTTTTCAGTGAAAAGCTGCTGAAAAGCCCAATCAAACACCCCCTTATAACGTTGGTGAGACGTGACACACTGAGACAGGTTGGTTTCTGCTAGTGGTGGGACTCGGGCCATGCCGTGCCGGCACGGCACGAGCCCGGCGTGCTTCGGGCCACCGCTTGACCGTGCCGACACGGCCCGCTGTGGCCACCGTGCCGTGCCGTGCCGGCACGCGCAGCCACAGCGGCGGCCCAAACACGGCACAGTGGCCCGTTGTGCCGCCTTCGGGCTGGGCCGGGCCGTGCCGACACGCGCAACCGCAGCGGCGGCCCAAACACGGCACGGTGGCCCGTCGTGCCGCCTTCGGGCCGTGCCGACACAGGCACGCCACGGGCGGGGAGGAGGAGCGATGGAGGCGGAGCACGCGAGGAGGGGGCGAGCGGCGGGAGACGACGCGAGGGAGGAGGGGCGGTGGAGGCGGAGCGCGCGAGGAGGGGGCGGCACCTGCGGGAGACCGGGCGAGGAGGGGGCGGCGCCGACGGGAGACTGGGCGAGGAAGGGGCGGTGCCGACGGGAGACGGCGCGAGGGAGGAGAGGCGATGGAGGCGGCGCGCATGAGGAGTGGGCGGGCGGCGGGAGACGGCGCGCGCGAGGAGGGGACAAGCGCCGACGAGAGACGGCGCGAGAGGAGGGGCGGTGGAGGCCGAGCGGGGTAGGGAATTGGGGGGGATTTGGGGAGAAATTGGGGGTGGGGAGGCGGGACGGGCCGGGCCGGCCCGAACACGACCCGCTGCGTCGTGCCAGGCCGTGCAGCCCATCGGCGCGCCGTTCCTAGGCAGGGCCCGCCATGTCGGCCGGGCCTCGGGCAAGCCCGGAATAACCCAGCCCGAGTCCTAGCTTTAGTTTCTGCCTTTCTGCTGAGTCCACTAGCTACTTGTCATTCCTGTGCAAGTCTGCAGTGTTTTTGTATTTTTTTTCTAACCTAAACAACTATTTCTATACTCCTTCTGGTGCCGTCAAGAGCTTGTGAGTCGCTGGCTTCTAGATCTAGATGATCAAATCTATAGAGGCAGTCTTCTGTTCATCTTTCTTCGACACTCCGACACGGCAGCACTGGAGATCAATCGCGAGAAACTTTGAGTGAGGCCCCAAACGATAACACCTATTAGTGACTATGGGCTTATCTTTCTGCGGATCTTGGTGTCTGTGTGGTGTTCATCCTTCGGAGGTCACCTTAATAGTGGTTTGGCGGGGTTTCTTGAAGCGGCCATGGCGGTATCAGTGAGGAAGAGGAGGAACCTGTGAATTATATTCATTTTTTGCTATGTTTTAAATTTTTTATGTTTTTCTCGGACATCTATACTATTTTTCCTAACTCATAATAAATAACGCGTATGTGGATGTATATTTTCTTAAATGACGCGTCACGCACGGTGTGCCAGTCGAAGGACCGTGGGGGCATGGAGATGACTGATCTGAGACTAATAAACGTATGCCTGTTAGAAAAATAGATTTAGAACCCATCGCCACCGCGTCGTTCCATCTCGAGGAACGCCGTCGACGAGAGGACTAATAAGTAGATGCAGGAATGGAGCGATATATGAGGATGCTTCATAAGTTCCTAGATCAACTGACAGCGTTCATTTACTCATCATCCCGTGTCTGTTTCCCTACATAGTTCACAGGAGCCGCATTCGTACTCCATAGGCACATTGGAATTGCATCCATGAGTGTAAGAAAGAGGCGTTTCAATTCACAAGTTCAGGGAAAATTTTCCCGCTTCGAGCCCATCGGTCGGTCTGGTTCGACTCGGTCTGGTCCGGCTGCACCGCTCCTGTAGCTATCTCTCTCTCGCCCCTCGCTAGCGCTATCTAGCGCCTCTCTCTGTATCGCTCCTTCTCTCCCTCGCCAACACCCGCGAGCAGACCGGCGACCAGCGGCGGTTCTCGAGGTACGTTTCCCCTTCCTCTTCTCCTCTTTGCTTCATCCATTGATTCAAAGGTTCTGAAACCCTAGGTTCTGTGACTCCAGGCTTCTTCTCCTCTCTTTTTCGTCCTCCGCTACGCCCCGAATCGATGGAGATTAGGGTGCCGCCGACGGGCCTTAGGCTCGCGCCGCCGCCGGCCACCGCGAGATTCCGCCGGACCGCCCTCAAGACCTCCTTCCTCAACGGCAGCGGTGCGTTTCTCGAGTTCGTATCCTACTTCCCCATGTTTCCTGTGCTTTGTGCGAGAGGTTGCGATAACAAGCTTGCAGTTGTGGATTCGGTTAGGGTTTTGTAGTTTGGCGGCAAATTTGTTGATTGGATACTCAATGATGCACTTGTTGATTTAGCGTGAGCAGTACACATAGTCGGATTGTGGAGATTAGTCGTCTATATTCTTTACCATGATTGGACTAAGCACGTGAACTATCATGTATTGATTTACTTACGTTTGGACAGTTAGGTGTGTGAAGCCCACAAGCTTTTCCTTATCTGTTGAGCAAAATAGTTCAGTTGAATTCATTAGTGAAGGAAATGATAGCCTGTTTTAGAGTCACCTGTGAGGCTGGGACTAGTGAGTGTGCGCACCTGTGTTAGAGATGCAAATTGAAAGGCTTATTTCGTAAGCCAAAGGTTTGGGGGGACGTCAATTCTTGTTTTGCTATGGTTGTCAACAACTGCTACTGTAGAGACCATACCTGGTGGAGCCTGTTCTGAAACATGCAGGACTGACCTCCGATAACACATTCATCATGTTCATGCTGTTTATTGAAGCCACTGTATACTAATTTGAGGTTCCAACTGTAAAGTGTAATTTGTACTATTAGAGCATGTCGATTATTTACTTTTCGTCATGTCTGTTAATCTTCTTGAAGCACATGCTCAAACAGATGTTGCATAGGCGTGCAATTTCATTGGTGCTGGTAGCATCAATTATTATGTTTGCATTAGAGAGCGTAGCAAAGTGCATAATGTAGTTATATGGTGATGGGCCAACAGCCATGTTGATGACCTCTAATTTACCACCTCTCTGCAGTTTCACTTCGAGTTATGCAAGTACACCAATCAAATGTTAACAGATTTAAGTGCAGTGCCATACGGAGTAACCTCTTTGATAGACTAACGAGGGTTGTCAGGGTGAGTGATGCCGGTTCAATCATTATGTCATCACGCAGTAGCAGATTTTGTGTTTATTTAACTAAGAGCTCATGGCTTGCTGGTTTGTCTAGTCGTATGCAAATGCTGTTTTGAGTTCATTTGAAGACCCTGAGAAGATCCTAGATCAGGCGGTTTTGGAGATGAATGATGATTTAACAAAGATGCGGCAAGCCACTGCACAGGTTTGTTGTGATTATTGTTAATCATAGAATTTCATCATTGACAGTACATTTTTTTTAATTTTTTAACAACTTTCTGTTCTGCTGTCTTAACCATTCCTAAATACTTATGGTGTTGATGCTAGTTTGGTGAGCTTTCTGCTCTGCGTCCTGATTAACACATTGTTTTACTTTTATCGGTTCTCTCTGTATACATATGTAAAATGGAAATACGAGCCTATTATACTTATTCTGTTGCATTCTGCTTGGTAACATGGATTTTGGTTTTGGAAGGTCTTGGCATCTCAAAAGCGGCTTGAGAACAAGTACAAAGCTGCCGAACAAGCTGATGCTGATTGGTAATGTTATGGGTAACTGTAAGCTTACATTGAGCCCTGTCATCTGTTTGTTTTATACTCACTGACATTTTTCTTAGAAGTGTAGGTATCGGAGGGCTCAACTTGCTCTTCAAAAGGGTGATGAGGATCTTGCTCGTGAAGCCCTTAAACGGCGTAAATCATATGCTGTAGGTATCATGTAGATCTAGAGTTCTGGATCAAATGTCTGCCACTGTTTAACTACAGTGTAGGCCATAACTTGCTATTAGATCTCTAACTTCTTCTGATGCAGTGTAATGCACTATATTTTTGCGCCTTTTTATTACTTTGATTGGCAATAACATGTATGTAGTATGTCTTACATGTAACTTATGTTAATTTAATATGTTAAACTCTTGTTACGGTTTCGTTATGTGTTTGTTTGTGTGCTTAGGACAATGCAAGCTCCTTAAAGGCCCAGCTTGATCAGCAGAAGAGTGTCGTTGAAAATCTTATTTCAAATACCAGGGTGAGCTTATTAGTTTCAAGTTTGAACTGCCAATACAAATTTATCTGCATTATACATGTCAACACAAATTTATATTTTTCTGGGACCATGTGCAGCACAGGGTGAACACTACCTATTCATATTTCTTTTGGTGATTTGTTGACATGTAGATTATATCATTCTGTAGCTTCTTGAGAGCAAGATAGCAGAGGCCAAGCAGAATAAGGATACCCTAAAAGCCCGTGCTCAATCAGCCAAGTATGCATCTTTCTTTTGTTGATTATTTCGCCATCTGTTACTTCATAGTTTGGATGCTCTGACAATCGGCCTTTCTTTTTCTTCAGGACTGCAACGAAAGTGAGTGAAATGTTGGGGAATGTAAATACAAGTAGTGCCCTGTCAGCATTTGAGAAAATGGAGGAAAAAGGTACTCTCTTCATTATTGAATTTCTCCGGCTACTGTCATTTCTTTTGTTAGGTAAAGTACCCTGTTACTTGTTTGCACAGTGGGTATGACACACTAAGTTTGGCTCAGGCCAGAGGCATGTTTTTTCTATATCGAACATAGATAGCTTAGACCTTTAAGAGGTCAAATAATGAAAGTACCATCAGTGAGTTTCTATAACCATCCTATTATGGTTTGAGTTAGAGCATGTTCAATCTACAGTTACAAGCTGACATACTTTAAGCAATCAAAAGACACTAAAGTAGTCAATCAGTTAACTTAATGACCCAGTAGAGGTTTGAGCCCCAAAATATTGTCGAATTATCAGTGACCAAATATTCAAAATGCAGTTGGTAGAAACAAGAACTAGGTAGTGGTAACTTTTTTGCCTTTCACAAGTTGTCAAAATTGCTGGCCGTTTTATCATCAAAATGCATTTGGATGTCTTTGTTTTGCCAAAATACATTTGGATGGTTACATATCCAATTTTCTGGCAGTGAAAAGTTCAGCCACCTGCACAAAGGTTGATAACTTCAAACAGAATCTGGTATTTTTATAATGAAGATCTTAATTGGTATACTTTGGGAGTTGTTATGTATATGATATTGGCAAATTATGTTTTCATTTTCTTGCTTGTATACTGAAGGTTTATGTTTCTTCCATTTGGTTGAGAAATTACTAGCCTGTCATGCTGTCTGTGTTCATCAGCTATCAGTGATATCTCGTGAAAACTTATTTGAACATTCTATTCTTACAAAGAATTACATTTTTTATGCTGTCAGTTATGACGATGGAATCCCAAGCTGAGGCACTTGGTCAATTAGGAGCTGATGATCTAGAAGGAAAGGTAAAATTGGAAACTGCATACTAATTTTTAATGATATTCATTGTGGTAATCAGACCTGTTCACCAGTATTTATTTGTGACAGTTCGCAATGCTTGAGACTACATCAGTTGATGATGATCTTGCACAAATGAGAAAAGAATTGTCTGGGAGCTCGTTGGTATGTCTTGTTATTTGGACTCAAACTATAACAATTTTCAAGTTAAAAATCTGTCTACTTTTGAACTTTTTCTCTCTCTGCTGTTGGCATGTGCAACAAGATGGCAAAATGTGATGATATACACATCGATGGAGACATAAAATAGAATATGCAAAAATGGATCATAAGTTGGCCAGCCAATTATAAATACAAAAATGAATGTAGTGTGTTTTGTTCATTCCGTTCATTCCATACTGCATGACTATATTTTCATGTCGCCTACAGAAAGGTGAACTTCCTCCAGGTAGAACCTCAGTCAGCAAGGCAGGTAGCCCTTTCCGAGACACGGAGATTGAGAATGAGTTAAATGAGTTGCGGAAGAAGGCCAAAGAATATTAGATTTTACAGGCCATGTCCGTGTACAGGCTTGACAAAATCTCCCACCGAAGAACCCCATAAGAGACTATAGCCTGCAGATTTCTCCAATGTGCATTTGAACCTCCGGTGCGCTTTGTTTGGTAAAGGCATGGATGCGTGAAAAATTTTCTCTGCATTTTTCCTGTGAATGACATTGTACAGTTAACTATTACTCTTACTTTCTTGATTTATGTAAGGTGTAGTTTGATCGTCCTAAGCTGAACTAACTGCTTCTTGTACAATACTTAATTCATAGTTACAAATCACAAATATATTATCCTATAGTATCAATGTTGTCACATAACCCACATATTATTGGACTATCTGTTGGTTAAAGTTTAACTTAGGACAGTCAAACTATGCCTTAAGAGGGAGTACTATGTAAATCATTACAGAGCCTAAATTTTCAATGATGGTGCACCTGACCCTTTCGTTAGTGCCATAACATGTATTAAGACTTGAATGTTAAGTTAAGCAAATTTTCCTGCCATGACGGTCCAAATTTCCAAGTCAATACTTAGTACTATTGATTTCTGATGCTTTAGCTTAAGTGATGGTGTCAGACTCTCAGTGCTCATTACTGATGGCTCAGTACTCATGAATGGAGGTCGGGAAAACGAGTTTATAATTTATGTCTCAATTCGTACTCCGCGAAGACATCCTGCCGCGGATGGACTTATGCCATCTGAATGATGCACATTTTACTATGTTCTCCTATCAAATTCACTTGAATAATGCTTAGAATCGGCAGAGTTTAGGTGAAAAATCTTTTGAAATTCTACAGATGGGGCCACATGCTGATATTGCATCACGTGATGCGAATTACCAATCCAACTATACTCGCCATGCATGAGGGCATATACAAATGATATAGATAGGTGGTTGTTTATATCACCCTCTATATTATTTATAGACAAGACTAAAAATAACATGTACAATAATCGTCCATAAGGTAGATGTCAGGCAACCTCACTTTCTCTTCTTTCTTTTTCTTCCGCCTCATGAAATAGCCTCATGGTACTTATCTCTTATAAATAGCTTATGTCTTTCTGTTCTACATGTCCAAACTATTAGTACACGGAAAAACGGAAAAAATATATAAACAGAATAGGCATTGCCGGTAAACTCACCGTTGTCGTGTCAACTCATCCGAGTTCCGGCCTGCTTTGCGAATTCATTCGTTTGACTTCCAGAGATGGCTGTCGACTTTGAGACCCCTGCCGCACCACACGAGCTTCAGGTTTCAGAGAATCAAAAGGTGGCCGGCGCCGGTGCACCAACTTCTCCTCTGCACACAGATCTCCTGCTGGTCAAGGTTCAGACGGGGCGATCAGCTTGATTTTCTCAAATGGTGTGGCAAGTTAATTGAGATGTCCTGAGTCCTAGCCATTTCTTTGTTCCAACACAACCGAGCGGGGTCAGCAACTCAGCATCTTGAGTTAGTGCTGCTGCTCCCGGTGCACGGACAACGTCTCAGCGTTCTTGACCGTTTCTTGATCATTCCCAGCACAACCAATGGGTCAGCATTTCAGCACGGAATTTCCAACCTAGTTGGCTGCAAAGAACGAGACATGTACGCTGACCCGGCACACCACCTCATTCTTCTCTTTCTATTTATACATGCACACCACCTCATTCTTCTCTTTCTATTTATACATGCACAGAGTTGGACACTGAGATACAGACTCAGAGAAGGAGCAGCATATTTGTTTCTGCTTGGGAGCCATGGATTCTGGCCGCCGCGCCTTCTTCTTCTTCGTCGTCGCTCTCGTTGCCATCGTTGCCGTAGGCTTCGTGAAGTGCGCCGACGCCGCAAGGCCCATGCCACCGAGCCCCGCCTCCGCGTTGGAGTCGGCAGTGTCGACGTTGATGGAGATGCTGCCGATGGGGCCGAGTGGACGAGGCGCGGGACACTGATTAGCTCAAGTTAATTAGCGGCTAACTAGGGAGCAGGCAGTATAGACTATAGAGAGGCTTGGAAAGTTTTCTTTTTCTTTTTCTGTAGTTCTTTTGTTTCTCCGAACACCATTTTCACCGGCCCTTGCCTTGAATTGCACTTCTAAGAGTTCCGTTCAAATGTATAGATATCTTAATTACTAGTATGTATACAGATGATATAACCTGATATGAAGTTATTTAGTGCATCAGTTCCGCGTACTAGTTGGGCTTGCAATTATTTATAATGTTCTTTGGTCTTTGCTATCTTGTTCCTATCAAATATTCAAAGCACGAGGAAAAAAGTTCAAAGCATGCGTGAAGGATTTGATTTATCATGATGATACGAGTTCCATAGTTGCTTCCTTCATTTGCTCCATTGGAATTAAGGAAGAATTGTTTCCAGTATTAGGTAGATTTGGACTTTGGTGACGAATTAAAAAGCTTGACTGGTCTTATACTTGCTACAGGACGACTCGTCATACTGACTTCAGAACTCCATATCATAGTTCTACAATAATGAAAAATTAGAACTTGCAACCTCACCTATTACAGTATATATATCGGCTGTCTTAACAAACGAGCTGTCATAAGATGTACGGTACAAATCATAGTCAGGCCTTCCTAGTTCTGGTGCAGTACAAATCATGGTCAATACCAACCACAAATGAATCTTTTCAGAATAAAAAGAAAAATTCAAATGGATAAATTGGGCTTTGAAGAAAAAAAATTGCAACGCATTTAGCGTGCAAACCAGAGGGTGCCGGCTAGCGCTTGCCGCTGCCGTGCCTGTCAACAACACGCAAATTCTAAGTTGCGACTCTTTCCACCACGAGCTCACGGCCATGGATGGCTTTCACAATTAAGCGCTCTAAATGGTCCAATTTCCATGGCGGATCACATTTGTTGTGCAGGGAAATATTCTGGTGAAATTACCGTAGAAGGGGGAAAAGGAGAGGAGATCGTGGCCTTTATCCTGAGAAGCATTTTATTGGTGTAAAATTCAGCCCACCATTATCAGATTATTCGGCCCAAAGAGCGACTGATATTCCGTGGCGCAAGGAAGAAAGGAAAGGGTTCCCTCTCGTCGCAAATAATTCCAGATAACATTTTATGCAGTTCTCATATATATGTTTTGTGTGACTTCTACACTCGAGTTTGGGGCCCTCCTGTGCACCACCCGCGTGGCCCTTAGCTACAACCACGCGTGGGTAGGCCACAATGGGCTGAGGCCATGCAGACGGGCCTATATGGGTCGTGCCTGCGTCCATCCAGGCCCATTTTTGTAGCTTCTTTACTTAACTTTAATTGGGCTGGGCAGTCCGCTCGTGTGTGTTTGAACTGGTGGTTATATTTGTTCATTTAACTCAGTGTTTTTTTTGTTAGACGAGCAATATATTATTATTATACGTGATAAAACTCGGACATAATATATTGAAACATTTCTCAATGTATAGAGGAAAAAAATTAGTAAGTAGGAACAAAAAAAAATGTTGATAGAACAAAATGCTGCTCACAGCGAAACAATTTCATTGTCCGGTGGGAAAAAAATTGGTCAGTTGAATTTGTCTATGTTGAAATCACTTGCATTGTGTTGAACAAAAAATTTATGTTGATGGAACAAAATATTGCTGATAACAGAACATTTTTTAATGTATGGTAGAACAAAAGATTAGTCATCTACAACAAAAGTTCGTCTAATCTAGAAAAAGGATGGAACAAAATATTGCTCAATGCAAAACATTTTTCAATGTACTATAGATCAAAAAAATTAATGGGTTGGAACAAAAGTTCATGTAGTCTAGAAAAATATGTTGATGAAATAATTGTTGCTAAGTCAAAACATTTTTTAATGCATGTTGGAACAAGAATTTTAGTCAACTGGAACAAAAATCCTATAGTATAGAACAAAATATTGTGTTGATGGAACCAAACATTATGCTGTATGGAACTTTTTCAATGCACGGTGGAACAAAAACTTTAATCAGCTAGAACAATAAGTTCGGGACAAGAGATGAATGAGAAAGTATGGTTGAACAAAAGATAATTCCTGAGAACAAAAATATGTAGGGTTTGAACAAACACTATTGAAACAAAAATAGCTATTACCGAAATAAAACGAAATTTCTCATAAAACAAATAAATATTATTAATGAAGAAAGAATAAATAAGGAAACAATATAAAAAGTATGAATGGAATTCTTTTATACAAAATTAGTAGGAAAGATATGGAAAAAAAAACACATGCAGTCAAATACTCTACGTTATTTTCAAAACATAAAACTTGATGAATTGCGTAGTTGTTCAAACTGGTGCATCTTTAGCCATGAGACCTTGGTTCAAATCCCACTTCAAGCAATCTTTTTCCTGCACTGGAAATACTTCATGGGCCGATCGGGCTGCACGCGACATATAGCAGTCCCATTTGAGTTGCGCATTTGATGTGGCCCTGCCCAGTTGGGTCGTCTTCAACCTGTATGGCAACGTCGGAGGCTATGCAGGACAACATCAGCAACATGGTGAATAGTGTTAGGGTTAAGGAGGACGTATCCTTACACCCAAGCCTAGAAACCCCTTACAATCGATTGGGCTGCACGTGACATATAGCAGTCCCATTCGAGTCGCGCACTTGATGTGGCCCTGCCCAGTTGGGTCGTCTTCAACTTTTATGGCAACGACAGAGGCTATGGAGGACAACATCAGCAACATAGTGAATAGTGTTAGGGTTAAGGAGGACGTACCCTTACACCCGAGCCTGGAAATCCCTTATAATAAAAATATATATTAAGAACATAGATACGATATATATCTACTAGGTATAACATTTTAAATCCAAATTCAATCCACACCTCGAGAAACAAAAAGACATGTCCAGCTGTAAGTAATACCAAACTAAAATATGGAGGGAACAATATCCGACAGATATTATTCACAATTGATTTGTTTTTCTATTTCTCGAACCATGGTTTGAATTTATATTTCAAATTTATGGTGTGGTAGATACTAAGATACATGGTGCATCTATATAGTCAATTTTTAAAAAGAATTTTTCAGGACCTCTAAGGGGGCTCCCATGCTCGGGTGCATTGGGTTCAGGGTGTCAGAGGAGGATTTCACCGTAGTTCTTGGGTTTAGAGGGGTGGACAAGGCCTCTGTGGTGGCAATGTGGGCAGCGATGTGGTGCTAGCCACGAGTAGGGAAGATAATCATATGGATTTATTATCTAAAAAAATTTGGATGAGTTTAGGGTAGAGATGGCGGTAGATTGCGGCGATGGTAGGTAGGTGGCAGCAGCCGCCAGAGTAGGGGAGGAGGGTGTGGCAGCAAGTAGATGTGATTAGGGTGGATGGAGTGGGACGATATAGAGGAGGCAAGAGGAGGTGGTGTAGTGGGCACCGGAATTGAGAGGAAGAAGGACGATGGGAGGCTCACTGTGTGATATGGGGTCTATAAAAAAGAAAAAAAGAGACATATCTGAACTTTTAAAGGGAGCTCCGTTCCATGGTTTCTACCTAGCCAGGAGTAAGCTGATTTGCTTGCCTAGATCAGAAACCCTTGCGCACTAGTCTGGTTTGTTCCCTTCATATCATGTAACTCCAAGACGGGAAGACACGACGAAAGTCGATCAGGTTGCTATAAGTCTAGAACTAGATGTGATAAAAAGAAGTCTAAAACTGACTTGTGCCGGTTTTCTAGGACCATACGTTTGAGGAAGTGATTAAAAACTTGAAATGCATATACACCGGCCATTTTCTATCCCCACTGAAAACGTTCAAGCGAACTGCGTTGAAGTTGGACTGAAGCAATGAGCAGTAGTAGCTGGGTACGTACTCACTGTTGTTCTTCTGATCCAATAAACTACTGTTACTCGCTACTGACAAGAGAATAACTGCAGTAAACTGCACCTATTGTCCATCTTCCTTCACAGGATGATGAGGAAAACCAATCACCAATGGGCGATGGATAGAAAGAAAGAAGGGAAGGCATACCCAATTCTAAGATGGCGGTGATAGCGTATACTAGCAAATTTGAAGTCTTCTTGCAGCTGTATCTTGCCCGTCATCCTCTGCAACCTCAACACAGACTAAGTGGACAAGGCAAGGAAGCAATAATCACTTGCACCATAAATTGAAATGATGGCTAACAAGCAACATGCAGTTTTGCCTCGGAGTTTTCACAGTTAATATGAACAAGTCCTCATCAAGTTGACATTATCACATTTAAGTCGCGCAACAACATAATATTTTTCACTCTCCTCTTTCTGAAATGGGAACATGAATAATAGCCTAGCCCACGGCAATCTGCCAATCCAGCCATCAGAACCGTTCACCCAATAGTTGCGAAATCGCTGTCCGAAGACCCGTCCAAGTATTCACCAGCAAATAAGAGACCAGGTAGTAGAAGTCGAGACGCCTTGCCAGGAAGAATGGCAGGAAAGGGACCGCCGCGAGCACCGTGAGCCCAAAAGCGACACGCCAAAGAAGAAGAAGAAGAAGAAGCACAGTTGCATAGGAAATTCAGGAAGTCAGAACACTTCTGTTGTGTACGCTTACATGGGCATCCTTCTAAACCTGTACGCGGCACTGCCATTGTTTTGTCTTCACCTTGGTCTTCTGTAGCCCCTATGGATGCACGTGGGCCTTGTAGCTGGGGGTCCCTTTGTTTGCCTGTGGCCAGCGCTCCTGAGGCCTCTCAAGAAATTTTACCGTGCCAATCTGGAATAGGCGTTTTGCTCCGTTAGTTCACTCCTGTCGCCGCTTGTGGGTCTTTTTGGTGGGCCAGGCCACGCTGTACGTTATGGGAATTAGAGGATTTTGGTCTATGGGATGGCTTAGGGTTGTATATAAGCCAGCTGGCTAGATAAATTTTTTATAAACTACAGTAAAAAATAAATATATTATATTTGTATTACCTGTTACAAATGGCTTATGGATTCGAGTTTAGTATTTGTGGTGAAGGGTGTAAAGTCTAAAACACTCATAGGCTCGTTTGTTTGCTGTCTAATAATGTAATTGTTGTTTTTGGGAGTATTTTTATATAGGTTCTAGAAAAATTAATTTAAAGATAAAAACTAACAATAATATGACAATTTCAAGCACTACATAAACTACAAACAAGTTTACAAGTTTTCTTATCACCAAAATAACAATAACTAGATTGTACGTAGCCACTCATCTCGCTGCTACCTAACTCACCACAGTACCATTTCGGACTACGTCCATAGTACCATCATCATAACTAGATGCAACAATGTTCACTCCGCGCACCTGCCACTTCATCTTGAACATGAATATCTCAAATGTTCATCACGTAGAGTACTATTAAGAATATACTAATACAAAGCTATGAAACTATCTTATTTTAAAAGTCAACAGGGTAGCTTAGTATGTCACAAAATATACATCATTTCATCTTGAGACAACCTAATGATCGTTCAATAACATTTCGAAGAGATGAATGGCCATGGTTGAAGATCTCCTTCCTGCCAATTGGTTTAGATACTTGAAACTCCGATACATGGTATTGTTGTCCCTTGAATATGGCTAGATAATCGGTTCGATTTGGATATAAACGAGTCAACAAGATAGTATTTATCTGCATTTGTTATGAAAGGAACATTATATATTGCATGACTAATAGATAAAATAAGGCATAAGACACAAATGAGTCCTTCGAGTGGGTGTGGATAATGTTGATATTGTACCAAAGCATCGAGGGATATACATATCTCATGAACAAACCTAGGCCATGCAGCAATCACAAAAGTGAACCTCATGTCAAAGTCACATACTGCCATGAAGACTCGTGTAATCATGCCTATCATGTGCATAACTTTGAGGTGTGTGGGCACAGTGACAGGAATGTGAGGCCAAAATCTGGATTTTCTAAGTCTTTGATGAACTTTGCTGAAAGTAGAGTCCCTAGGTTTAATAATATCACTTGCCATTTTGTTGGTAGACCCCAAAACCTCACTAAACTTTGTATTAATAGTCTGTGCTCTAAACGGTCAGCACCCTTCATATTAGACTGAGGTGATCCTCATATCCATAAAAAAAAGCTAATGATTCTTTAGAAAACATGAAAGAAGTTGACTTTAGCCCATAATTGTTCATAAGTGTTTCATGCAACATGAGAAAAATTGACCTCCCCAGACTGAACATGTCATAAAACTTCTTTGAGCCACGCATATTTAGCTCAACCCATTAGATTCCTGTCATGAAAGGAATTTCCTTTTGTTCTTCTTGAAGTCATTTCATTATCTTCATATAAAATAGTAGCAAATACAATGAGATGCAAATTTGGCTCTTCTCATCACTTGATCCATTACTATTTGATAACAAAAAATCTGCCATTACATAAATAAAATCACAAGAAACACACGAAAACATTAATCAACAACATAGTTTCTAATGGCATCATAAGTCCCCAAGATAGGGTCATGACATTACAAGTTCTAATAACACAAACAAATTAACAACACAAGTCCGAATGTAAATTATTGGTTCGAAGAAAATAACAAGATAATGAATGAATCATAATGCTTCTTCTTCTCCCCCAATGTCCTCTTAATCCATCCAAATATTCCATTTGGTGTCTTCAAAGTGATAAAGGCATCACAACATTCTTTTTTATGAAAAGTTGTGATGCATAAAAATGCTCATCGCTCCCTTCCTCGACACCATTCTCAATCGCCATGGCCAACATTTCTCTAATCTCAGCCCTCACATGATCAACAGATATAGTTGTCACATAATTTTTGCTTGACTCGTTTTCCATCACAAAGTCTAATTTTTTTATTTTATAATCTTTGTCCATTCTTATCTTTGAGGGCGTAGGACTAGGTGAGTACCCTGTGGTTATCTTCTTTGCAATTTTGCCACATATAAGTTTACCTTCACATTCTGAACTAGACTCGTCTTCTTCACGGTTAACATGGGATGCTCCAACATTACAGGTTGCACCTGGTACCATTGCATGCTCATTTACAACACTACGAGCACAAAAAATTATCCTCATTTTACCTCGTTATCAAGTGAAGCAAGTTGAAACTTCCCAGCATCAAGACATTTTTGCATACAAGCATGACAACAACTTATTAGTTTAAAAGAAAATTTTAATTTTTTTAGAAGAATACAGGTAAATGAGATAAAGAGAAATATATCGCTATCTCTTTTTCCCACCAATCATCACTAACCGCTATTGTACCGGTCGTAGGATCCATTCCTAGGCCGTAGACATGTTGATTCAATGATTTTCATATGTTGTACTTTTTTTTTCCAATATCTCCCAACTATTCTTGAATTGTATGCGCGTGTAGTCTCTCTTAGTATGCTCATTAAATTGGCAATTAAGTTAGAATATTCTTTGTTGTTCAAACATTGAGTTGGCCTATTATTTGCATTCACTTCTTCCTTAACACATATATTAAGAAATATTTTATGAGCAACGGCATCCCAAATTGTTTTACCGATAGCCTTCCCTTTTTCCATCTATGAACATATGACTTGTCAAAAAAATAGCTATGCCATGTAAAATTTATAGCTAGCAGATTTTAGCAACATAAGCATGCATATACCTTGAAAAAAGGAATTCTAATGCTAGTTAATTGCTCACTGCTACACCAAAGAATTGCAATGCAAGACAATGTATCGGATCAAGACTGAATATGTACTGGAATTTATCTTTGCCATCGAAGGTCAAAATGAATCAAGGTAGTTTCTTCTCCATTCTGTGCTCATCAGTTGTGACAATTGACAAGAAGCCACCTGGGATAAGCAATCACGAACATATACGTTGTATTGTTGTTCCATAAGACCTGCTATTAGAGCCTTAACACTGAGACCACTATAGCTAACAGCCTGGCATTGATTTTCGCTCTAATTTAACATGGAGATACTCTAGTACTTCAAACTTCATTTTGGGATATCAAGAAATGTCTTGCAAGAGAATATTAGGAACTCTATTCTTCATGGTATAATTATTATTTAGCGGTGTGAATATTCCAGTAGATGGACATCAGAATTGAAAAAAGGTACTAAAACAGAACAACAAGCTCATTGTAAATTACATGTGCACTTGTGACTTCTAGAGTACTATTCCCAACGGGATGAACCTGGATTCCATTACCTTCATAACAGAAAAATAGTGCGCATCTATTACAACTTCCAACAGAAACAAACAACAACTACCCATGCCCCTGTGATGCACCTTGAACAGCCAGATGACAACAGGCCGGCGACAGGCAGGAGGTTTGCTGAGGGAGGAGGACCAGGATGGTGACGGGCGACGGGCCGCCGACGTGCAGGATGGCAGCGGGAGGGCTACGCAGTGAGGTCCACGGCTGGTAGGGAGGGCGAGCGGGTCTTGGTGGCGAGCGGCTTGGGTTGGTCCAATAGGCCGCAGTGGCAAAGAAGACGAAGAGGGTGGCGGCGTGGGGAGGGGGATGAGAGGAGAGAAGAAATTTCAGGGCTATTTGGGTATTTATACTAGTGGCAAATATTTCATAATGATAGTGAACTTCAGGGCAAGTTCGAAGATAAGTGGAGGGGGCTGGAGAAGCTCGGAAAACCTTAAATTTGGAGCTTCCTGCTACCACTGGGAAATAGAGGAGACTTAGAATTAAGTCCTACCTTAAAATTGTCTTAGGTTTAGCTTATAACTTATTTAGACCTATAAGTTCTCTATAAGTCATCTATAAAAGCAACTCTAAGGGACTCTCTAAATCTCACTCCCTATATATCTAAATAGCGATCCTCTTTAAAAAATTCTCTCTCTATTTCTCTTCACACTCCAATTGACTCTGTAAATCCCACTCTCCATATTCTATTCTCTTATATTTTATTAATATCCTACAAATAAAAATATATTTTTACGGCAATAATTTGAACGGCTTCGTTTGCTACAGATATATTTGTAACTGATATATTTTTAACAAATATATTTGTAACGGCTATTTTTAGTGAATATATTTCTAATGGCTATTCCTTCTCTACCATATTGCAATGAGTTGTCACAACATACTCATGCAGTGTCTCATAAATTCATCGTTGTTTGATGATAACGACGAACTTATTCTTACTACCACATACTGAACAACCGCAACAAAAGGAATGGCTCTACAAATTTAGAAGGTACTGAACTGCAGACAGTAAGATGATACATCACCGATCAAAAAGAGCAGTTGATCAAAAAATATGATAATGCCATTGGCCATTGTCAAGCAACAAGGTGTAATTCTTCAGTAACGTGATCTTAGAAAAGGGTGTCATATCTCAAGCTCCTTGTGACATGCAATAGAATGGTCCAGGTTATTGCTTCGCTTCATGCAAACACGTAATCCCTACAAGGTTCCACATCACTCTTTAACAAAGGCCAAATCATTATTAGCTGCATCATTACTGGAAAACTGACTCCTGTAAGTACTTTGAGCATCGCTCGCAGTATAAATAGACTAGGATTTCAGGGGTAACATCAGCATGATGTTCTGCATGTTTTGGGAGCAAGCTAAAAACTATCCAGGGGAATAGATTCAACTAGATTGCAGCTACATGTTCTTGATTCTTGATACGTTAAACCAAATCACAAATCAGCACACAAGGGCAAGCAGAAATCACAAATCAGTACACAAGGGCAAGCACAAATCGACAACTACGCAGCTAATCAGTTCAAGCATGCAAAACAAGAGCCCCAAATCTACATCGGACCCTTCCTTCACGTCGTCCGCTCCGGCCCGGGCACGGTCACAGCTGTCACTGGCGCCACACTGTCATCGCTGCAGAGGATCCCCGTCCTCAACCTCGCTGGCCTTGACGTGCCCAACACCGCAAATGAAAAGGGGCGCCGACGCGGAGGCTGTTGTGGGGTGCCGCGGCGCCCCCTCGAAGCCGCCGTCGACCGTAGGACCAGCGTCGGCATCCGCTTCTCCCCCTCCATGAAATACACGAATCCTGGCTGCAGCTTCCTGCCCCTGCCGAGGTTGAAGCTAAGGAACCCTTCTAGGTGTGGGCGGTGCTCATCCCCCTTTGCCATGCCACCCATCCTCATCCCCCACCCGAGCTCGTGCTCCGGGGTGTCAGACAGGGGACAGCCCCAGTGCATCGGCCCATGGCTGGACTACCATTCCATCTGAACCCACGCCTGCTCTACTGCAAGGGCGTCGGGAGGCTCATGGCGCTCGACGAGGCCCGTGCGCGGGACCTACCCATCAGCGGTAGCGTCCTCTATGGCGTACCCCCCGACGTCGAGGTCAAAGCCTACTTATCATCTTTCTCTCCTCTTCCTCATCCACCGACGCCACTGCCCCGGCCACCCACCCCAGCCGCCGCCACTGTCCCGGGACGAATTCGACGACGACTTGGTTGGGGACCAAGCTCATGCCACGACCGTCAACCGTGGTGGCGGGAGGGAAAACTCCGCTCGGGAGTGGTTGCGCGCGATGGCGAGGCGAGGGAGACTTGCTATAGATAGCGAGCGAGGAGAGCAGGATGGAGAGCCGGATAGGATAGGGAGGTAGAAAGAAATTCAGTTGGAGACCTGTTGTTTGAACTTTTGCTAAATAATAGCTATAGGGAATTGGATAGCAACTCTCTTGGCGATGCTCTAAGGGGACCTTATAGCCTGTTTGGTTGGGCTGTGGTTGTTGAGAAAGCTGTTGTTGGCTGGCTGTCTAAAAAGGCTGCTATAGCTGTGGGAAAGTGAATATATGGCTTTTAGTTGATCCAAACTATCTACAATATTTTAGAAAATACGTACAAAAATTTCGACATATTGCAAAAAGCTGGCAGAAGACAGTTTTTGTAAACAACTGAATTTGCACTGTAAAGCCCATAGCTATCGTCGGCAAAATCTGCTGAAAAGCTAGCTGATTGATTGGGCTACAGCTTTTTTTCAATTAAAAACTGCTGAAAGGCTCGACTAAACACCCTCTTAATCTAGGTAAAGCTCGTTTCAACATTACAGACAGACTTTACGCTGTGCGGGGGCGTCGCAAAGTTGCAACGCTGTTACTGCTGGAGGACGTACATGTCTGTGATAGGAACATCAAATTGGCAGGACAGGACACTGTACATGACAGCCAAATAAATCTCGAAATCTTTTTGGAGAATGACTGGATGTCTGGTTGATGGATGCAATTTGAATTAGACGCGTGCATCTGGCCGGCGGCCTGTGTGAACCACTTGACTCGTGCCCATGAGCGCCGCACACGGGAATTAAACTACCAAGCAAATAATTGGGAATTTTGTAGGAAAGGAAACGTTTACGCTCGCTAGATGCGAGAGGCTTTCAAAACTGACGCATGTACATGCTTGCCAGAAACAAGCCGGATATGTTTGGATAATATGTACAGTAGTTGAAACTTGGAAGCGATTACACATCGATCGATCGGGCCAACTGTCCCGGATAACATTGCCACATGGGCCACCAATGTAGCTATCTCGGTTACCTTGTAGCTAGTCCTCAGTACTGTCCTATACATGTATAGACGTATAGTTGTATACCATCAATACATCTACGTATAGTATAGCCATATAATGGGCGCGCCTTGAGTTGGGACTTCATTCATTGTACTCTTATTGCCGTTATGGAAATAACACAGAATAAAAGATGTGGCTCGTTTCTGATTTTTTCTCGTTGAAGAATTCCTTGAAAAAATATAAATCGGCTTGGGAGTGGGCCCAGTCATTTCCCTCATCTTAGCATATAGAGCGCAGACTAGCCTACCTTGGGCCTTGACGATGCTGGCTTGCTCCACTTGTTGAGGCCCTGGGCGAGGAGCATGGCTCTTGGGCCATGCTTCCCATCATGGGCTGAGGCCGCTGGTCCACAATGTCGATGCTTCTCCCACCACCAGGTCAAGCCGAAAAACCCCGCGTGTTGTGTTGGGCTTCTCTCGGTGCCATCTTCGACTACGAGTAGTGAGGGGCCTCCCTATGTGTCGTGTTATTGTGTTGGAGAAGTGGCACCTGCTTGTCTGTTCATCGCCATCGCTTCATGGCGTAGGCCTCGTCAAGTGGAGGTGAGGAATGGTTCTAGTGAAGCAATGGTTGAGGTCCGAGCGTCAGAAGTCCTTTGGGAGCTGAGTGTGAGTTGTACGCGAGGCATGGCGAGGCCGTGCCGTTGGGTCAGAGAGGGTGTGCGACGACCCACGCGGCGTGGTGACCGCGCTCTACACGGTGGATGGGTGCGCTCTCGTGCGCGAGCGGACGCATGCGTGGGCAAAATGACAGTGGGAGCGCCTCGTGGGTGTCGCACGTGGGCACGACACAAACGTAACCATGCTTCATCTGCGGTAGGCACCCCATGCGCGTCCTACGCGTGGTCACTGTTCTTGACGGGCGCTGCTTATGCATAGTCACACCTTGTTTTTCTAATGACTTTGTAAAATATGTATACATATGAAAACACTGTAATTGTGGCTTAATTATCCCTTTGCATTTTATTAGTTCTTATTAAATCTTATTCGGAACTTCGTGTTTCATGTGATTAATTTTAAAACGAGGTCACATATACATATATAGACATATATGTGGCATAATATCAATTCACCTACCTAATCGGGATAGCTAGGTATTCAACTATTCCCCTCGCTACAGTTGAGAGAGGCGTCTCAGCCGGGCTCCCGTTTTTAGGTTTTCTTCCCCGGCGAGGCCGCTGTCCCTCTTCGTCTCCGGTGGCCTTCGGGCACCGCGGGGCGAAGGGGTACGCGGCCTCCACCGGGTTCTGTATTTACGGCCCTCGCCGGGCTGGTTTTGCTCCTCCGCGCCACCGCCGGGTCGTCGGGTTGCTCGGCGGCGGTAGGAGTTTTGTTCCCACGGCTCCAACCTCGGCTCACCGTTCCCTTCGCCGGCGACGGTGAGGAGTTCGTGGTTCCCCCGTTTTCTGCTTTGTTCTTTGTGATGTTAGGTCGTGGAGTGGAGGCTGGTGCTGCTCTGGCTCTGCTTGGAATGTGGCCAGTTAGGGTTTGGTCCTGGTAAATATACACTGAGTGCTGGGATGGGGCCTAATATGGGCCATTGAATATCTCAGACGGTCCTAGTTAAAAATGATCTATGATGACTCATCACAGACGGTTCAACAATTAGCTATTTATGATGTCCACTCTCATCACAGATGGTTCGAAATCGCCAACCATCTATGATCAGTCATCATAGGCCAGTTTTGTTCGAAACTCTGTGATATGGGTGATGAAATGCATCTAGGCCTCGTAAATGAGTTTTATTGGTTAATGACAACATTAAGGGACTAATGTATATGTCAGTATCTGAACATGTTTTTGACGGTGATATGCCACCCCCGGGTACCGTATGGAGGACGAACCCGGCCCTCCGGCCACGGGATGGGCCGGGCACGACTACTCGGAGTCCGCCGACTACAAAACGGGGCACCTCACCGACGTGGAGTACAAGACAAGGACTAATACCTGTCCGGCTTACCGGAATCAGTTGTAACCAAACAGAAACATATCCTGTTAACCCGATCCGGACTCTGTAACCCTACCCCGTCCGGCTATATAAGGCTCGGTAGGGACCCTCCGATCGGCATCGCTTTACTCCAGCATCGTCTCCATTGTTTCATAGCTCAGCCCCTCCGAGATCGATTCTCTAGGCTTTGCGGCACTCGAGATTCATCTGTTGGAATATGCCCTAGAGGCAATAATAAATTGTTATTATCATATTTCTTGTTCATGATAAATGTTTATACTCATGCTATAATTGTATTAACCGGAAACATAATACATGTGTGGTTTTATAACAACACGTGTCCCTAGCAATGCTCTATCTGGCTAGCTCGTTGATTAATGATGGTTAGGTTTCCTAATCATGACATGTGTGTCGGTTATAACGGGGTCATGTCATTAGGAGAATGACATGATGGACAGACCCAATTAAGTTAGGCAATTCGATCACGTCACAAAGTTCATATTTGCATAGCTTTTCCATTGTTAAATATTCGATCCTTAGACCATGAGATAATGCCACTCCCTGGTACCGAAGAATGCTTTGGGGGCATCACCGTCGCACGCCGTAACAGGGTGATCATAAAGGTGTCTTTCAGGTATTTTGAAAGTACTTGTTGGTTGCATGTATCGAAGTGGGATTTGTCACCATGGACAGAGAGATATACTCTGGCGACTCGGTAAAGTCACATTCTGTATCGCTTGCAAGCACTGTGACTAAAGAGTTGGTCACAGAGATGTGGTATTACGGAAACGAGTAAAGAGTACTTGGCCGTAACGGAGTGAACTAGTATGGTGATACCAGACGATCGAATCTCGGGCAGTAGAATATCGCGAGACAAGGGAATGGAATATTCGACATCGTGGTTCAACCGGATAAAGACGTCGTTGATACGTGCGAGTCATTATGATATCAGGTCCGCTATTGCATTCTTGATCGTAGAGGTGTCTCGATCATGTCCACATATTCCCGACACCGAAGGTCACACACTTAAGTTCGTTGACGCTAGGTGATAAAATGAGATATTAATATGGTGAGACCGAAGTTTTGTTGGAGTGCTCGATGGATCCAGGACGTACTACGAGAGACTCCGAATGGTCCGGAGGATAAAGATTCATATAGAAAGTATTTTTAGGGTTCCGGAAAGATCATGATTTTTCCGGTATCGTGCGGTAAAGGGTGAGACGGGTTTCGCGAGGTGGGGCCCACTATCCCGAGGGTCCACATGGACAAGGTACTGCATGAACGTATCATGATGATAGTGGTCACGTGAACAATGGCCCCGCCTTCCTAGATGGGATACGATCGATATCCCTTAAAAATAGGAGATAAGATCGAGGGGAGGCTTTACTTGGGGAGGTCCTGTTCACGTCGCGTACTGTTCACGTGTGTACTGTTCATGGTCACGCTATTCCTCCTCCCTCCAAGTTTCCTCCTCTATATAGAGGAGTGGGAGTGCAGCCCTCCGGAGAGATCCATCCCAGCCGCCGCATCCTCTCGCCCCATCTACCTCTCTCTCGTGCGCGCGCTTGGCGAATGCCCTGTCGCGAGACGAGAACCCCACCACCTCCACCACCATGCGTCGTGCTACGGAGTTGATCTCATCTACCTCATGCTCCCGCCTTGCTGGAGCAGAAGGAGGTGACGTCTTCGAGCCGGACGTGGCGCATCGCGGAGGTGCGTTCCGTTGCTGTGCTTGAGCGGATTGGAACACGAGAAGATCCCTCTCGCGCTGGGAGGTATAGACGTAGCTGGCGGGAGCTGCGGCTCATCGACAACGTCAAATTCTCTGCATGGCGTTGTACGTAGTTCGTCGAGGTATGTAAAGTATGATCTAGTCTCTCGTTGCAAGCTGTTTTTCTTCTAGCTTGGATCTTGGTTTTCATAGATTGGATCTAGGTTTTCGTTTGCATCTCGATGGGAAAATTTTTGTTTTGTATGCTACGATCCCATCATCATCAGTACCA